>CM074489.1:17395675-17615675 GCA_037389245.1 Oryzias sinensis | reverse complement strand
GCCAGAATGAAATCAGAGATAAACCGGATTTTTGTAGGTGTGAGGCTGACTGCTGCTCCTGATTCATGTCCCTCCAGTGCTCAAAGACATGTGAGGGGGGTTTCCGTGTGAGGGAGGTTCGCTGCCTCTCTGATCATGAAGTGCAGTCCAGTGAGGGCTGCTTGACGGCTGACTGAAACCTGCAGCGAAAGAGCTGCAACTTGACCCTACGCCTCAAGATGGTCAGCCGACTTTATCAAGTTGACGGGAATCCTCCCATTTTCTGCTGATTGTAGCGTTCACAGGTTCCAGGGAAATCCTGCCTGCTCCGCGCGGATGAGTGTTGTTCCTTTTTTTCTTTTGTCATTGCAGATGAGAACTGCAGAGACAAATACTTC
Source organism: Oryzias sinensis (assembly GCA_037389245.1). NCBI lineage: Eukaryota > Metazoa > Chordata > Actinopteri > Beloniformes > Adrianichthyidae > Oryzias > Oryzias sinensis. Next base: position 17,615,298 of record CM074489.1, on the reverse strand, counting down.
AACTGCAACATGGTGGTCCAGGCTCGCCTCTGTGTGTATGATTACTACAAGACAACATGCTGTGCTTCATGCATTCGAGTTGCCCATAAACAGATGATCCATCGAGGACGCAGCTAGAGCCCTCTGCCATCTCAGCTCCATGCTGGGCTTCCTGATATCACCCGGCTCCTGGGTTGAACCTGGAGAAAAGACTGAGGCAGGAAGTTAACGTTAAAGGAGTCTTGTTCAGCTAGTCGGAAGAAGTAGTTGGTTCATTTGGAAGCAAACACTGGGATCCAATGCAGTTTGAGGAACCTGCCAGAAAAGCAATTCCCTGGATAAGAGAAGCAGAAATTTTGCTGATCTTTTTTTTTCTTCCTTTCTACAAGATCGGACTTTGATTGAGACCTAATGGATGGATTTTGTCATGGCACTCAGATCCGTGTTCTTCATCACCAGAAAACATTTGCTGAATGTTTACTGTTGACCAAAGATATCTGACCCAAAAAAAAAAACAATAACACACAAACCTCACTTTTTCAGCCGCTCCATAGAAACTGAAGAGGAAAAAAAGGAATCTTTTATATTATTTATGTGCGTGGTTCCCCTGAGTGGAGCGTCCACTGGTGACTTCCTTATGGCTGTTCTTCCTTTCAGCTCATCCTGATGTCTGAACAGAATGTAGGCATTCCACTGCTGGATGGTAGAAGCAGATGTTCAGAAGTCCTTTCTTTTGTAGAGGAAACAAGAAACTGAAAATGTTTTTTTTCTCCTAATGATATAATTTCTCAATTGTACAGCCCCTGATCATCCACAGTTACCTTTAAATATTTATTTTAAACTATTATAATATTTTAGGGCACTCGTTTGTTCACTTTTTTTCTTATAAAAATGGAATTTGTATTCCAAATATTCTGCAGTGAGTGTCAATTTTCCTAAATGTTTTGTTCCATTACTACATGATTCACCTTTAAGCTCTACAACGATACCTCCAACTACAAAGTACTGTAAGTGTGATGAAGTCCGAGATTCTCAAGCAAAGACAAGTCTATAATCTCCTAAAGCGGTGTATTTCTACCTTAAATTGGAGAATTGATCTATTTCAGCAGTGAGAAGCAGTTTTGTTTCATCTCGGTCCCAAAACAGACCTGCTAAGAATACGGAGACCAGTCACCTGCAACTTTTCGTGCAGCTGTTTCTCGTACATTACATAAACTCATATCAAATAAATCTGTGATGTAGTCTGAGAATTTTACTTAAAATGTTCCTTTTATTAAAAACTGGACAAGACTAAAATGAAGGAAGAACAATGCTTTTCTTAATTCTAAATGTAAATAAGTAAATAAATAACTAATAAATATCAAATAAAAAAACTTGTTGGTTTTGTTGGTTAAAATGTTTGTCGGTTACACTGCAGTTTTCTTTTGCTTAACAGACTTGCACTATTAAGATTTCTTTTATTGACCCAGCATTTATCATTTTGATGCTGTTAACGTTTGTTTACAAAAAAAAAAGTAAAAAAAAAAAGGCAGGGAGGGGCTTCTTCTTTTTGTACTGTTTACTAGCACATGTCTGCCATCTACAGTTGGAAGACACTTGGTACAAAATTTTGTAGCAGTGCAAATCTCGTAAATCTTGCTCCAGCCGTTTTCCGTTACAGCTCTATTCCGATATATGTAAGATTAGGTGTCATACCATTTTAGCTGAACTCAAATCACAAGTATTAATTTCTTCTCCATGATCAATTTTCAAACGAATGGCCCTTCCATGAATGATCCATCCGAACACCACCGAGTTCTGATTGGTGAGAATCTGACCTGGTTTAACTGTCAGCGTCGTTCAACAGCGAACTATTGGTCTCAAATGGACTTAAAAATGTGCGTAGCCATCTATGAATGTACGAGTTTTGAACACAGAAGCCCTACAGGCACTTTTACAGAGACTTTTCATTGAAAGTGGTGGCTTGAACCGCGTGCAAAAGTTGGTGTGAACATAGCTTAAAACAACTTAGTTGTAATGGAATTGATCTCTAAATCTCAACATTGTGCACATTAGTTTTCAGCAGGGGTCACCACTTGTGGGTAATCAGTCCCAGGTAAAATTTCATTTTTTCTGTTATTTTAAATTTGTTTTCTGTCTAGCAGCTGACCAAAAAGGAAAGCAGCCTATTTCACTGTTTCTGTGAAGGTTGTGTAATCTTCTCGGACACTCCAGGTGTAACTTGTGATTAATCCCTTTTGTTTTGTGGCCTACATACAGACTTCCTTACATACATTTGTCATTAATAAGAGATTCCGGTGTGTGCTCATGCAGGGAAGAGAAACTTTTTTTTTTTCAGAAGATCTGCTTTTCTGAATTTGTTACTATGGGGCCATCCAAGAGCTCCCAGCAGACAGGGAGTTTTCTTCCCAGGAACACTCTGATAGCAGCAACACAAAAATGGGTGGGGAGGAACTGCCACTGGAGACCAGGAGGTGTGGAGAGCGAGAGCCAAGGAAGAGCAGAAGGTGCCCTGCAAGTCTGACGTCCAGCCCCAAGTTCAAAGGGATTTGCAATCTTTAACAACACTGCTATGCAGCTTAAGAAAAAACTTTGGTTAAAACCTGTCAGGTAAATTCACATAATCTCCTACTTGTATCAATGTGATATGGAAATTTTTGTCGACGGATTTTGTGATACATTTCTTTTTCTTTTTGTTTTCACTGTTTTAAATTGTATGCAAACACCAAAAAACAGCCAGTTTAAATTTTTCTTTCAATGCATACAAATCTAAAAAAATATTCTTTCAAGAAGATATTCCTTTGTGGAATTCATTGGATCGTTCAAGAACACCAATTATCATTAGACATTGACAGATAGAGGCCTTTTGATTGGTCGTCTGACCTGTCAGTAATTTTTACCACTTGGTGCTTTCTCCTCTTCCTCCTTTCCCTTGCTGCAGTCATACATGTAAATCCTGAGGATCAGATGATGAGAAACTGTGTTTTTTTCTTTTTCTTTTCTCAAATGCTCATGGACTTCCTAAGGCCAGTCCGGAACTTCAGCCTCAGTAAGCTCCATTGATAAAGCGGACCTGGCTATGGCAAAACGAGAGAACACAGGGCTTTAGTCAGGCTGCTCCCCTCCAAGTGCCCTAAAAAGCATGAATCCCCATTACTAGAAATCACAGTTCATCTGGTCGGGGCAAACTCTAATACCAATGACTGCCCGGGAAGCACGAAGTCCATTAAATCTGTGCAGACGTGTTTCTGACTCAAAGACGGGGTGGGGGTGAGCAAACAGTCCAGGAGGAGGCTCTCAATTCATTTGGCAGGAAGTAAATGCTGAGTCGTTAGGAACACATAAGTTACAGCTGCATAAAAACAAATAAACCTATAATTGGCGTAATAATTTAAGAATTCAGCATTGAACTTATCTTTACTGTTTACTTTTTTTTATAGAAAAAACAGCAGTTTACTTTACTGTTTTAGGTTAGGTTTAGGTTAGGAAACCTAACTGTTTCCCAGCGATTAGATTTCTCCAGTGTACAAGTTAAAAAAAGAACATTAAGATAAATTAAATACCTGGCAACTACCTTTTTTCCATGGAAACTTTTTCTGTTCTTACGTTTATCTCCATACTTTTATCTCATAACCATTTTAGTTTTGGTCGTCCAGGGGTGACAAACAGGTTTAGTAATTTTTAGAAAAATCTCCAAAATAAATGTTTTGGTTTCCTTGGCAATTGAGGTTTTTGTTAACAGTACTAATAGGTTCATAGGGTAGCGACCGGCGTTAAACTGTGTTAATCTGTTCTATGTTGCTATCCTCGGTTAGTGATTCTGTTGTGTTCTGTGTTTACATTTGTGCTCTAGTCAGTTAGATGAATGGGATTGGAAGAGTGTGGGTGAATGTAAAGGAGTGTGGTTGGGCGTGGATGTGGAGGACAGCGTCCAAATTAAAACTTCCGTTTTGTGCTGTGTTTGGCGTGATTGCAGTAGACAGCAACCATTTAAGCTACATTAAAGGCTTCACATTTGGAAACGGGCGTCTACGACTTTTTATTACGTCCAGTCGGACGTTCCAATATCATATGTCATGTCGCTATTTTTGGATGGGGCCAGGAATTCCTGTTTTCTATTTTTATTATTAATATAGTAAAGATTTGCAGGTAACAGTGGAATGCCACTTTGCAGTAAGATTCAAATCAACATTTTCCCCCAAGTAGCTCCATAATGATGCTCTAGAAAGTTATGATGTGATGGATCGAAATCCCTAGGAGTCTAAATTTGCAGCTCGTACCCAAGTTTTTTTTTTTTTTAATTCAAGATGGCTACCTCTTCTTCTCGTTGTAGACCTAACCTGGATGCTTGTGTGTTGAATTTTCGTGAAGATTGCTTGAAGAAAAGTTTTTTTTTACCCCTGTTGTGCACAAGTGTGATTTGACATTTTTACACAACATGCCATAGGTCCTGTGGCCATCCCATAATAATTCCAAAGTTTCCTTTGGATATCCCGACATGTGTGCTTTGGTTTTGTTACCTGATTTTGAATTATTTTTTAAGCCCCACTAAAGATTTTTGGCCCCATGTGTTCTCTTGACGTGATCTCCTTGCTTTTTTTTTAAATCTGGGATTTTTTGCATGTTTTTTTTTATGACAGCATAATAATAAGTACAGAATTCTGTTCTTTTTTTGGTGCTTTTATTTTAAGATATGGTGTGAGCTAAAAAGTTAATCATGCGAATTTGAGAAAAAGCCCATCATAAACTTGCTAAAATGATTAATTTTGAATATTTAACAGGTCTGTAACCGATAAATGCTTGTTAGCAAAAATCTGCTGTATTTCACATTTAAGAACATCTGTTCTCTTGACATTGTTAACTCACCAGTGTCAGGAGCACAGATGGTTTCGTGTTGGAAAGGACATCAGCTATCCTTAGGGATGCATGCAGAGCACTATTAGAGGAGTCTGCGCAGAAATGACAAGCTTCACTTTGCCGCTGTTCAGAGTCAGCACATTTCAGGTGAGACACCGTTCAGCTGAGTCCACAGTAATTAGCAGTAGAATAAACGGACAATTTAATAGACTTTTCTCCTTTTTTGGACGAAAACCAAATAGTCAAAACAGGGAATTCATCAGCTTGAATTTAAACGTGGATACTGTGGGAAATTTAATGGAAAGTGTTTTCTTTGAAAACAGGGGCTTCCTATTTCCCAAAAATTAAATTTCACATGTTGAATTTCTTTTTTACATGTTCTTGCTAATCACAATTATTTTTCATGATATTCTTCTCTTTATATCGATATATCCTACTCCTATCTTTGTTTTACTTTATTTTATTTAACCTTGGCATTCGGAACAGACAGCAATGTAAGAATCTTATTGTACAGTGAAACCCGTTTCTTACTGTGCATATGATAACAAACCCTTTGAATTGAATTGAATTGTTATTCAAGTTATAAACTGACCAATCTGATGGCTCAGTTAAAGCATGTGGTGCCCGCTGGACTCCACCTTAAATGTTTGATTGACATATTCTCCAGAGCCTGCTTTCAGTGGAAGGGGTGAGGATTTCGAAAAAGCTCACTCCTGATTGGTGACAGTAGTTACCATAGTAACATTGACTCAGGCAACTCAGACCAATCACTGTCGTCTGGCTCCAAGGTCTGTATTGCACAAAAATGGCGACTGCATTGGCTTCATTTTTGGAGCCACAGGTAAAGCCTTTGCTACGTCACACGCGATCCATCCAGTTCTCTCTTATACAGACAATGGTGTAAACAGAGAGCTCTCGGTCACAGGTGATGGGAAGGCGGGGACAGGGTAGCTCCATGCCAATTGTCTTGCCTATAACTTTTAGGGGAATTTTTAATAAACTGCTGCTGCTCTGCAGAAACTATAAATAAAAAACAAACAGAAGTTGGTATTTTTTGGATAAAAACAACAAAACCACAATTAAAGGCCACTGGGAAGACTTTTACAAAAGATCGGATCTTCAAGATGTCCTTAAAATAGTTTTTATGTTGTTGTAGACCTTTTTATGCAGACCTATCAAAAACAAAAGTCAGATTTTTCTTTAATCAGTCACAATTATCTTTTTATAGAGTAAAATTTGATCTTTTATATTTACTTTACTGTCAAATAACGACAAAGAATCTTTCAGAGTAGCTGTTTTCTCAAAAACTTGGTGCACGAATTAAAAGGTGAAAACCGGATATCAGACAAAGCATTCTGAGGATTAGTGTTGCTTACTTTCCTGAGCGAGTTGCATAGCTTTCAGGCAGTACCTGAACAAAAGAATTGATTTTCCAGAGTCCACATCAATGACTCCACAGCAGTCAGGTTGAGTCTTTCTGAAAACCCCATGAAAGAGATTGCTGAAAACGCACCAGATACTCAATTAGGCAGGCAGTGAGAATCATGCACGTTGGATTTTGACACAAAGGAACTGAACATGAATGCAAAGGTCAGTATGGGGACAAAATGGTGAATTATAATGCATTACCTGAAAGATGAGGAGCAACAAGGCAATTTTTCCAAATAGAAAACGCTTTTAAGGTCTGTGTCATGCCATAAAGTCGCTTCCTGATATGGAATTGTGGACAAATAAGTAAGTAAACAGTATCTGCCTGAAGACGTCATAAGCTATCTATGAAGTACCTCTTCTTCTGCTCGCCTCCCGGTCACACACCTTCTTTTTCTTTAAAGCTCTGGCATAACCTTTAATGGTTCTCTGCAAAAAGGGCAGCTGACACCCTGAGGGTGTGATTACCCAGCCAGGAGACGGAACTCAAAGGACAAAGGGACAGACCAGCTCATGGAGATGGAGAGACTGACGGAGAATTGGTAGTTAGAATGGAGCTGAGATGCATGCCGAACTGTAATTACAGTGATAATGATCTCTTACATCAGCTATTCATCATTTTAATGGTGTTTTTAAAGAGCATAACAAACATCAGGTGGCCCAGGTCCAATCATGCTAAATGCCTGGATGAACAAGGACAGCTGAAGTTGATGTTACTTCAGTATTTTTTTAAATGGTTTTATAGTTAAATTACTTTATGCTTCAAATTGATCCCTGGCAAGTTTTCCTTTTCCAATGATTATGGATCATTGGTTATTCATTTATATAATGAATATATTCATTATAAATGTTGCTTGAAATTAACCATTTCCAAATCCAAATGTTAATACTCAATAATAAATATTTTAGGCTTATTATCCGAAGTGTTGCTGATTTTACTACTTTGATTTTTGTGGCCAAAGTTTTTGGTGCAAAAACAATGTTTTGATTTTATTTTCTGAAATCTGTCTATCCAGAGATTTAAGAACTTACAATTGTGAAATCTGCAGTGCATTATTGTTTTGTAGTTTTTTCTTCTTCTAAAGTTTAGATGATATGCAGATGTGATTTGATGAAATGACAAGGCAAAAAAAAGTAAAGTCCCCATCCCTTATGAAGGTGTCAAATCTTTTCTCCTGGGTGAGCTGCAGTCGTAACTCCATTCAAGAACCATTTGGTGATTTAACCCCCTTCTGTTAAACCCTCAATGCTTTAGTGTTGAGCAGGGAGAAACTTGTTCCTATTATTAAAGCCTTTGATATGAACGATGGGTTCAAACTCCCAACCTTGCTGTCACGGGGCACAGACCTCTAAAGTGCAGTAAAAATGTAAAAATGACGTGTTGGAATTATTCCAGTTTTAAAAAAGAGGGAGGAAAAAAAGCTTTAACTTTAAAAACTTTTAAAGTGAAAGCTGCCAGGTTGTACTCTGTAAAACATCTAAAGCCTGTAAAACATTTAATTAAATAAAATCAATGTATAATTTAAGCAACATGAAAATCTTAATAGAAACTTTAATACTGTGGAACTGTTTTTAATAGAAGGCAGTACTATCCATGATGTTTTCTAGTTTCATCTTTAAAAGCTGAAATGCTCTGAATAGGAAATTTAAGTAATTTTGACATTTGACACCTTTTTGCATATATTTTAAGATGTTTGAACAGCAGCGAAATAACTAATAAAATGACACGTCTGACATAAAATACACAAAAATCTCTATTTTATAAAAAAAAAGTTAGCTCCTACTTTAAAAGAATTTGCATCAAGGCTGGCAAAAGAACTCTTATTCACTTTTAACAATCTTCTCGATGGAAAATTTGCCAAACAGTCTGTTTTTTCTATAAAAAACAAAGTCATCAAAGCAGCAAAAAACAAATCAAGGATTTATTTAAAATGAAAAAAAAAGACAAATCCTTAGAAAAAATTATTTTCCCAAAAGGACTATTATCAAACTTGAGTTTGAGTGTTTTTTTTTCTGTTTTACTTTTTATCATGTCTTAAAAATGTATATAGAACTCCTAATCCATTAGTTTAATGAGATAAACTGTTGCTCCCATACATGGGCTGTTGAAATTCAATAAAATACAAGTTTATGGACATATTTAGATGGTTTGGTGGAACAAAAGCAAAGATCTGTACCAGTAATCTTTAAAAAAAAATATTCTGAGCTGCCAAGAAATGTAATTTTTAATCTAAATGTTTATTGTATTGATGCTGTAGTAATTATCCTGCATATTTTGTCCTCACACTGAGCCACTGCACATCAAACACTTGTGAAAATCTGCCTAAAAGCTTAAATGAAAAGTTTGAATGAACCACCATAAAGCAGTAATATGTCACATTACTCTCTGACACACAGCAGCTGTTTCATTGAAAGTCCTTCAAGGATATAAACTGCAATTAAGGCCGGCATATGTGAAGGCTTAATGATGGATAGAACGTGTCAGAATGACAGCAGGATTTATAAAAATGCTGAAATGTATGACTTAAGATACATTCCCTGCAATATGATGTGTAATATACGTTTTTTCTGTGCTTACATCAAACTTTGTGTACAAATTTTGTGTACATTGCGAATCCTTTCTCACCATAAGGCTTACAAATATGTCAGTTAAAGCTGAGCTTTTGTTATGTCTTGACGTTTCTCTTCCCTCCAGCACGGGTTCTGATAAGTTGTAGAATATACTTTTGGTCAGACTCCACTTTTGTTTTCTTACCTAAATCCTAAATGGACGATATTTAAAGATGATGCTGAAGAAGCCCTGGTGCAGGAGGGCAAAGTGAGACGTTTGGTAAAGCACATCTCAGATGCAAATGAAATCCAAGCTCGTCTGTTGCCTCAACAAACATGATTGCAGTAACGCACAGCACCGTCTGTGCAAACATACGTACTGTACATATGTCCTTTAGAATGACTATATTGTAGGTACCAGTATTTTATGCATTTTCCTTTGTTTTCTTCTTTTAATTGGCCTCTAAAACTGTTGGTAAAACTGTTCTGTAAACTACAGTTTGATCAACCTCCTAAAAACCAAAATTCACATACTTGATATACAAAAAAGGGTTTATTTACTAATGCCATAATTAATGAAATAGTTTGTAGTTAAAGTTAAGAAGCTCACAGTTTTAAATGGATTAGATTGAATTTGTCTTTTTGCCCAGTGATTTGTTGTATCAAGTATGAATTTTTATTCAGCAAATATAACATCTGACTACAAATGTCTCTATCGTGCTGCTTTGGCAACAGCTTATATGGTGCAATTCTCAGGATTACCATGTGCTGGCACTAAAGCCATACCATTCCAAGCTGGAAAGCCATCTCTGGGAAACAATGCTGCAAGATATCATAATAGGTTGGCGTTGCTTCTCTAGTCTATTGAGACATCAAGGATTTTATTGCTTTTTTCAGGACAAATGCACAAATAAAGAGCCTTGTTGAATTTTTTACATTTCTTAATTTGGATATACAGAACCAAAAGGGAATTATGTAAATTCTTTGACACTTTTTAATGGAATTTCTAAACCTACAATAAATTGACAGCTTTCCTAAACGTCCTTCAAAAGCTCTCAACTACAAAAATGAATTCAAAATTAAGCTCTCCTCGTAAAAATGCTTCATTACTACTCTAGTTGTGACTGTCACTATACGTCTTTATTGTTAAATGCTGATCTTTGAGCCCACAAGTTAAAATCAATGGCACTTAAAGGAATTTACAGAGTCTTTGCCTTATAAATTGTCCAATAATACAATAACAAGGTGCTTTAGTAAATTACTCTATAAGAATTAACTTTAAAAATAATCTAATGTCCTTCATCAAACTTACAACCAACACGTTTGACTGGGAAATCTAAAAGGTAATTTAAACCTAGATATGCAATTATGCTTGATATAGAACCATCAAACGTGTCAAAGGTTATTTAAAAATGTATTGTTAGGGATAGGTAATTCAAGATGTATTTATTTAGACAACATACTGTGAATTTTTTGTTTGTTTTATGAGTTTTACTATTAAGAACTATTTTAGTTTAAGTCAAAGCCAATCCCCAAGAGCTAATCACCTTAAATTATTCTTACTAAAATCTCTTTTAACCCTGGTTGTAATCAACTTTTATAAAAAGAAAAAAACTCTTTACAGAATTACATTTTATTTTTGGAAATTCAAAAAAATATAAATTTTTGAAAATGTACACGCTTTTTTATGTTTAACTTTAACGTTTTAATCAAGAATTGTGTTTTGTATTGTATTAAAATTTAAAATCTTTTCTTTTCTTGTCACTTGATTTCATACTTGATTCAGCGGCAGTGGCTGAGGCGCATGAGGGGGTCGCGCATGATCGAAGGGTCGGCGGTTCGATCCCCACTCCCCCTTTGGGCAAGACACTTCACCCTCCTTGCCTCCAGTGTGGCTCCACTGGTGTGTGAATGTGTATGATCTGTGTCAATCTGCCCCAGGGCAGCTGTGGCTACAACAGTAACTTACCATCACCAAGTGTGAATGAGGAGTGAATGAATAATGGACACAATGTAAGCGCTTTGAGTGTCTTGAAAAGCGCAGAAAAATACAATCCATTATTATTTATTTGTATTATTTAAATAATGCTAGAAAAAAATTAAAATCAATTCTTTTCTTATGCGAGAGCACCTAAAATCTGGTGTTATAAGACACTTAAGAAAAGAAAACAACTCGTGTTTATCTTAAAACAAGTAGAAATACTCAAAAACCTACGTAAGATCATATTTATTTTTAAAGTAAAAATGTTCCATATAAGACATCCTAATAAAATGGGATCACTTGCTGAAAGTTTAAATATTTAAGATTGTGCTAAAAATATCCTTTTCTATAGAGGTTAAAGGTGGTCACTATGACAGCGAGCTTCTTAAAGCTGCAGCTCACAGATGCTCATGACTGCAGGCCACATATAATAGCTGATATTTAAGGTTAAAAGACGGAAATAGGAAGGAAAAAAAAAGACTAAGCTTAAAGAAACCTCCACGGCCTTCATGGGGAAAACCTGTGTCGGAGTGAAAATGCACAAAGTGGATAAATTCTGAACAGGTTATTAGAAAAAAAGGCTGCGCTGGTCTTCAGCTCCTGGCAGTGATTTCATGGTATTTGTCCACACCCCCAGGTTGGCATAACCAGTCAGTAAATTGTTTTTAAAAGGGAAAAAGGTGGTGAAGAAGAGGTATGGGTATGGGAGTTAAAGTAGGTACGCTGACCTAATAGGGATCAGCTTCAGCATGTGACTGGAGGCTGAGACTCCCAAGAGCGACCTTCCGCAGCAAGAAAAAAAGCTTCCAGAGTGTACCAGGTTACATATAAATGTGCTTTAAACAGATTGAAATAAATGTACAAAAAATACAAGAACAGGTTCAAGTCAAAAATGTTTATTTTATCCAGTGTTACTGCATCTTGTAAACACAGGATTACAGAGAGGGAGGATGTAAAAAGGTTTAAAAAATTACAAAACTGTGCAATTTGGGAGGCAATACACTGTTCAAGAAAGGTTTCCCTTTTAATGAAGTCTGCATAAACAACTTTCAGAGTCACAACTTTCATTTCTGGGTTCATTATTGGCACATAGAGCTCAGACCAGGGCTTATTTAGTATGAAAACGTATCTTTTTTATTGGAATAATAAGAAGCTTGCTACATATAAAGAGGCTCGATATCAAGCAGATGTGGAGTGAAATTATTGTCCTTCAAAACATAGATTTTATCTGTTATCTCTGTAATTGTATTTTTTTAACCGTTTGCACTAAATTAATTTCATCTGGTTCTTGAACACTTCTACTTGTTTTGGACCGGGCTGAACGGTTTGCCAGAGTCGGCCATGAAAGCTTCGATCTCCTCCACCGTGCGAGGGACGCAGGTCAGCAGCTCTACGCCATCCGCCGTCACTGCTATGTCGTCTTCAATGCGAACCTGCAGGCAGCAGAAAACCATGGAGGATCAAACCAACAGACACCAAAGACAAAAGTTCAATGGGAGGTGGATCAGTTAAGCAATATTAAAACTTTTATAAGCAAATTTAAGTTAGAAACCAGATTATAGTAACTATGAAAAGTGTGTATGTTTTTATCTTATTTTACATTTTTAAATGTTCAAATCCATTCATGAACTAAGATATATCTAGGAACACATTTTGTTATTGATAGCTTGCAATAATCAAATTCCGGTTTGAAATTTAAGTTACTTCTAACTAGGCCTGCACAATAAAGCGCAGTTTATTGTTAACACAATATCAAGCTGTGCCATACGCATACAGCAAAAGACGGCAAAAATTGCGATGAATGGTTACCTTACATGTGCTAAGACAATCTTATGGCAGCTTGAAGTGCTTTTTGAATCAAATAAATCCAATTAAGCATTTGACCAATCGGATGACACCTTTTATGTTAGATGCTCGCCTCCTTTGTAGACGAGGGTCATTTGGAGTATAATTTAAGTTATGTTGACTCTTATTTAAATTAAACTGTTGCAGTAAAAAGGAAATGATGTATTTTGTTGTTTTGCTATTTGTTCATGCATCGCAAGTTATATCGTTATCCCAATATTAATCATTAATATCGCAGGTGTTCCTCACACCCTGCAGCCCCATCTCTAACCTGTTCACTCAAAACTATGCAATGTCAAATCTGTTCCATTTCCTTCTAAAACCTACAAAAATATATCAAACTTCCACTGTCTACAAAATAAGAAGGCATTAAAAGAAAAATGATTTGATTTTTCGGGACTTTATTTCATTTTCTTGCCCATCTCAAGCAGCAGAATCATGTGGCAGCTACAATCATCGTTCATGCGAGGTCCGGTTTTACAAACTGAGCCTGTCATCAGAACCAGCCCTGTAAGTCAAAGGCCGGCTTTACACTGCAGGTCTTGATGCTCATATCCGATTTTCTGACTATATCCGAATTTTTTGATGTCCCGCTTACATCATCTTTTAAAAGTGACCCGTATCTGATTTTTGCATTTACACTATACAATGCTGAAACTATCAAACGTAGACGTTCTGAGGACTACGTAGCAGTATTCCCGCCCTCCGCGGACCTTTTTCGGACTTTTGTGACTGCGGTTGTCATGGAGGCAAGACGGCAACGGAAGGAGGTGTTGCCTTGGGCGCTCCAGAGGGGATGCATGGGGGAGTAAAAATGAGGGCTGGTCGGCCGTCTCATGTGCTCTCTCTGAGTTTTGAATGAGGAAGTGTTTGCAGACGTGGTGTCCGAACAGTTTGATCCATGTGTTGAACCTTTCCTGCGCGATGACTCCTCTTTTCCGACCGTGGTCAGAAACGCACGGGAGATTTCCTCGGGGTTCTCTTTTCCGTTCTGAACCCTCAGCCTCACCCAAAGACTCCAAAACTTTTGGGGGAGACATCTTATTTTTAATTTACGGTTCTCCGACAGTCCCCCGCTCCGCGCTCACAGGAGAGAGGGGGGCTCTCTCCTTACACACACACGCACGCGTGTGCGCGCTGACACACTGTCCCCATCATACACGCCCCCCAAAGAAATAAACGGCTTCTAGCCTGCTTTTCCATAGCAACGGTGTCCCGCTTCATTAGTTACCGTTTGCGTCCGGACCGGGACCGGACCGGACCGGACATAACAGCGGTTTCCAACTACGGTCTGAAGCCTGAGGCTGAAAGGTAACACGCTGACAGCAAAATCAGCGCACAAAAAGCACCTCAATAAGTCATGTGATCTCACTGACGTACGACTCGCATTTACTGGGGAATATCCGATTTGTCTGCTTACATGGCACACGCAAATGCACGATTTGTTTCCGATTTATTTCCACATATGAGAGAGGCCTGTATCCGATCTGAGAAAAACGGAATCCATGCGCTTTTGTCCTGCTTACACGTTCACCGATCATATCCGATCTGTGCCAAATGAGAGGAAAAAATCGGAATTGGGTCACTTGAACAATGCAGTGTAAAGGCGGCCTAAATGAACTGCTGCTGCCTTGTGGTAGTTCATATTTTTTGATGCCGTTCAGCTGCAGTTCCAATTCATGTTGCAGCTGGTCGATTTATGTGCGTTTATCATGATGACCACACAAGTTAACAAGTTCTAGTGAAGTATATACGGATCATAGAGATATCAGAGTTTAGTTCCAGGTCAAACCTGACACACATTAGCAAGCAAACAGCAGGTTTCTATCATTCACGACATAAACATTTCACAATCTACCAAATTCCCTTTACTTTTGTTTGGAAAATGCAACTTATTTGCTCTGCTTTGTGTTCCACTTTAAAAAAAAAAAAGGAAAGACGATCACATAAACACACTGACCCCTCCAAAGCCTCTGAAGCGAGCCAGCATGTGGTCGTTGATGAAGCAGCGCTGAGCGGGGTTGGATAGGGCTTGATCCAGCAGGTGGTTGATGAAGTATATTCCAGGCTCCACGGTGAGGACCATCCTCTCCTGCACCAAGCGAGCCATACGGAGGCTTCTCAGTCCGGGTTCATCAATGCGGTCCACCCCCTTAAACACAAGACGGCATGGAGAAAAACTTCTTGATACGTGAAAACTGCAGCCAAAACCCTGGAGGGTATATGGTCCCTATTGAAAGGTGAGTTTATTGTTTCTAACTTTCTGCATTAATTTAAGCTTGTTTTAAAGTCACACTCCAATCATGCTGTTTTAGCCAAAAATGTAAAAAAAAAAGGTGTTTTCTTGGAGCAGCAGGAGTTCGTTAGAAAATCGCCTCAGAGTTCTGGGTGGGACTGTAAGTGCAAAGTAAGCCCACTCCCATTTCCCATCATCAATCTGTTTACACGCTCTCCAGCTAGCATACAGCCCCTCTCAACCTCAACCTAACATTACCAGTGCAACAAAAATGGTGAGCAATATCGAAGCTACTCAGTCGTGCAGTTATGAGCCAGATGCCAGCTCAGACGAGGAATCGACGAGCCTTTTTGAATTTTTGTCACATCTACAAGGATGTTTTCCTCTGCTCCTGATTTAAATAAGAAACATTCAGAAATGTCATTTTAATCTTTATTTTCTTTATATTAGTCCTCTATCATCATGACAATGCCACAAGAACATGTTCAAAACACTAAAACATCATTTTCATCGGAGTGGGTCTTAAACAGTTTTTACTCTTCCTTTCCACTAAAAAGTAGAGTTGGGTAAAACTTTGGTTCTGGTAAATAAAACTTTATTTTAAGTGTCTTCAGAAACTTTAAGCAAAGACTTTGCTTGAACTTAGGTGTTTCAAATTGAATTTTCCCAAGAGTCCCTTCTGGAATCATTCAGCTGCTGAAGTGGAAACACTGCTTGTTAGCTTTTCCCTCCATTTCCTGGTGAATTCCTGCATCGCAGCATGAAAGCTTCTGTGTTCAGGCGCAGCCAACATTTCACCTTCTTCTCTCTGCCCTCGCCCTGAACCCATTCATGTGGCTTGACCTCCTCGTGTTCCCCTCTCACTTCTGCATCAATACTCTCTGTATAATTGATGACTCATCAATATTTTAGGAACATCATCTTCTGTGTCGAGAGCGTCCCTGCGAAAGCCTCATCTGCAGACCGATGCTTGTTACCGTAACCATCACTGAATTCTTCTCCGCCTGACCTCCGGGTAACCTCCCACGTCGTGCACGTCGATGCCCAGCAAGTGTCCCAGGCCGTGGGGCATGAAGACGGAGCCCAGGTGCACCTTCATCATGTCGTCAACGCCGCCGTGCAGCAAGCCAAGCTTCACCAGTTCTTCCAGGTGAATCCTGTCAGCCAGGCGGTGCATGTCAGTCCATTTCACACCTGCAAAACAAACGCATGTTGCACTGAGAAAAGGAGGATTTACAAAAATACTGTCACTGGAAATTGAAATTAAAAAACGATTTTAATTAAAAAAATGCATCACTCTTTAGAGATCCTGCTGACATTTTGTCCCATTTAGTTTTTCATATTTTAAAGGCATTTATAATGATTTTTATTCAAAGAACGTCCTTTGAATAAAAATAAAACATAAAAAAAAACATTCAATAAATTGCCTTAGCTACTTAAAATGGTCTAAAAAGGCAGAGCTACACAAAAAGTCTACTAATTTGATCCTTGCTGTAAAATTAATGAGTTTTACTTTTCAGTTTTCACATTTATTCTAAAATTTAAATTCACATTTTGCTTTGTTCAAACATTATTATTTAATACTGGTTCTTTTTTTTTTAAACATTTGTTAACTCAATGACTGTATATAAAAAAATGTTGAAAAATTAATTACATTTCCTCATAAAAGCACATCTGTGTGTACATTTCCATAAATGTCCTTCTAATACAGACTATGTTTAGCTGAATTTGTTTTTAAATCATTTCCCATTTTTGTTAATGTTTAATGTTTTTTTAAAGTTTAAAAATCATTTTTTTAATCAAATGAAAACCTTAAATAAATTTGGGTTTAGCCAACTACTGCCTACAGAAAATAAAAAACATTGGAAAAAAATGACACAAAAAAACACATCGTCTCTCCCCACAAAAATAAAATCCCAGAGGAAAACCAATAAGGTCTGAAGTTACTAGCTCGTTGTGAAATACTAGACTGAAAGGGCTGCAATCTTCTACTTCTGAATAAGAAAAAAAAAAAAAAAACATGCTGTATTTTACTAGACAAGTCAATAATAATGTTTGGATAATAAACTTCCATTCATATTTGAGTACTATTTTTTTTAAAGATCTTCAAAAATACTTCTTTATCTGAGTGAAAGGAACATGAAAATCATTAAACAGCACTTAATGAACTCTTTAGGACATTTTTCTCCCTCAATTATAGGATGCTTTTGGGGGCTTAAGACCGTCCAGCTTCCTCCTCCTGTGAGGCAAACAGCTACTCTTGTAGATGCAGAAGGAAGAAAATCTGTCTGCTTCCTGTCTGTTAAAGCCCCCATGATACCTTTAATCCATCATTTTTTTTAGTGGCCCATCATTATTTTTTTCTATTAGCTTTAAAGAACTATTCATTTGATGCCAGATGTCATTGTTTTGACGCTCCCCGTCTTGCCTCACACAAGCTTAAGTTTGAGTTTAAAATGAAAACAGACTGGGACTATGAATTGATCTGTTGCTTCGGGTAAATCTAACCTCCTTTTGTGGACTTTGCAGTCATATTTATGTAACAATGTAACATAGAATTACAAGAAAAAGAAGAAGAGTGAAGCAAAAGCTGCTGGCTTAGAAGGTTTTTTTTTTTTTAACCTGGTTTGATGGCAGCCAGGACGGCGCGAGATGACTTCAGAACGGCCTCATAGATGGCCTTCTGGTCTGGAGTGAACTTGCCGTTGGCTGGAAAGGAGCAGGTGATGTCTGAAGAGTAGCAGTAGTACTCCCCACCCATGTCAAACAGACTGCAGGCAACCAAAACATCAGAGCGAATTAAGTCAAATTTTATTCAAAAATGCTGTGGGCTTGTTTTCAAAGCATTTTTTTTTAAGTTTCTTGGGTGGAAGACACAAATGAAACTGAACTAAAGGTCACATTTTTACATAACAAAATGACAACAAACAGAAAAGGAAACCTAATACTTTATCGCTACGTAGCATATCTACATGTAAATATTACACATCGACAGCCTAGAGTGCAGGAAAAAGCTACGCACCACATGTCTCCATCCTGAATAGTCTTGTCATTGGGAGCTCCGGCATGGCCATAGTGGAGGACAGAGGAGTTATTGCCCCTGGTTTGAATGCAAAACACACAATTTAGGCATGAATGAATTACAGACAAGAATTCATGCTGAAAAATTAAGTGAAAAGGGTAGCGGAGATGAACAGTGACAGCAGTGTCATGTTCCAGACTAAAAATTTCAACAGATACAGGACTCTCATCCTCTAACTAATAATCTATAGGACAAAACTCCCGACCTTTATGGTAAAGGGCGAACAGCGCTTAGAAAAATGATTTTTATCCAAAGTGACGTGCCCTCTGTATTTAGTAAGTAATCAAGTGCAAATGTGGGTGAAAAACAATGAGGCCCAGCCTTACGATCCACAGATACAGGTGTAGGAGGTGTGGCGCATCCCTCCTTTGGTGTAGCAATAGTGCTGAAAAAGACTGCAGGGACAAAAAAACAAAAAGAACTTTAGCAGGACAAATGACGTTCAGCAATTTCAGCATATCCGAGATCAGAGAGAACATATCTTCGCTTTAAAAACGGCCCTGCTCTCTGCCTGATTCGATTCTTTTTTTTTAAATTCATTGAAGAACATTTTTTTAATCATTTTCAGGCCCGGCACATCAAAACACTTCACAGACGCTGACGGCAGACTGGCTTTGCCCGCGTTTCATGGTTCCTCCAACAGGGCAAAATGTAATTAAGGATAACAGACGGCTGTTTTGATAACACGTTACTGTGGGGGCGGGGCCATAAATAATAAATTCTAACGGGGGAAGAGGTAAAAACAAATTAAACCACATTGCAAAGTATTTTGCTTGCATTATTAAAGATTCTTCAGTGTAAATATCAAATTAATGATTGTTTGATCAATCAGAAAATACTGAGGCTGATGACTCACTATATGATGACTCAGTAGTTACACAGATTATAGGCCTGAATACGTTTAATTCTGCATTTTTGACACATAATAGTTGACTTTACACACAGCCCCTTGACCAGGACATGTTCTTAAGGCATTTGTCTGAAAGAAAATTAAGCTCAAAATTGCATTTCTGAGTATTTCTTTATTCAAATCGATGGGAATCAGAAGCAGACAAAGAAATGCCATCTATAAAAAAAACAAAGAGCGCATCCAAACTCTCAGTAAAAGAAAGGAAAGGGAAACATTTAATAATAAAAAAGTATAAATCAACAATTGCATTGATTTAAAAGAGGCAAAAACAAGATCTCTTGTTTTATATATCAGTATTGTAATATTGTCAAGTATATAGATATTAAAACTGGTAAAGGAAGAATGCCGGATAAAAAAAATCAGGAAAAATTACCTCTCCATTTCATATTCTTTCTGTCCCGGTTTGACGTTTTTCATGATCTTAAACAAAAAAAAGGTTTCATATTATCAATAGATTTAAGAGATTGCATGGATAACTATATTATTAGAAAAACAATTTCTTCTTCTTCTTCTTTCTTCTTTTTGGCACCAATCTATTTTTGAATTGAACAAAAGAAAGACTTAATATTTTTCGAATCTTTCACATAAAATCTGCACTGAAGACGCCTCAATGTTTGCAGATTAGATTGCATTAACTTTTATGAAAGTCAGCTACTTAGCAGGTCAATACAAAAAACATGATCTGCTTGGAAAGGGTTAATGAAAGAGGAAAATGCAGTGTGAAATCCTCCCCATCAGTCAACTACAGAAATGGGGCTGGCCGGCGTTTGTGTTGGCAGTGGAGACGGTTGCTGGTATGTTGCAGGGGTTACATGCATTAATAAGAAGCTTCTGTTTTCCAGCATTCACTTATCAGCCAAAACAGATAAAATAATAATTTTTTCACTCCTACTCTGCTCTTTATCCGTTGCAGTTTTTGTCTGCTGCTTGTCTCCCCCCCAAAAAAAAAACAGTCCTGTGAGGCTGTTTCCTTAAAGTACTGACACATTCCCATCACGGATGCAAATATCTGAACTGTAAGCCATTCAGGAGTGAAATATGCATTTAGTTTTTCTTAAATGCTTGACAGAATCCTTAACCCTAATGCAATAAACCTAAACTATTCAGTTTTTCTCCACTTGTCTCTTGAGTGTTTGAGTATAAATGAATCCATGTTTACCGATGCAGCAAAGCATGCAGGTAGAGCTGTCAGCACCATTTTTCGCAATAAAAGAAAATGATGGCACGTCTGAAAAGGCTTCAGTGAATCACTTCACAGGACAGATAAGATTGTGAGGTCAACTGCTGCAGCCCTGCAGAGCCTGTACATGAAATAAAATCATGTGCACTCTGCACACTCTGTTTTCATGTTCCAGCTTACTGGTCAAATGTTATTCCGGTCAACTGCCAAGTCCCTGAACTATAAGAGACAGTTGGAAAAAGAGAGAATTTCTAAACATTTTTGGTTTCAGGTGAGTCTTAAAGATACTGTCATGCTCTGAGCCTTTCAGACTCTTGTGCTTTTTCTCAGAGTGAATCCATTTAATCATCCGTGCATAGGAGGAGCAGGTTCTTACCATTTTATGAGCCTCACTGGAAATCCTGTTGGTGTAGCGAAGGACTTCCAGCTCCATGTCCGTCTTCAGGAGACGACTGCGAACGCAGACGGGGGAAAAAAAGAGTGAAGCTGCTCAAGTGCAAAAAGGGGCAGACTTTCCTCTAAGGTTAGGCAAAAATAATGCAAGTTTGTACATTTATAGGTGCAGTTACAGCAACAAACTCTGTCTTCAACAGCCTGATGGGAGAAGGCAACAGAATAGAAAAAAAAAAAGCCAAGGTTGTGTCAGAAATCTTTCACAACCTAGTACACTTTATAGCACGTTTATCATTTTTTTCGGAGTTTCTGATTCTGCAATCCCCAAATCCAGTGCCCTGGAAATTTCCCAGAAGTCTCTCCGAAGATCTAGCGTGCATCGATGCTCACTAGACTGGCGAATATAGACCACAATGCATGGCGTTTGAATGATTTGTCCTTTAAAGAATTATTTTAAAATTATTTTTAATAGTTGTAATTTTTTAATGGATTCTCTGTAAAATGTTCCTATTTTTTAGGTTTTTACTTCAGCAAATGGGTGACCTTTTGAGAATTATTTTTGGTAGAAAATGTTGTTTTTTAGTAAAGATGTGTCCGAATTACGTTAAAAAACGTGACACTAGACAGTCCTACACTATAGTGTTGACTCGCTACATTACAGTTGACCGTTCACAGTCTCGCTGTTTCCTGGATTTTTTTTCAGATCAATTTAGCTTTTTTTTTTCCTCCACTGTTCTGCATCCTGATTGGCTAAAAAGCATTGTCAATCTTCATGTCTCTTGTACAAAATGCGTTCAGTTTACCAAACGTACAAAAATCCTTCATCAGGATAGAATATTTGTTTTCGTTCTATAACTTTGGACTTAATTTTCCATGAAAGTTTGAACTTTGAGGGTTTAAACAAAAGAGAAAAGAGTGAAAATATTCATGTCTGATAGAGAGAATTTTAAAAGGTGTGTAGTGAGGAGTTTTACAGCCTTAAAACATTTATAATCCTATATTAAATTTCACTTATCGTGGGTCATTTTTAAAATATGACCCCCTATATATTGTCTTTTAGCCATTAGGAAGTGGTGAGGGAATTCAGACACAGAGTTTGCCCATTTCTATATTTGCTGTCACTTTTCCTTGTAGTGACGACCTTGCCTAAATACAAACAACTATTTCACCAAAACATATCATCAAATGATTAATAGAGTGTTGATAACCAGCAGAAACAAGCTTTTTCAAAGGGAGGCTCTAAACAGGAAGACAGGGCAGAGGGTTCAATCAGGCTCTGCTCCCCAGAAGGTGTGCCTACGTAGCATTCCTCCTCATTTCTGCAAATGTCAGTTCATCTGGAGGGTGCGAGCTCTAATACCAATGAGAGGCAGGCAAGCACGAAGTCCATTATATCCATGCAGGCGGATTTCAGGGGTGGGGGTGGACGAAGGACAGAGGAGAGAGATTCTCATTACAGAAACTCAATCACCAAAGTTGACAGATGCAAATGGAAGGGGGTTCACGGGAAACCAAATTCAGAATCTAAAAAAAGATGAATATTTGCGTTAATCTAAGAACACCAATTGGAGCTTCTCACCATTCCACGATGACCGGATGTAAAAGACTGTTGTTCACCGTGAACCTGGAGACAGACGGGACAAAAGCAGACGATGTGAGTATGATGAATAAACAAGTGCTTTCATAGAAAAGTACTTAACACAACCAATCAAAGCTAAATCCTCGTTTCCAGTTAGTGTGCATTAAAAATATGGTAAATTCAAATAAAAATGACCCCTTTTTAAAAAAAATATGCACAATAAGGATTTATTTTTTTCTATTTAGTTGTTCAGAATCCTGATTTAAAGCAGAAAAATCATACCGACTGATTCCTTCAAAGGAGGCTTCGCGGCAGATGCTCCCGCTGTCGGTATTCAGGCCTCGCTGCAGGAAGGAAATAAAAAAAAAAAAAGTGGATCTAAATCAGATTATCACACCAAAAGATTACAAAGGCAGTTCAGACTTATTTTGATGTCACATTTTTAATATCAAATCAATAAATCATAAGTCTCAGAAAATTACTTTTTGTTTTCCTTTAAAAATCAAAAGTGCAGGAAGTTTGAGCCGCTGGTTTACACCAAATGTTAAAAACCGGCTCCGTTTTGAGAGTCCAATATTTAATAAGAACCAAAGAATGAGCTGATAGAGGACTGTTACCAGTGTCAGGAGAACTGCTGGTGTCATCCTGGACAGGACATCAGCGATCTGCAGGGATGCGGGCAGACAGAGCATCATTAGAGGAGTCGCTGCAGAAACGACAAGCTTCACTTCCCTGCTGCTTTGAGTCAGCACATTGCAGGTGAGTCAGGCGGCTCCGTCCAGCTGCTGCGAGTCCACAGCAGAGGCACCACGAAAAAAAGACTCGGTCCTGGGACTATGCTAAAACATCCAACAGCTGTCGTTTGACTCCTCATCCTAATGTTCAGAAAACATTTGACCTCCTGAGCAATAATAAATAAGACCTGAAAAGTCTTATATTATGTCCCGCGGCAGTCCTGGACTGAAAGTACCAGATTGTTTTTGCAATTCTTTTTTCTTACTGTGCCTTGGAGCAAAGATTTCACCCTGCTACATACTAAAAACTCCCCAAAATTTGCAACCAGCCAGTACCTGGTGAAAATGAATTTTGGGCATTGGCCACCTTTAATACCAGCAACAAAGTTAAACTCTTTTAAGGGATGTCGATCTATTGTCACCTTACTCCTTGAGCATCATTGGCAAGCTACTTGGGGAAAAATTTTGGAAATAAAGTTTGAAGCACAGCGTAAGTGTGGTGAGCTCGCAAAGTGGCGTCCCCCTGTTACTTGCACATTTTCGTCACCAAAATCTTGTAAAAAAAAAGAAAAAAAGTGATATATGAATCCCTGGCTCAGGCTGAATGAAACAATATGACCATATTAGGAATGTGGGTGTGGTTAACAAAAAAAAACCTCTGTTGCTATGGGAGTTCAAAAGTTTACTTTTGCCGATTATTCTAAAAGTTAGACAGACCCGATTGTCACCCCTAGGGGATCAAAAAATAAATTTTTTGCTATGAAGATAAAACTAACAGAAAGCCTCTATTCTGAAAAAGGTTTTTTTATGACTTTGTCACAAGCAGCACTGACCAGGGTGGCAGGGTCAACGGAGGAGACCATAAAGGAGGTGATCATAGTTCTCGAACATGATTAAGGAATAAAACAAAGTGACAAAAAAGAACTTTAGAGGTCTAAGAGTCAGTTGTACATTTACAGCATTTTTGTTGCTCAGCCCTGCAGATGAAGCTCTGGCTTCACACAGGTCTCTTTCCCTCAAGTGTGGCAGCAGTATTACCTCAACGCAATGAGGTCAGAAACTGATGATCTCTTGTCTCTCTTTCACTGATAGGAGGATGACTGTCCAACGTGCAGCAGCTATCTTTCTAGGTAAGAGCATCTGCTGTTTACAGCTGCCAGATCTTTGGATCCACAGTCAAAGTTCTGCACCAAGTCACATTTTTTTACCACCAGGAAACCACATTATGTTCTAACTAGTGTGAATTACTTGATAACTGTTTAGAAGACATGTCTAAAGTACCGGTAACTGCCTTGATTAGATACTAGGGTGGAGAAGATGAGGAAAGCAGCTATGGGGATGTGAGAAAGACCCAACTGTGACCGTACTGCTGGTATTTAAGGATGGGAAAGCAGTTAATGCACATGTGAAAGTAAAATGATTTCCAGCGTGGCACCCACCTACACCAGAGCACAGGCCGACCCCGTTAACATCGGAAAGAACATTGTAGACTGGTCCCTGTTCATCTCGATGGTGCAGAGCTCATGTGATAGTCATTGAAAACTCACTTCATGTACAAACATCTAGATCAACCATTTAAATGATGGCCTTAGCTTTAAGAAAAGCTGCTGCAGCTTAAAACTAACCTCATGAAAAAGAACATTAGAAGAGGTGACAAAAAACTCCCATCAGATGAGATATTGAAAGAACAAAGATACATAAATAATCTTAGGGTTTTGTTTAAGTTCATCTAGTCGCATCATTTTGTTTTGTCTTCAAAAAAGTCTAAGACTTTTTAAAGTAAGGGTCTTAGTTTCTTTAGAAGTACCTATAAAAGCCAATAAAAATATCCCTAAAATTTGAGAGTACTATGTGTCATTTGATTTATTCTGCCAATATTTAGAAAATGTATTTATTACTAAAAAAAATTAAAGTAAAGTTAATGAACAGCAAAAAAATCCAAATCTCCACAAAGGCTAACAACAAAGATGGTGTCAAAGATAGTGAATTAAAATGCATATAATCAAAATTATAAGGCACACAGGGATTTTACTTACCGTAAGTAAAAGTGACATTGCCTAAAAAATTACTCTGGTAAAAGAAAACGTACTTATTTAAGTAGGTAAAAGTAAATAATTGGCAAAAAATTCTAGTCAATAACTGTAAAAGTTTAAATATTTTGTCCGGATTTAAAATTAAAGCGTAATTTCTATTTCTTTCAGATTTTAAAACTATATCTTTAATTAAATGAAACAAATACATAAAAAAGGCTTAAGAGTTTTTAAAGGAACAAGACTTTCACTAATGTACAGAATTAATGAGAAAAGCCAAATATTGGATTTTGGTAGTTGTGTTACGCAATACCAAAACTCTATATTTTAAAGTTTGCTTTCATTTTTTGTTGAATTTTAGAAAAAAGACTTGCTTAAAATTATGTTAATGTTAAATAAATAGTAAAAAGTGTTCAAAGAAAGAATAAAAATGTAACTAGATTAACACAGATCATTGTAGCCGAGTGAAAGTAGGGATTTAGTATCTATTTGAATCTATTTGAATCTATTTGAACCCAGATTAAACATAATGCAAAGATCAAAAAACTTTTGGACCAAAAATTACTTGGGTAAATGTTAAAAAAAAGGAAAATTTGACATGTAACTAGATGAACAATGACATAATTCATTGCTAAACTCTCATGAGGAAGCACTCAAGTACCTGAATGTGAGTCAGAGCTCTACGACCGAACACCAGGATTCAATCTCTGCACTAAATAAAGGTCAGATCTGCACAAAGCAGCACTTACGTCAGCCGTGTAATGCACTTCATCCACCACATATTTCTCCTTGAAGTGCTCTTTAGGATAAATCCTGTAAACAAAAGAAAAGCAACGTAAAGACAAATGCAATAAATAAGAAAACATCTGCCGTTTTCACAAGAAGAAAAGCTCCACAGGCACAGTAAAAAGACAGCATTTTATTCAATGCAAAAATAATGTTTTAACTGTAAAAACTGTATAAGCTGAAAACAAGAAAGTTTAAGACCAACTCCGATCATCTCTTGATCTGTTTTATAAACGTTCCCAGTGGACTTTTTTATTTATAGTTATGCATAGTTTTTAGGCAAAATGGAAAACCTGTGTCGTTTTCTAGGACATAAGTTTCTGCAGACAGAAATTGTTGTCTGAGTTGTATTGGGGGCCGTTAGGGTGGAGCAAACCCCCATGGCTCCTTCTGTTGTTGAGAGATCCCGGTTTATGCGCTCCCCAGGCGACTTACGGCCCCTAAAACCCTATCCTAACATTAGCGGTGCAACAGAAATGATGAGCGACACTGGAGCTACCCAGCTATACAGGTTTGAGCCACGAAGACGTACTTGGAACTAGCTGGAGGGAGCAGGGAGCTTGTGGCCTGACCAGCGTATTTTCCATGTCTCAAATCAGTTTTTTTTTTTTAGTAACAGCATTTTTCGTCTCCTCCTGATTCACAGTGATTTGAATACAGAAATACTCCAAAATGCAGTTTTGGAGCTTGGTTTTTCTTTATACATGTCAGAAAAATGCCACAAGAACTAGTTATAAACACCAATAACACAATTTTCATCGGAGTGGGCCTTTAAGATGCAAAAGGCTTCCCAGAATTCTGTGGCTATTCTTATGTACAACTGCTTAAACTGTTGCCAAGTTTGGTAAAATATTCATCTCGACCGCATAAACTTTCAATGAAGTCTCCTGACAATGATCTGCTTCTTTCATATAGAGGTTCAAACTGGCACTATGCAGACTTTGGACCAAAGAGATAGCAGCGTAATCTCCATCCAAAGTTCAGACCTCAAGAGTGAAATCATAAAAAAAAAAATGTCAATGTGTAGCTTATGGAATAAAAAAAAAGAAGTGTGGGGAGAAAAAAAGGTCTCCAAGCATAATTATTCCTGTTTTTAATTTTTTATAAGTCAGATGACAGGATGTTATAAAGGGAAGTGTAAAAAAAATATGGACAAGTCAGCAAGTTTGTATCCAAACATTGCATCCATTGCTTTCATGTATCTTCCACACGGCAACAATAAAGAGGCTGAGAGTTGAACAGGAATCCCTCCTGCATAACAAACAGCATTACACGGTTTTCCTAACCGCCAAGGTGCATTTGTGATGACAAAAAAATGCATCTTAAGGGAGCTTTCAGATGCATTTTCAATTGATTCACCTCCAACAGGATCCGTGGCTGAAAGATTCCCACTAAAATTAACTTCTGAAAAGCAAAAGAATAGCTAAGAATGGAGAGTATGCAGCGAACAGAGCTCTGAGGATTAGTGAGCTTACTCTCCCATCCAAGTTGCATAGCTTTCAGGCAGTTTAGGTACAAAAAGGATTGATTTCCCGGAGTCCACATCAATGGCTCCATAGCAGTCGGCTTCAGTCACTCCAAACGACCAGTGAAAGAAAGACTCCTGGAACAACATCAGATACAGAGTAAGACACACAATGAGGGGAGAGATAAGTGTGTTTCCTCAATTTAGCCGCTTCATTTAATAGAATGTGAAGACTTTCATTTGATGACGCACTCTGATCATCTTTTTCATATATTGGAAAAAGCGGCCTTATAATTATACTTATGTTGTTTTCAGCCTAATCAATCAATTTTGTAGGACATGGAAATTTGCCACTGAGTTGTGGGAGGAACAGTTGCTGTGAAGCAAACCCCGCCCCCCTCCCTGTTGCCGAGAGCTCAGAGCAGGGAGTTGGAGCCCGCCCAGCGTAATTTCACCATCACAAATATGGCCTTTTTTTTTAAAAAAAAAACAGCATTTTTTTGTCTGTTACTGATTCACAACGATTTGAATAAAGATATATTAGAAAAAATGCTACAAGAACATGTTAAAAACACAGTTTTCATCGGAGTGGGTCTTCAAAGGAAAGCCTTCTATGTTCTAGTTTATTTGTTCTGGTATGAAGAAATAACGCAATTTGTGATATTAGTCATAAATATTACGATGATCAAATAGCAAAACGACCAAAAACATCATTTCCATTTTACTGCAATAGTTTAACTTAAACATAACTTAAATCATACTCCAAATGACCCTCGTCCACATAACAGGCAAGCATCTAACATAGATGGACTCCATCCGATTGGTCAAACGCATAAAGGGATTTATTTGATTCCTTAAATACTTCAAGCTGCCATAAGATTGTTATCGCACATTTAAGGTTGCCATTTATTGCAGTTTTCACTGACTTTTGCGATATGCGTATTGCACAGCTTAATATCGCGATAATAATACATTTGGGATTTATTGTGTAGGCCTAATTTGTTCCAACAAAAGACTTTTTCTTCTTAATGTGATCTTAATGGGTCAAAGTGCTTCAAACCCAGTGCTGGTAGATAAAAAGAAGAAAAAGTGCGGCCAACTAACCTGCCTGAAGACGACGTCTGTATCTGTGCAGTACCTCTGCTGCTGCTCTCCACCCTGCAGCACCACCACCGACTTCGGCAACACGCCTTCTTTTCCTTGAAGGCCTTGGCATAACCTTCGACGGTTCTCGGCAAAAAGGGCAGCCGACACCCTGAGGGTGTCATTACCCAGCCAGTAGACAGGTCTGAGGGGACGGAGAGATCAGATCATGGAGATGGAGAGACTGACAGGAAGGATAATTAGCGGTTATATTAAAAACTGAGATGCCATAATCAGAACGTGCAGCACATGCAGCACCAGAACCACACCGACTCTCCCACTTTACATCATTATCCTCCAAAATGCAAGCAAAACCTGAGTCACATTTTCAGCCAATGTTGAGGCCCAAAACAAGTTTGAAAACAAAGTGAAAAGTTTAAATATTATTTAAAAATATATACTAAAACAAGAAAACCATGGGGTCTTTATAACAAATCCACTATGAGAATACGACAATTCTGTAATAACCGACAAATGATGAGAATCCATCGCCACCATCTCAAGTGATGCGGAAAAGTTAAAAAAAGTTCAACTTAAATGTGGATTTTGGCATTTATGTAACAAAGAAAGTTACTTTCAGTCTGTTATTTTAAGTAGTACTTTGAAGTTATTGTTCACCTTTCGTGCACGCCATCACAGGTTGCCCCGGCA
This sequence comes from Oryzias sinensis, assembly GCA_037389245.1. Taxonomy (NCBI): domain Eukaryota; kingdom Metazoa; phylum Chordata; class Actinopteri; order Beloniformes; family Adrianichthyidae; genus Oryzias; species Oryzias sinensis. Next base: position 17,586,469 of record CM074489.1, on the reverse strand, counting down.
ACGCTTTGAAAGGTGATTTTTTTTTTAGTTTTATTTATTTTTACGCCGGATACCCTTCCTAACACAACCCTGTATTAAATCCAGGCTGGGGACCGGCACAGGGAAACCCAGATTTGGGTCTTGTGGCTACGCAGGGAGGTAGTGCTGTGTAGGGTCTAGCTAGCCTAAAGACCTACTTCATGAAGCTCATTGGGAGTTGAACCCAAAGTGTTACAAACTACTTTTCCCACATTAGTATGAATTTCTAGTACGATAATTACTTTTTTACATTTTTAAAGCTTAAAAAAAGTTTTTTTTAAATCATAAATACCAAAATAACAGTGTATCAAATGATTTTCATTTATCAAAAATAAAATCCAAATCAGTTATAATTTAATAAATGTCTCAATGAAATTAAAATTGATAAAGACTTGACAGAATCAAATGATTGGACGCAGTTATTTATTGCTTCCTGTTGCTGCACCTCCTAAAGACAACCTGTTGAGCTACAGTGGGGAGAAGACTTGTTCTGGTTCCTGAAGCTAATCCTCTGGATTGGGTCAGAGGATTTCAGGCGAAACACAGTGGATTCAGGCAGAAAGGCATACTTGTAACCAATATGTGTTGGATATAAATCTTGGTCTCAGGTCAAGGCTGATAAGAAAAAGAAAGACTCAGCAGATCTACTTCCCCCTTAAATGCACCAAAGGTTAATCCTCCACCTCAGAGACCTGTAAAGCCAAAGGAGTCCTCCTGCAGCATTCTATGTCGACTGAGTTGATGGGTTTATGTCTGGGGCTCGATCAAGATGATCCCCGGCTAACGACATTTTTACCAATAAATTAAAGGTGCAATAAAATACTATAGACTAAATAAAAAAAAACACAAAAATTTAGATTCAATTTACTTTGGGACGATAATTTTAGAAACAAGATCATTTCCATGTTACTTAACAATTTCTTTTTATAGGTAATGATCTGTACCAGTGTGAGGTTTTATAGGCTATATGTCTGCTATTGCAGTGAGATTCATGGTTCAAGTGGACAGTGACAATAAAGGCTTATCGATCGATCTATTGATCTATTATTGCATATGTGCACGGTCAGAATTAAAAATGGATTAGGCCACATTGCAAAATTTAACATGGCTGGAACAAAAGTTCAGATTTCTCAAAGTAAAAGTTCCTCTAAAAAATCACTTACAAAATGTTATGTAATAAACACAATTGTTCTCTTTAAAATAACAAACCCATTGCCCCATTTCTTAAAGTTGTTTAAATGTAAAAAAAAAAAAAAGATATTTAGGGAGTTTCTGCAAATCCAGCACATTCCTAAACCACCCTGCAGCATTTCCATCACGTTCCCAGCCATGCAGGGCTGTGCGACACAACAGAAGACACGTAATTTGCTCAAACAGGAAATAAGCAACTTTTCAGTTCAACATGAATATTATGAACGCTCCAAAACTCACAATCTCACAAGATTATCCGTTTTTGTCTGAAGATATAATAAAATTCCCCTCCATATCGTAAAAATGTCTGTTTCTTTATGTAAATATACATTTTAAACAAAATAACGGTTTTAGAAAAACGTAATGTTCTGCTTAATGCGATCTAATACTATGTGAAAATTTAGCAATAATGACAACATATTACGAGATTGATGTATCTATTTACAGCTAATATAAGTGATTAAACCCAGAAAATAACACCGTTTGAACAGTCAACTCACTGTGGAGCTGCAGCCATGACGATATCTTGAGCCAGATTGTCATGTGTTCACAGGAATCACGTGGTCAGCTCTCGCGCTGAAACAGCTGATGTAGCGCCGTGCTGCTTTCAAGTCTTCAGGAAATTGAGACTTCATTCGAGGAAGTGACAAATCGCGACGTTCAAACTTTTTTTCTAGATTATTGAACATTACAGAACATGGCTTCACTCGCTGCGAAGCAACAGCAATAATAATAATAATAATAATAATAATAATAATAATAATCCAGTGAGGATTTGCAGGCAGAAGGAACTAACACAGAACAGACAAAAAAACAAAACAATCATAAACCCACCAATGCATAGCTTTTGTCTCTTTAATTCTGCCTGTTATGAATGAAAATAGGAATAGATGAATGTTTCTGGTTGTTAAATGTTTATCCTTAGCAAAAAGTGAATTTAGTTTAGAACAAGTATACCTAGTCTAAACTAAAAGTGAGGCACTATTATTGAAGTTTACTTTTTAAATACCAATTATATAGTAAACTTAAAATTTTATGGTTTAGTGTGATGAAATATTCAGTTGAGTTAGTATACTACACTACATGTAGGCCTACATGGTCAACTTGCAATACTTACACTCAAGTATATGTAATAACATCAACTTAAAGTAAACTAGTTATTTTGCTTAGAGTATAGTTTAATAGAAATAAATTAAACATACATAGATTCAAGAAAAATATAACTATTTTGTTTCACAATTAATCTTAAAGCTACAGTTTCCACCAGTCTCTACACCTTTGAACTTAAGTCTGTAATCTCTAGTTTTGAAAAAAAATAACTATGGCAAAAAATAATGCACTTAATCTTTATTATATTAAGTATACTTGAGTTTAAGTATACCAATGTGCTATAGACCATGTCTAATGTAGAAAGCATCCTTACGGAATACTTCTTAAGACTACACTGGAACATTTAAAGGTTGACAGTATTAGATAGTATACAAGTGAACTTTACATAAACAGCCTCGCTTTTAATACAGACTTGTAGTCCACTGAAACAGACTACTTTTTGCTGAGGGATACAGTGAAGATGTTTTGGACAGATTTTTTGAGCACACTGTGCTATGGTGCGTTTACAGTAAGCAGTAGGGGAAGATTTTTTCTCTCCTATTGTAGAACAGTTCAGAGGGAAACTGATAAATAATGAATAATTCTAGGGGACTGCAGATACATGATGCTTGAAAGCATAACCAGTATGTCATGAAAGACAACATCCAGACAGAGTCAAGAGAAATTAAACTCCCTCTATGAAGTATGGACAGCATTTACCAAGAAGACAGCTTAATGTTTGATGTTTTTTTTTTAATAAATAATGGCACTCATGTCATCCTATTCTAAATAATTAAATGTTTTAATTGATCCTAAGTAGAGTTGGTTGAGCTGCACTCTATAAAAAACATTTTTAACCAAGGAATACAAACATGATTATAGTTAGACTAGAAATAAAGCCTTTTAAAAATGTTCAAAAATTTTGAGTCGTTTTAAAATGTGCACAGGATATTTGAACTGTGAGAAAGGAATACTGAACACTGATATTGATTTGATTTTTTTGATTTGAAATGGTTTATTTCAAGCAATTAAGTTGAAATAATACACAAGATAATTAGACATATTAATAAATATTGCTTGAAAGGGAGTGGAAGGAAGTGAACTTATATAATCCCACCCTGTTGTACTATAACCATTTTATTACATGATTTATCAATATCCGGTTCTTAGCTTTTATCAGACAGAATTAAGAATCATAAGGTATCGATAAAGCACATGACAAAGATGAATTACTTGATTATTACGTAAATCCCATCATATTAGTAATGGAACAAATTGCCTTTTATTTACGTTTCTGTGGTGTGGTGACTGAATAAAAATGGTTATCTCTCAGTAAATTGTTCTCCCATAAACTACAAGCAGGTTTATCAATCCCTAGTGCACATTTGTGCAAAGTGCAAACAGCTGGGACTTTTTAAAAGGTCAAAGCTTAATCCATTTTATTATAGATTTAGTTTTTCTTTTGAAATGAATCCACAGATATGTCCATTGATTTCATAATCCAGTCAGAGCTTTTACAGTGTTTTTAGTAGACACACGCTCATATTATTCCCCAAAGTTTACCCTGGAAAAGCAAATGAATTTCTGCTTGAAACACAAGTAAAAGCCTTAAAATGAGTGCTGAATCCCCAAACAATATACTGTGTATATATATATATATAAAAATACAGGGCAGGCCCTACTAGCCTATATCCACCAACCCCAACCTATGAAGTAATTCTGAGCCCTATAAATGCTCAACTGCACAAACACTGTGCTGGAAGTCTGCAAGGTCTTGGTTCAAGCACGCTCCAGGGGCTCCTTCCGCTCAGCGTTCCTTCAACAGTTTCAATAAGTCTGAAGCTTATTCTGATTTCTGTTGGTTTTGCACAGTTTACCAATCCTGTACTTAACTGGTGACATTTCAAATGGATTGCAATTCAAGTGAAACTCTTCACTCGAAAGCATATTAACCCATTCCCACTGCAATTACACGTCTCTTTTAGTCATGCAAGTCAACTTTGTTCAACAGTCCTTTTTTTAGTCTATCCTACAATTTACACCTGACTGATTAATAGATACTTTGCAGCAACAGTTGCCTTTATGTGGGATTAAATCTCAAAAGGCATAACAAAATATTGAACTTTTGAACAATCATGGGCTGCTAAAAAACAGCTGGAGATTATATTTTTCCAGAGGGAAATTTCGAAAAGCTTCCTGTGAATCGTCTAAATATAAATTAATTCAAATGCAACTATAAAAGAGCAGCAACTGCATGTTAATATGTATTCTGCTTGTTGTGTAAATACACATTTTTTTTACAAACTCCAGGTTTTTTAAATTGAAACAAAAAATCAATTGCTTTGTTTATATTTTGTTTATATATAATCCAGCAGGATGATATACACATGCGAACATACAATCAAAAATACATTTATCTAAATAATTGGTCACTGCTTGCAGTCACTTGTAAGTAACCTAATGCAGGGGAGATGTTCATGTTGCTAAGCAACAGTAAAGTAAGACACAGTATTTGCAGAGCTATATAACTAGTTACATTAACATTAAATTATTGTTTTGTGGCCTATAACTATTTGATAAGCAATAGCGTATATTGCATAACAATGCCACAGGAGAGCACTGCTGGAGTACATTCGGAGTCTCATTTCTCAGCTTAATTTTAGCTTTCACGCAACTCCATCTGAAATTTTTGACCTGTTTCAGTCATTCTACTTTGCAATGTTCACCTTTGACTTTTTAGTCCTTTAATTTTTCAAAATATTCCAAATATATGCCATTTTTCCAACACTTTTTAGCTTTCATGCTTAACTCCTTCTACAATGTTTGACCTATTTTAGACATTCACTTTACAATGTTCAAAGCTTTCATCATATTTCTGCTTTCATTCAGCAATATAGCATTCAACCCTGCATTTTCTTCTGGAAATACAGCTCCTAGTTATATTAAGTATACTTGAGTTTAAGTATACCAATGTGCTATAGACCATGTCTAATGTAGAAAGCATCCTTACGGAATACTTCTTAAGACTACACTGGAACATTTAAAGGTTGACAGTATTAGATAGTATACAAGTGAACTTTACATAAACAGCCTCGCTTTTAATACAGACTTGTAGTCCACTGAAACAGACTACTTTTTGCTGAGGGATACAGTGAAGATGTTTTGGACAGATTTTTTGAGCACACTGTGCTATGGTGCGTTTACAGTAAGCAGTAGGGGAAGATTTTTTCTCTCCTATTGTAGAACAGTTCAGAGGGAAACTGATAAATAATGAATAATTCTAGGGGACTGCAGATACATGATGCTTGAAAGCATAACCAGTATGTCATGAAAGACAACATCCAGACAGAGTCAAGAGAAATTAAACTCCCTCTATGAAGTATGGACAGCATTTACCAAGAAGACAGCTTAATGTTTGATGTTTTTTTTTTAATAAATAATGGCACTCATGTCATCCTATTCTAAATAATTAAATGTTTTAATTGATCCTAAGTAGAGTTGGTTGAGCTGCACTCTATAAAAAACATTTTTAACCAAGGAATACAAACATGATTATAGTTAGACTAGAAATAAAGCCTTTTAAAAATGTTCAAAAATTTTGAGTAAAATGTGCACAGGATATTTGAACTGTGAGAAAGGAATACTGAACACTGATATTGATTTGATTTTTTTGATTTGAAATGGTTTATTTCAAGCAATTAAGTTGAAATAATACACAAGATAATTAGACATATTAATAAATATTGCTTGAAAGGGAGTGGAAGGAAGTGAACTTATATGAGAAATCACCTGTTGTATATAACCATAGCAAAACCAATTCCCAATTACCTAGTTTACTGGGGCAGGCTAAGCCCCTTCTTTACTTTTTTTGTTTTGTTTTAAGTCAGTGTTTTGATTTTATTAAAGCTCAAAACTAAGCATTTTTTGTTGGTGGTGGATTTTGGATGGACTCAACAAAGTTTCCCATTTCCCTTTGTCCTGCCAATGTTCCTTTTTTTTTTTTTTGTTATTTGTTTTTGAGGGTAGCGGAGCAATCTACAGGAAATGTGCCTGGAACAGTCAGCTTATTAGGATCCCCTAACAAGTAACTGAAATGCTTTTAGCAGGAGGAAAGTGTTAGATAAACAGGGTGGACGGCTGTTTCACTACATTGATTTTCACAAATAGTAATTTTTGCACTTTAAACAAGATGAATAGGCACTGATTTGCTATAAAATATATAAATTCATGACTGTAACTTGCTTTAAACCAAAGTCCCCTTTGTTGCCTGGGGTTAGAGGCTCCTCTCATGGACCCGATCGGGTCCATCGCGAAAAAACAACGCGGGATCACTCTCCAGTGGCCCCTCCACCTTCAGGATTCAATTCAATTTTATTTGTGTATCCCAAAATCACAACAACAGTTGTCTCGATGGGCTTAAATACTAAAATGAACTAAAAAACTGACTAAGCTATACTGACATCCCTGCCCTTAGACCCCCCTTTGCGGTAAGGAAAAACTCCTAAAAAAACGTATTCCGGAACGAAGAAAACGAAGAAACCTCAGGGGTGCCCACATGAAGGAAGGATAAAAAGGAGAGCTCAAAAGGGGCTGGGCAATGTAGTTTGGGTGGCAGTTGGATGCGGGTGCCTCAGCGGGCCCAAACCCCGGTCATGGAGCTTGACTTTAGGGCCATGGAATGTCACCTCTATGGACGGGAAGGAACATGAGTTTGTGCAAGGAACAATTTTTCAACCTCCACTGTCTCTGTTGCTGTTAAGAGCTGTGGTCGCAAGGACTCTGGGGCCTCATGTGGTGGCAACCTCCGAACCCGGTGGTGGACACCAAAAGTAAGGGATGCGAAGTAAAGGATGCCAGCAGTCTAAGCGAGCTGTGGCCTGGGCTTTTGCGTCCTCAACAGCCGGGGGCCACAGCTTTTTGCCCTTTTTCTGACCTGTCCGGTGGAACAGGTCAGATAAAGGGCAAAAAGCTCTTTATTGGTGAGAAAGGGCTGCCCTTTATCATTGGTTCTGTTCATAGTCTTTATGGACAGAATTTCCAGGCGTAGGATTTCTTCTCTGCTCTTTGCAGATGATGTTGTCCTGTTGGGTTCATCAAGACAGGACCTTCAGGATGCATTGGAGCGGTTTGCAGCAGAGTGTGAAGCAGCTCGGATGAGGTTCTCAGACATAGCGGTGCTAAGTCTGAGACCGCTTTACAGCTAAATCTGGGGCCATGGTTCTTGATCGGCGGAAGGTAGTTTGCCCTCTCTGGATGGGTGGAGTGCTTCTGCCCCAGGTGGAGTAGTTTAAATATCTTGATGTCTTGTTCACGAGTAAGGGAGGATCGGAGCGTGAGATCGATAGGCAGACTGGAATGGCATCCGTCGTTAAGCAGTCACTATACTGATCCGTTGTGGTGAAGACTGAGCTAAGCCAGAAAGCAAAGCTCTTAATTTAACAGTCAATCTTCATTCCTATACTCATCTACATGATCATGAGCTCTGGGACATGACCGAAAGAACAAGGTCCTGAATACAAGCAGCTGAAATGAGCTTCCTCCGCAGGGTGGCTGGGCACTTCCTTAGAGATGGGGTGAGAAGCTTGGTCACCCAGAGATCTTGGAGTAGAGTCGCTGCTCCTCCACATCAAGAGGAGCCGATTGAGGTGGCTCAGACATCTGGTCTGGATACCTTCCAGACACCTTCCTATGGAGGTTTTCCAGGCATGGGCAGAGGCCCCAGGGAAGACCCAGAACGCACTGGGGAGACTATGTCTCTCAATTGAAATGGGATGCCGTGTGGTCTCCCTCTATGAGCTGGAGGAAGTGACTGGCGAGAGGGAAGTCTGAGCATCTTTGCTTAGACAGCTGCCTCTGCAACCTGGTCCCCGGATGAGTAGAAGAAAATTAATGGATAGATGTGTGGGTGGATCAGAATTGGCCAAAAAAATGCAGACTTCGAGTTAACTTTTAGTCATAAAGATGTGGCTGTTAACTAGTTCTCATTAAACATATTTACCTAAAATAAACACGGCCTGTCTGAATAACATGATTTGGCATTTTTATTAAAAAAAATTGGAAATTAATAAAAAGGATAAAAACAAACAAGCAAACAAAAATCCTATATTGAACAGAACTGTTTCTTTAATGTAGTGAAACATAAATTTGTCGTTTTTGCTTATTTCAGTCCAATACATATTTTTTTAACAAATGGCAATTATTAATAGTTACTTTATCTTTGCTCTAAATAACATTTGGCATTTTTCATTAAATATAGAAATGAATGCAGAGAGTAAAAACAAACAAACAAACAAACAAACAAAAAACAATTGTAATTTTCAAAAACAGTTTTTTTTATTGTAGTGAAATATTAATTTGTCACTTTTGCTTATTTTAATGCAATGTTTCTTTTGTTTTTTACATATGGGATGGATTAGTCGTTACCTTAACTCAGGAATTACAATGCAACATTCCCTCCAGAAAACAGGGTTAGTGTCTAATTTTAAATTTTAGGCGCCTCATCTCCCCCTATCGCTGTGCAGATTAGTCTGCTTCTGCTTGCTGATTGGACCAACAAGAGCGCACAGTCCGCCCTCCTGCTGGAAATTTCCATACGTGATTGACAGCCACACCAGAAGAGACCTGCGTGCGGTAAGCTTTTCTGTTCCTTCCAAACTCTATAAAACGGTAATATTTAGATATTTTGCTGAGGTTAATCTCATGTGTTTGTATTTCTAATGTTTTGGACTGACGCCACTTTAGCTAATAGATACGATGCTAACAGGTTTGGGATAGTTTCCGTGTACTGTTCTGCTGCAGACCGTCGATGTTAGCTTACATGCAGTCATGCTAAATGTGGCGCTTACATTTGTTTCAGCCTCACAGACAGAAGCTTTGTGGAAAACTCCACAGATATGTGGGATTTATGACACGTTCTTCTTTTAGCTGGGAAAAAAATGTATTTATATTCCGTAATAGTATTTATGAGTTGTTGTTTTTTGTAGTAGAGGTAAATTTCATATGCATTAGTGCTGAGTAAAAGTTATTGGGCTCTGAGAGTTGTCAAATGACTGAGATTTTCTAGAAAAGTCTAAAATCTACACATTTTTATTTTTTATTTGACTGACTAAATTAAGATTTATGTATGTTATTTTTTTTCTGTTTATAGCTTTTAGTTTGTAAGGTTGTTATCCAGGACAAACCAGGAATTTATAGAAAATTCAGGAAGTTGGCACAGGGGAATGTTCTGACAATAAATATATGTCAATTTCTCTTGAACAATTTTGTCTTTGTACATTTCTGCATGTTATTAATTGTTAATTTTTTCTCTCTGTTTCGGTTTTTCAGGTGCAGTTTTTGGGCCTTTCCTGAAGGACTATAGCTGGTAAATATTACATTTTTGTAGTTGAATATTAGCAACATTAAGGGGATTTGTATTGTAATGTTCACAGAAATTAACCTTATAGTGTTTTTTTAAGCGCCATGGCCCAAACTGCAAGCGAACATTTACTACTTATGCTGCTTTTAAGGCTCTTTTTTATCAGGTTCACAGTTTTTCCACACTAAAGCTAATTCTTCTTGTGTTGGCATAGATTTAAAATGTGTTTTGACCTGTGTCAACTTCATCCTGTCAAAGAGCTTGTAATGTTAAAGACCTCGCAAGGGAGGGTTGCTTTGTATCATGTCCAGTGAGTGGTTTTAAAAACACATTTAATCTGATGTATTTACTGCTTATGTCCAGGAAAAATAGAATATTTACATAGGAAAATATGTGTGTAGTGTTCAATAAAACAGTGACTAAGCTTTCTGATTTCACTTATGCAGTGATCTGCTGCTGCCTGACTTGGATGAAAAGGAAGATGCAATGTTTTGCCATGTGGATGACGTGTGCCTTCCAGGAGAAGTAAAAACAGATGACGTGAATTTGACTCCTAATTGTTGAAGTATGCGGTAAGTGATCAATTTTAATTTTTTTAAACTGGCAGGTGCAAATAATTGATGATGGTAAAACAGATCTGTGACTTAATTGTCAAGTCATGACTTCTTATTACGTGTGTATATTTTTCACTAGTTGTATTTGCAATCTGTTTGATCAACCTGTGAATAGAGATAAACCAATATGCAGTTTTAGTAGGGAAACTCACAAAATTTATTTAGAAATACATAGGTCGTATTTTTCTTTAGAAATAATTCCTTCCATTAAAGTCTCATTAAAATAGCTTTTCTGTTTGCTTTTAATAAAATAACTTAAGGATTTGTGATTTATTAAGACATATGTTCTGCAGAGGAGCTGTAGCTCATTAGAATTTTGCTTCTGAGTTGAGGCTGAAACTGTTTGCACGAAAGTTAGCCTTTAGCTAATTTCCCCTCAACCCTTTTTTTAAACTATAAGCAAAACTAACATTAGTTTAGCAAAAAATGGTGAACAACATTGGAGCAATGCAGCCATACAGTTTTGATCCAAATGACAGCTGAGAGGAGAAAAATGAAGACCAACATGGATCTTTTTGTCTGCAAGTGGAGGATTTAGAATTTGAATGGAAGACTTTTACCCACCCATCGCTTTTTCACACACCGGGTTTTTATCTGCTCCTCATCCAACACAATTTAAATAAATAAATATTCAGAAGCCCAATTTTAATCTTAAACTATTTTATATATATTCTTCATCATGAGAAAAAGGCTACAAGAACCTGTTAAAAACACCAAAAGGGGAGGGGGGGTCTTGAAAGACCCACTCTATTGGAAAATCTTGTTCTTGCTGCTTTGTGGTGCAGTTTACAAAAGCTTGTGTTTGTGACACAGCAAATGCGATGGGCGAGCCAAAGTCTCCCTGCTCCGATAAAATTGCATCTGGCTCAAAACTGTACGAATGGATAGCTCCAATATTGTTTCCACTTTTTTTTTGCTATGCTAACGTTAGCTTGTGGTTGTGAGGAGCTGTAAGCTAGCGAGAGAGAGTTTAAACAAAGGAGTGCTTGGATACACTATATCAATGTATCCCAACCTAAAAGTATTTGCTAACCCACCCAGAATCAGGTATCTGAATCACTTGGTCTGGCCACAGGTGTATTAAATCAAGCCTTGGGTTTTTAAAATATATAAACCTAACCTTTTTTTTCTACTCTTCCTCATTTTTAGGGCAGTCCTGCCTTTCTGCAAGAAAGTCCCTGCTATGTCTGGATGGAAACCTTGTGAAAGCCAACATTGCTTCCCTCATCTCTCTGCTATGCATGATCTTCGCAAACTACTAGAGCTTCAACATCCACTAACCACCGGAGCTGACATCAACTTTGGAGTTTTTACAGAGGTTTGTCTTCTTAACTTCAAGTTATAATTTTAAAGAGTTTGATCGCTCTAGAACAGGGGTGCTCAAAATTTGTTTGATCTATATATATAATTTGAAATTATCATTTATGTGCTTAAAGACACATACTAATTGTGAAAATCAGATTTAAAATTGAATGGATACATTTAGATTAACATGTAAGATAACAACATGATAAAAAGTTTCCAGCATTTTCCCTTCAACAACTTGTTGAATCGTATCATGTCAGCGGCTCTGCTCGGCTTCTGTGTGCGTTCTGTTCTAGTTTTTTTTTCTTCCTTTTTTGAGTGACTGACCCCAGGCTTTTCGAGACTAAATAAGGCGCATCAACGGCTACATCTACGGTTAGGAGTCTGACACTGAACATTCACACCTTTCTGAAAACGAGGAAGAAAAACTCCGGTTAAACGCGGTTTATTGGGTAACACGATTGACGTAATGAGCCCCCCTGCTCTAGAATACTGGAACTGTTCACCCGCAAACTTAATATTTATTTAAAGTGAGCCCTTTCATCAAGTGTGTATTAGTAATGACTTGCACATTACTTTCTAAGTTTGACCCTTTTTTTCTCTCTTTCTGAAGATGCTTTTTCTCCATCAACCCAGAGAGAGAGACCAGAGTGGACAAGAAGGACAAGTCTCGTCTCATCTTGAACCCAAGAGTCCTAACCTCAGGAACGGTCAGATTTTGAGTGGAGAGGCGTGTAAACACTGTAAGCAACATTGCAAGCCTAGTTTTAAGGTTTCTTTGTTCTTTGTTTATCTCTTGCAAAAAAAAGTGATAACATAGGTTTCAGTTTTAGGTGCTATGTTTTTTAATAATGTTTTATTATCTAGAAAATGATAAACATTTGCTGTGTTTAGAGGCGAAAGGTTGAGTAAAATAAATGTATGTAAAGACGTCTTTGTGTCGGAGTGATTCTTCACTTTGAATTTTGCTACACAGTTAGCAGATATTTTGAAACTGGATTACATTTTCAGTACATTTTGTTTCTTTTTAGGTCTTAGCAAATCTAATGAGCAAATGTAATAGACCTCAACAAAAAAGTAAACCGTGCAAAACTTTTTTATCAGGATTGTTGAACAATGCTTTAAATTCATCAGTAAGATTAGGAAACACCTAAGTTCAAATTTCAAAATTACATGTTGTATTCTCTATTTGTGAAAAGTATCTTGGTTTCAAAAAAGGAATTAAACACAAGAGTATGTTACTGTGATTGCATTTTTAAGAACATGGAAAAAAAGGAAAATTTTGTTATTTTTACGAAAATAAATTGGCAGCAGTGGTTGCCAGAATAAAAATGTAGAAAATACGGTAAAAATGTAAACAACTTTACAGAACACTGTATAAATTTAATGTCATAATCTTGTAAATGCAACAACACATCCCAGACTGTTAAACATCAGGTTGTTGTAATTAAGACATTATTTTATGTGAAACAAATGTTTATTGCCGTTATTTTTACCCGTAATATTGGTCAAATTAACCTTAAAATTCAGTATTTTCTATAAAATATGACTGTTAGAATTACAGTATAGACCAGCAAATTTTAAAAAATGTATCTGTAGGTTTTATCAGAAATTAATTTTAAATTACAGCTTATTTACTTAAATTAAAACATTAAAGTATGTAATATTTACGGTGTGCCTGTAAAGTTGTTTACGTAGTCGATGTATTTTTTACATGTTTATTCTGGCAACCACAGCTGCCAGTTTTTTTCTGTAAAAACTACGGAATTTTTTTTACAGTGTAGTCAAAGCAGTCTTAACCCCCACTTTAATAGGAATATTCTGGATTTCTTTTCCTTGTGGGATGAATCAAATCTAACTTTCAGACAAACCCAAAATAAATGTATCTCAGAGATCACAAGGTGGATATCAATCTCAAAGTGTCAAGAAAAGGTTATTAGGGTGACTTCACTGCACAAGAGTAGGCACACACACTTTTAGAGCTGGGTAAAAAGCAATGAAAATAAAAACATTATTATGCGTTTCTTCAAAAATAAATTCACAAAACATACACATTTCAACATCCATATCTCTGGAAAAGGTACATACCAGTGGTCAAAAGGACAACCAGTAAGATTATTAAAATTTTTTGGTTGGAACCTGAGTTCAGTTTGAATACAGTAGTCATCCACACATTGCTGTTTAATGAGGTTTGTGTATCCTTCACTTCTATGGACCACAAATCGATACCTAAAAGATTCAACTAACTTTTTATTGACACAATAAGGTCTAATTCCTTTACCTGAATGGATAGAATCTATATGTTCTTTATTTATTTAGCATCTGAAACTATAAATGAAAATGTTTTTTTTAAAGAGAAACTCTTTTTTTTTTTGCCTTACTGAAAACATTTTATCTTAAGCTACAAAACACAATGCATTTGACATAGGGGGTGGCCGTAGAGCGATGGGCAGTAGAGCGGTCAACCTCCATGCCCGCCCATGTGTCGAAGTGTCCTTGGGCAAGGCAAAAGTTGGCGCCAGTGTTAGGCAGCAGAGCCGGCATCAGTGTGTGAATGTGTAGGTGAATGGGACTGTGACTGAAAAGCGCTTTGGGCCTAAGAAGGTCAAAAAATCCTACATAAGTAAACACCTTTTCTCATAAGAGCTTCAAATATAAAAACCTATAGTTTTGGGTCTTTTTTTTGGGGGGGGGGGGGTTCTCTTTTAGACTGCTTTGTTCTTTATGGTTAAAAGAGTGTCATTTTAATGTATCCAGGTATTGTTTGTAATGCTGTGAAAAAAAGTTTATCATATGTTGTACTCACAACACAGATCCCTTATTCCTGTAAAGCTTTTTCATAATTTTACAACTTTATCTGTTGATTTAGTGTGGGACTGACACGCAGAAAACCAGGGTTTAATTCCCAGGACATTTGAAACAATGAGCTCCATCCAGTGTGGGTCTTTGGGCAGAGCCCTTCAACATACTGACTACGTAGTTACAAGAGGGCCTAAGTCTGGTTCCCCCTGTTCCGGTCCTCAGATAAAATTGAGTCAGGAAGAGCATGAGCCACAAAAATCTCTGCCAAACCACTGGTGTGACTCAGTGACAGCTGGTTTGTTGATGTGACCCCTGAAGGGATATGCTAAAAGGTGAACAACATCCTTACAGTATTTCAGCTTAAAGTTCTTGTATTAAGTTTTATTTCTTTCCCACCAATTACCTGAGCATTTCTGATAGGCCAAATTTGTATTAGGAATTTAAAAAGACAAATTATGGTGTAAGACATTTAAAAGAATAACTTATATAATTGTTTAGAGTTTTCAGAGAGATGAAAACAGATAAACTCTAAGCAGCGAGCTGAAGAAAAACAGCAAACTATGAGTTTGCTTAATTGCTTAGTGTTCTAAAGTTGGTCCGATATTTAATGACTGAACAATTATGACTGAATTTGGTTCAGCAGCAATTGAAAATTATGCTCATTGCTTGTATTAAATGCAATTTCATTAAAAAGCAGACTCTGCAGCTTTATTCTTCTGGTAAATTCATTGCAGTGGCTTCACTCTCAGTCGGTGGCCAGTACCAAAGCCTTGGAGCCAAATTGGACTTCTCATTGTGTGCATGACTGCCTCTACTGTGAGACAAGCAGTGTTAAAGTAATTACCTGTAATGTAATTGTCTAATTCTCTAAAAGCAAAAAAACTACACATTTTCCTTTTATTTTTCAGGATGTCCGGAGTTGTTTGATTTTTGACAAAACTTAAATGGAAATGTTACCTTTTGAAGCCCATTTGAGCTGTAGTGGTGCAATATCTGAGAGAACATTACCCACAAAAACCTCACCTCTGTGTGTACCTTGACGGCGTAAGTGACGCAACTCACAAGTGCTCAACTGTAACTACAGGGAAGATTTCAGGAGGGCTGATTGCAGATGACAGACAGGTGTATGGAAAAAAATTATAATGTTATGATCACAGAAAAAAGCCGCTACCAAGCTTCCACAGTTAAAATAGTTGTACTGATCACAACAGGAGAGTTGAATGTGTGCTGAAGGCAGGGGAAGTCTGTCATTCTGGTCCTGGAAAAGGGGAGAGCTGTCGGGCTTGAAGCAGTCGACGCTGATGGACTGCCAGGTTTTAAATGGAAAGTTGCATCTCAAAAGCAGCGGGGTTGAGAAAAGATGGGTTGCAGGAGCCTCACAAAACAATCCTGCAGACCTTTATAAGAGAAAAAGAGAAACCAGAACTACATCTGCAAAAAAAAAAAAAAAAAAAAAAAATTAAAAAAGGAGGGCAGTAGTGTGCAAAAAGATAGTGAGCACTTCTCCTTTGCCAAGACAATCCATCCCACCTCACAGTTGTGCCATATCAAGATGCTGACGAGACAGCATGATTATTGCACAGGTGTGCCTTAGACTGGCCACAAGAAAAGGCCACTCTGAAAACTTCAGTTGTATCACACAGCACAATGCCACAGATGTCGCACGTTTTGAGGGAGCGTGCAATTGGCATCCTGATAGCAGGAATGTCCACCAGAGCTGTTGCTAGGGAATTGAATGTCCATTTCTCCACCATAAGCCGTCTCCAAAGGCGTTTCCAAGAATTTGGCAGTACATCCAACCGGCCTCACAACCGCAGACCATGTGTAACCACACCAGCCCAAGACCTCCACATCCAGCATGTCCACTTCCGAGATCGTCTGAGATCAGCCACACGGACAGCTGCTGAAACAATCGCTTTGCATAACCACAGAATTTCTGCACAAACTGTCAGAAACCGTTGTAGGGAAGCTCATCTGCATGCTCGTCGTCCTCATCGAGGTCTCAACCTCACTCTAGTTCGTCGTCGTAACCGACTTGAGTGGGCAAATGCTCACATGCGATGGCGTCTGGCACGTTGGAGAGGTGTTCTCTTCACGGATGAATCCCGGTTTACACTGTTCAGGGCAGATGGCAGACAGTGTGTGTGGCGTCGTGTGGGTGAGCGGTTTTCTGATGTCAATGTTGTGGATCGAGTAGCCCATGGTGGTGGTGGGGTTATGGTATGGGCTGGCATCTGTTATGGGCGAAGAACACAGGTGCATTTCATTGATGGCATTTTGAATGAACAGAGATACCGTGACGAGATCCTGGGGCCCATTGTTGTGCCGTACATCCAACAACATCCCCTCATGTTGCAGCATGATACTGCACGACCCCATGTTGCAAGGATCTGTACACAATTCTTGGAAGCTGAAAACATCCCAGTTCTTGCATGGCCAGCAAACTCCCCGGACATGTCACCCATTGAGCATGTTTGGGATGCTCTGGATCGGTGTATACGACGCGTGTTCCAGTTCCTGCCAATATCCAGCAAATTTGCACAGCCATTGAAGAAGAGTGGACCAACATTCCACAGGCCACAATAGACAACCTGATCAACTCTATGCGAAGGAGATGTGTTGCACTTCATGAGGCAAATGGTGGTCACACCAGATACTGACTGGTTGTCTGACTCCCCTGACCTTCTCAATAAATAAAACTGAAGATTTCAGAGTGGCCTTTTCTTGTGGCCAGTGTAAGGCACACCTGTCCAATAATCATGCTGTCTAATCAGCATCTTGATATGGCACACCTGTGAGGTGGGATGGATTTTCTTGGCAAAGGAGAAGTGCTCACTATCACAGATTTAGACAGATTTGTGAACAATATTTCAGAGAACTGGTTACTTTGTGTATGTGGAAAATGTTTCACATCTTTGAGTTCATACCATAAAAAATGGGAGCAATAACGAAAGTGTTGCGTTTATATTTTTGGTCAGTGTAGAAGTGAATTTCTAATAATCTCCCGCCACTCTGCAGAAACTGGGTCTTAAAAAAAGGATTGTTTTTTTTTTTTGAATTTGGCTAAAAATGTCATGATCGTATTAACAGACAGAGAAGGCTTTTAAAATTGATCAAAAGATGAGTGGGATTAAAACTCACAAAGTTATGTTTCTTTGATAGGATCTGTTAAGAAAATATCAATTGAAATCCTTCAATTCTCTGTTTTTGACTACTACATTAATTTTGAGCAGTTACTCGCGCAGCACATCTTCTTAACTCTTGCATTTTTGCAAGAAGGCAAACTGAATTTTCGCACAAAAGCCAAAATGTTTATAGTGTTTACAGTTAAAGAACACTGACATCTGATTTTTATCAACACCTTGAATCAAGCTCAAAACATAAAGCATAAAACATCTTCAAAACATTTTTTGTAGTATTTGTTGGGCTTCTTGATTGACCTTTATGCAGGTTACAATGTCTCATCCTCGTATTCCTGCAGGTCAGAACTTTTGTAATTAGTTTCCATGAAAACGAAAGTTTAAGAAGCAACTGTGAAGGTTTTGCAATTTTTGAAACGAGCTGAAATCTTTGGAGGAAAAATGTCAAAGTGCCTAGAAAACCAAGTGTCATGTTTGTATTTTTGCAGCTTAGAATGGTCACTTTTACCAAAGTTTTGCTCCTTAAAATCTGTCCAAGATCAGTGGGAAACTTGCTTGGTCTGTTGTAAATTGCTTTTAATCATAGATGAAAAAAAAAACTGTGGGTCAAGTCACAATATATAAAATGGATTACCTGTAAATGGGTATCTATATAATGATTGTTATGGTCTATTTGCATCAAAAGAGAAAAAAGTAGAAGAAATATTAGTTATAACCCACTGAAGAAAGAAGGCATAAGAAAGTTCAGCAGTTATTTAAACTAACAACTAACTATACCTTGCAAGCGTCATCTTCACTGTTTAAACCTAATATCTTTAAAAATGCCTCTGTTAGAAAGTAAAAAGTGAACGCAGCACTGCGTCTCCTCCAGGCCAGAAAACACAATGGAGAAAAACCATAACAAAGAAAAGTAGCAGCAGAGAAGTGTATTACCTGGATCCATGAAAATGTGCCAGACACCCATCTCAGTCTTTCCTTTCTGCTGGCCTGTGTGATTCTGTGAAGAGGAAAAAAAAAAACTCAGTCTTTCCACAATCTGACTAAATTGAACTTTATAAGATTCAAACTCACATGCAGCATGATGACCCTATTTGCTTTCTAAAGGTTTTCAAATAATGTCCCAGCTTCAGATATTTTATTTTTTATTAAAGTTATTTAATTTCTGTTTGATGTTGCTCTGAAAATTTATGATATTTAAAATAAAATTATTTTTTATGTTAAAATATATTAAAAAAAAACCTTCTTTTACGCATAAAAGCCACTTCGGGTTCTAAGGGGTTTATTAATTGTACAAATGAGTTGCAACAATATAAATTACAACTCATTCCTTATATCTAAACAATAAGGACTTTAAAGACCCACTCCAATGAAAATCATGTTTGGGGTTTTTAACATGTTCTTGTAGCATTTTACTCATGATGGAGGATGTAGATAAGGAAAATTAAGATTAAATTGTGTTTCCGAGTATTTCTTTGTTTCAGGTCATTTTGAGCAGGAGCAGACAAGAAATGTGGTTGTTGGGAAAAGCCTGTAGTTGCGTCACTCCATTCTGATGCAGCCCCTTGTAGCCATTTTTGTTGCACCAGTAATACATTTCTAATAAACTACTGCCACTCTGCAGCAACTATGTCATAGAAAACAACACAAATTTTATGATTATGGCTAAAACTGTCATAATCATTACTTAAAGACCCCTGGGTACTCTTTTACAATAGATCAAAACTGATCTATTGGGATTGTTTTTGACAGAGTCTAAAATAAAATAAAAGGAAGGTTTGTGTTATTGTTCATGCGCTGATCCCAAATTAAGCATAAATACATTAATTAAAGCAGATTTGTTTTTCTTTGTATTCATACATGGGTACACAACTGTTTAGATCCAATTTTGTTTTGGCTCAAAAGATGCATTCTGTGATTAAGGCTCAAAGGGTATTAAAGTTTCTGATGCCATTTAGCTTTATAAATAAATATTTAAAAGTTATGTACATAACTGTAACAGATGGCGAGGAAAGAGGATCAGGTTATGGGACGCAGAGCCAAATCAGGATCAGAGGCTTGTCTCTCTGCATTTTAAGCAACAGTCACATTCATAACCCAGCACAGCTGTTTACCATTGAAGACGATTAGGGACAGCACATGTATTGAATCAGGATTTGTCCAAACTGGATTGCTTCAAAGCTTTTTTTATGTTTAGCTGGTAAACAATTTCAGTTATTATGCAACTCCTGCTCAGTAGAGGTCGGGGAATCTGCCATTTTATTCTCTCTCAAATGTCCTCTAGGTTTGACAGTGGAGGAACGAGGGAACAGTGGCATCTGGAAGCTTTACCCCGGCTAACTGTCAATCAGAACACAGCATAATGGGATTTGAGGTAGAATGTTTTTTAAAAAAAAATTAAAATGTGTTTTTATTCAAGTTCTTAATTTTTCTTCTTCCTTTTTTTAGATAAAAATTTGATGGAAAAAAGCTTTTATTAAAAAAATCTTTCTAATTGACTTTTTATCTATTAAAAAAGTACCTGTGCTGTGAATGTAATCCAAACAGAAATAGACATTTTCCACCTTAAATATAATAGAAAAACATGTAGTTAGTAAAGCAAATCAGCCATTGATGTTTGTTTCAAGAAAATGTTGCTTGAACTAATCGCAGAGTTAACAGAAAGTGTAAATCCAAATTCTGATCATCCTTTTGCAGAACAGTTTTTGAGATTCACTGGTGATCAGACAGCTGCAGCGTCTTTCACAGAGGTGCCATTCCAGATCTTACCTGCGTCACGCCATCTGTCACATTATACAGTTTCACAGCTTTGTTTGGATGCTTGTTTGCGTGTTCATTTGCATTTCTGAATAGTCAAGCCATATCTTTGAAAACTTTACAGAAACTATGTCCCAGAAAATGACACAGGTCTTTTGATTGTCTAAAAATGTCAATATTGTACATAAAAGACGACTGGAAATGTTTTTTAAAATGGATCAAAAGATGATCAGAATGGGACTTTAAAACTAATATCTATGACCAAACAAAATTAGTTTACAACTTTTTTTAAAAAAACTTCATATGAAATCTCATTACAAATCTTTTGGAGGTCTTTGTCGATTTTTGTCAAACCTTAAATTATTTAAACTACTGGCAGATTTTGACGTAGAGTCATGTTTATTCAACCAGCAGCTGGAAAATTCCACATAAGACTAAGTAGAAGAGATAGGACTGTGTAAAAATTTGAACATGTTAATTATAACTTATTTACCTGAGAAAAAACAACTGGTAAGTCAACAGTTATTCATACCCTTCTCAATAATCAATAGAAAACTCTGTATGATCTAGTACAGAAGTCAAACATTTCCTATAATTGCTGACCAGTTTTTTGCAGGCTTTTATTGAGATGTATGACAATTTATAAAGGGTCAGTACATGAATTTTTCCGCAAAGTGTCTTGCATGGAGCTTTTAGATCGCTGTTCAAATCTTTGCAATTAAATGATAATGTCTGAGATCATTTTATGCATCAGTGCAGATTGCTAAATTAATGATGATGAAGGAGAAGTGCGCCCGGGCTTTTGCATTCAGTTGATTTTATGTCTAATCTTGTTGAGCAACTGAGATGATAAAAAAAAAAAACATGATAAATCTCATTTATGTGCGGAGGGGGGATTAGGGGTAGAAGTTAATAGTGGATATATTCACACTGAGATGCCTTTTGTTCTCAACTGTGTGCTGTGACAACTGGTAATGCAGTTTGCAGTAACATTCCATTACCACTATATAATTGCCTGTTCTGACAGCTATAGAGAGAGATTAGCATATTAATGTAATTTACCCAAATAATTTATGCAGAAGATATACTTCAGTCATTCTAATTTGGTGACAGATTTGAGGTAATTTTTGATAGAAAATGTTTTGTGCTGTTAAATGGACAACAGATATGACCTATTATCTGCATTTATAGTGAATGCGAAGCATTTTTGATGCTTCTGTTTTCAACTTTTGTATATTTTGTTTGTAAGGTTGTACAGTTTGATTGTCCAAAAGTGAAACCACTTACGTTTATATTTTTAAAGTTTTAGACGATTAATACAGTACGTAATTCAGAGTTATATATGGACAAGCACATTAGGTCTCTTTTATGCCACGGCCACATACATGTACATCTGCCACCGCGCAACGGGGTGAATTCGGCTGAATCTTCAAGATTATTTACTGCCCAACAATTGTTTTTATTTTTATTTATTTTTTAATTGTTGGTTTGGTCATTCATGCAGACACTGGCAGTCATTCAAGCAGGGATGATGTCATTACAAAATCGGGCAAGAGCTGGGCGGTTGCAGCTGGATCACTGGCTGGCAGCAGTTCTGATTGGACGATGTGTAAATCCCTCCGTACATCATCTGTCCATATCAAGTGCACTAGCCGCCCGGTAGCCAAGGAGTATTTAAAAAGCAGGAAATCCTGCACCACTAATCATTTGCAACTCAGATTTTGAGCACACATTATAAAATAGTCAATTGATTTATTTATTTCAAATACAAGCACAAAATGATAAAAACCACAAGAGTTAAAAATAGTTAAGCACACGGGTCTGTAAGTCGCTGTGGTGCTATTAACGCCATTAGGAGTTATTTGCAGCATCAATGCCGTCACCCCAGTTGGACCTGCGGTGGCCGGGATAGCCAGATTTATTTATTTATTTCAAGTTTATTTCAAATCAAATCAACATTTACCTGGAAAAAGAAAATATAAGTCAATACATGACTTGGAAAATAAGATTTGAAAGGGGAATGGAAGAAGCCAAAGCTTATAAAAGTCCAAACCCCCACTCAACAAAAGATGACAAAATTAAACATTTGACATAATAACGCTAACATAGAAAAAACACCTGATGACGACAGACAGACACGGCCAAAAACTCTGACCAAACACCAAACCTCCTATAGAGGAAACAAGATGCCTCAGCTGAAAAAGAAACAAGAACAGAATAAAACTAAATAAAACAAAACAACCACTTTGGTAATGATCCTTCCAAAGTCTGAGAATACACGTACTCATCATTGTTACATTGCATCTTGGTACACATTCATTATATATCTTTTAAACATATCTTTAAAATGAACAAGTTTTCATGTTGTCCGATAAATTTACGTCCGGCCATCAACGGACCTCCGGCCCATTTTAAGTCATAGGTTGCTAGCACATGATTTCTAACAATCGGACAATGGGATGGGAGCACAGGGGCAAGGGGGTGGCAGTCTGAAACCGGTGGACCTTGGAGACCTCGACCGCCACATGGCCGCCACTGGACTGCCACCACGCAACCTCCAGACGTGCGCAAGTTGCCACTGGTCGATATTAGAAAATTGTTCAGGCGCCGTTTAATTTGGACATTTTCTTAAAACCTTAGCGGGCGCTGCACCCGTTATGTAGAAATGCAACTACGGCGTGGCCTCCTGACGATTTTGCTGAAAAACTTGCCTTTAGGGCTTAGTGCAGTGGCATTTTGGAATATGTGGGGGATATGCACTGGTTGCTGAGACGAATCTCTGGAGAGAAGATGTCAGATCCTTTACCGGTTCAGAAATTGCCCCTTTGAGACATGCCACATGCTCCGACTGCTAACAAAACTTTGCGATGTTTGGCTGTCTTGCTGGTTGTTGTCATGTATTTTGATGTTGACTAGTGCAGCTGAGAATGTTAACGGCTAAGGTAGAAACAGACTGCAGCACTACCTTTACATTGTCTGAAACAAGCAACATCCTGGCGTATAAGGGAATATTTATAGGTGCATATGTTAACAGCTGGTCAGGAAATCATATCATCAAGTCTGACTTTTCTACAGATAAAATGCTGACCCAGTACGATTAGGTTCATAATCTCCTGCATAAGCTGCATCTGAATGACAGCCGCTTTGAACTGTACTTCCGTTTGTCTGTGACTCGGTTTGACGAATTGCTGTACCACATTAGTCAGAGAATGAAAAAACAAGAACAACTCTAGAGGATCTTTTTAATATTATCTCAATACAAACAAGAAAAATAGCATAAAGTTCAGGAGAACGATCTGATTCTGCTCCATATTTTTTTGGACTCCACCCACTGATTTCATCATCAATGCATCATGAGCCAAAGCTAAATTCCTGTGTGGTTGACGCAATGAAAATTCTTCGCCACAGTTCATATCTTTGAACTCACAAAACTTCAGTCTGCAAAATATTCAAAAAAATTTGCGCCACCCAAAACGCGCTGCCACTAGACTGTTGCGCCTGACACTCAAAACACGCTGCAAGACCTTGGCACGTCTGTATATTGACTTAACCGGACACCTCTGACACATAAATCGCGTTCTGTTACCGCGTTTTAGTCCTTTTTGCCTTTATATATTAAGAAACAAAAAAAGATTTTCAATCTAAAATAAAAGGACTAAAAGAAATGTTGATGTTTTATCAAACTCAATAATTACATTTTTAAAATCTTAGAAAAAGGCTAGACATATGTTTTTTAAAATACATCATAATTCATGTATACAAGTGCAAAAAGCAACATTAAAAATAGTGTTTTGTAGTTCAAGAGATCTACAAAGAAGAACCCACCTATTTCTATTTGTGAGCATATAGGATGAACACAAAGCTTATTGAATTAGGAATTCACTCAAGCCAATGCAGTTAATTTATTATTACAGTATGGCAAAGGTGAAAACTTTTCAGCAGAACAACTGAGTCATTTTCATAGGTAGCTGAGTCTGAATACTTCCTAGCCGTCCTAATCTTTACTAACCTGTGTGTTTGTGCACCATACAGCTACAAACAGAGAGCAGCCATCATTAATATTTATTTATACATTTCAAATGCAATATATGTTATCTTGGGACCTACAGTTTTTTGGTAGTTCAAAGCTGTCAGAGTCAGTTGGAAATTACTTTGAAGCACATCCGCCTCCCTTTTGGTTTGATCACAAAACTCACACAGAGTTTGTTTCTGGAAGGCAGCGTACTGTAAAGTAGATGATGGGAAGTGATCCTCGTACTTATGGGCTCAGGATAAAAAAGGATAGCAAATTTTACGCAGCCTAACTTATCTGGCCTCCCACTCGCATCATTACAAGACTGTATTGCTGAGGACACTCATTGCCCAGAAGTGCAATGCCACACTGATCAAACAGTTAACATGCCCTTGCTGGCTGCAAACGAACACACTGTAGTGAGTGCCCTGGCATGTCACAAATCAAAAGAAAGCCATGACTTGTTATCTTGTTGCAGCTTTTCTCGAGCCTTTTCTGGCAAGCCATATCTCTAGCTTTGAAGTCGGAGCCACTGGCAATGTCTCGAGTGCTGCTGCCATCAAGTGAGCGCCTCTTCATTAAATCACTGAGCTAATTATGGGAATCCCAAAGTCCTTGGTGTTGGGCAATGGGGCAAAGAACAATGAGTGTGAGACAAATGCCCCATAAATTCACAGAGTCATGAAATTCAGGTCCCAGCAGACAAAAATTATTCCTATCATATCTGACTACTTGCCGTAATTTAAGAGCAAGCTTAAGAAAATGAGTATTAAAAAATCCATCATTACTTTTCCATGTATGTTTTTTTCCATTTCCAATTGGGTTTTGACACAGAAGACAGACACAATGACACTGAATTCACAGAAAGGATTCAATTGGTTTTATTTTCGTCTGCTCAAGGCTGCCTTGTTGTGTTCATTTCTGACTTTAGGTTTGCAAATCTGCAGCACTGGATTGTGGGGCAGATGTCATCTGCGCCTTTCATCCTCTCAGTTCCCTCGTCACCTACACACCTGCTCTATTTATAACCCGTAACCATAACAACAGGTCTTTTCTCTTTGGCATAAAAAAAGAATTTCTGTCACGTTGTCTTGAAAGAAAAAAAAAAGATCTCGTATTTTAAAACTTTCATATGAACCGTCAAAGCCGACGTTAGTAACACAGCACGCTAAAGGCAATTTCTGCAGCAGGGATAATCTTTATTTGACAACATCCCAATACAATTATTGCCTCTGGTGTGTGGATGTGGAGTGTGGGATGAACACAACTTTGGAGTCAGTTTGGATGTATTTATTGTCACACTTTGGAAAGAAAATTAGCATTTTAAAAACATTTTCGACAAACAGCCCTGGAGGGAAAAAAAAACAAAAAAAAACAAGAATATTTACAAAACCCTTTGCAAATAAGGCAGCATAGCAGTTATTAGTGAGAGTTTGAAAACTGCAGGTTTTCTTTATGTATCTACACCTCCGTTTGTGCGCACTAGCAGTTTACCCTCTCAGGAACCAAGGGTTGCAGACATTTAGCTGATAAGAGGTGAAACCATTGTTTGACATGGTGCTGCTCCCACCAACCCAGAACCTTTAGTGAAAACTAATTGATCCCAAAGGGACCAATCCTGAAGTCACACTTAAATGAATTGGAGCAAAGTGCATTGTGGGATATGTTTCCGAGTTTATTTTCAATGTCTAATGTTTGGTGCATCCTTGTCACAGATCCCAGATCAGCTCTGCAACAAGGACTTATGGCAGAGGGAGGGGACGGGTGATTAATCCCTGCAGTCGGAGAGGAAACCAAACTGTTTACTCCAAATAGCACTGATGGGAAATAAATCAACAACGCAATTTGTCTGGTGGTGCAGGGAGGTTGGGGGTGGGGGTGCGGGTGGGGGGGATTAAAAATGATTATCGAAATCTTATTATTTCCGAAAGTGCTCTGACCTTGTTTGTAATGTAATTTGGAGAGCTTTAGAAGATTATGAGGAGATGAGTCACTTTCTACTTTTTATACTAAGGAACACATTGAAGTGGAGGTTGAGAACAACAAAGCCGCTCTACAAATAGTGACTGAGTCTGTTTCAATGCCATGTTAAGGTGGAACAGTGAGATGGCATAACTGCCCTCAAAAGAAATTAAATTCTCTGCTAAATCCACAAATTCTCTATAATGCAAAGAATGGCATTGTATATTTATAGACGTATGAAATTAAAAAAAAAAAAAATCACAAGAAGGAAACTCACGTACAAAAGCAGCCACACGGAAAGGAAGCCAAGTGGAAGGTAGAATAATCAGAACAGCATGGGGAGAGCTGCTTGACATCAGTTTTTAGACAGATATTTTCAGGACAACTAATCTTTTTATTATTTTCCTTTTTTGATGTGTGTAGTTTATGCCAGTGTGTAGATTGTTCCATTCCAGACTTTCTCCAACGGGGCTCTGAACAGCTATTCTTGTCTCCCTTCATATCTTGTGAAAATAAAAGCGTTGCAGTGTTGATGAATTGCAAAAGCTGAAAACAGGGAAAAAAAGATTTAAATAAATATTAAGAGTTTTGGTAGGTGTAAATGTGAGTGTGTGTAGTTGTGTGGCCCTGTGGCAGACCTGTCTAGGGTGTAATCTGCCTTCGCCCCACAGCAGCTGGGATAAAGTCCAGCGACCCCAAAAGGGATTAGAAAAAGAATGGATGAAGTAATAAATGTATTCTAAGCAGATTGTAAATATGAGAAATGAGTAAATATTTGTTGTTACACTACCCATTAGTTTATATTGAGCTTATCTGAAGCCAATTTTCATCTCTCCTTGTTTTTTATTCATTATTATTATTATCATTATTCATAATCCGTTATTAGAGCTCACAACTTGGTAATCATCTGCCAATCAAACGCCCAAGTGCCATTTCAGCACATATTTAATTTAACATACAAAAAGACACCAGATAAAGAATATGCATCTGTTCCAATTATCGTGGATATCAAATCTACCCTTAAGGTTAAAAAAAAAAGTTTGGGCATAAATACACTTTGTTTTTATGTTAAGTTCTTAACGAACTATGACTTTGTTTGATGGGATGGTTTACATTCTTTTGCGAATGGGGGATGACTTGATTTTTATTTAACAAGCCACTCATTGATACACGCTGGCTCTTCCTCTGATTTTAAATCAGACTTGAGGAAGTGAAAGTGTTGCCCCTTGACTCTAAACAAATTGGTTGGAAGCTCAAGTTAATGGGATTGGTTAGAAATAAAGGGCAGATTAAGGTTTTTGATTAGGAGACTGTTTGATCATTAGTTTTTGGAATGAAAACTATAAGACAAAATGACTTTAGCCACAAAAGGAAAGCCATTTTTTTGGGAAACAAACTGTATCTGAGATGATGCTGTAGATAGAAAACATGACAAACCAGCTTTTTGAAGATGGAGGGTAATTTTAGGTGGATAACACAATCTTAGGTATGACAGTTTTACCTTTGGAAATGGAATTTGACGTATCTCGTTTGGCTTTCTGTGACCCAATGTATGAGGGGCCGTACACGGAGTAAAAGCGCGGGAGGTTGGTGGAGTCGGTCTGAAAAGCTCCCTTATTTCTGTTTCGGTGGCGCTTCTATTACCATTATTGGTATTTGAGACATTCCTTTGTGTCTCTAGAGATGCAGACAGATTTGTGACCACTTCAGGTGAAGATAAAATATTTCTTAAGGTTCTGATGGCCTGCTGGAGGACCCCCGTGGCTCCTTCTTGCTAGTTCATGTTAGCGTCTGTTCAAAATGGGAGGTGGCGGCCTCTCGTCCAATCAGAGCACGAGAAATCATCTGCCTTCCTTTTCATGCAAAGTCACTTCCTTTTCATGCAAAGTCACTTCCTTTTCATGCAAAGTAACTCCCTTTTCATGCATACTCCTCTCTCACACGCATATAAATACGTTTCCTCACACGCACATATATACTCGTCTTTCACATCCATATATTCTTTTTAAGAGTGACAATGAGAGTGAGAATGTATGTATGTGTAAGGTAATATATATGCATGCGAGAGAGAAAATATATTGATGCGCAAGTGAGAATATATGTATGCGTAAGAGAATATATGTATGCGAAAGAGAGTATATATGAATGTGAGAGCAAGAATGTATGAATGTGAATGGTTCAGAAAAAATAATGTCTTATACGGCCCCTCATACCAATGTGAAGAATTGCTGTTAGACAACAGTCTGAGGAAGGAAAAAATAGAAACAAGAATATATTTGAACAATCATTTTTATTATTGTTTTACAGAACACCCATCCCCCTCTTAGAGAGCAAATTTGAGTTGTCCCAAAAACCATAAAACCAGGAGTGGGGAAGGATAGAATGTAAAATAAAATAAGATTAGTACAATTGTCTATAAACCACACAAATACAAGGCGCATTTTTACAATTGCTTTAGGCGTGCAAAAGGAGAGCAGTACCACTGATCGAGATGACGTGAAAAGGAGCAACCTAGGTAATCTCCTCTGGGATAGAAGACTTGAAGAGGTGTGGCTCTGACAATCCTACTTAGGACAGACTGCATGAAGAGAAGCAGCCTTGGAGACCCCCCCCCCCCATGCAAACAGGGCTCAGGCAGGAAACTATTTGCCAACCTGGACACACATGTGGGCTGAAAACTATTACTTTAAATAAACTTTGTTCTATTCATCTAAAAGAGAAAAGCTTTGAGTTATTATCAAATGACACTAGGTGAGACTGTGACTGCAGAAAAAAACATGAAAAGAGAACAAAAGACCAAATAAAATAAATAAAATAAACTGAAGGCAAACACAGAAACCACACCAATGGGTAAACTCCTCCCATTTTCTTTTTCAAAAAACATTTTGATCATGGCAGCAAGTTAAACATCCATATTGTATATCTCTGAATAAGCAATGCAATTTTGTGACAATGCATAAAAATTGTAAGTTGTCAGAGCAAACATCAGGAACACTATGTACAGATGGGTGAGAGAAACAAGGGAAGCCAGCTTATCTTTTTTTTGTCAATGTTTTGATTAGTTCTTCTGTTCATTGACTCACATGGCCAGACTAACCCAGATCACTTTTAGGGGCCAAAGGTTGCTATCACTTAACTTTTTTCACACCTTTGTCTGCTTTGGTTTGCTTTGTCACTCTGTTTTAAGAAGCAAACCAAAGACTAAAGCGGACCAGAACCACCATTGTGAGGAATTTCACCAAATATTGTTGTCAAAACAGATTTTAGGAAAAGTACTAATTTGAAGCTCAAAGAAGATATTTTTTAAATCACATTGTCATGAAAGAATGAAGATCTGTAACGCTTTTAAATCAAACGCTGCGGGAGCACAAAGTATTCAACAATTGTGTTAAGACTGTTGACATTTGAAAACAGTACCTCTAATTGGTTTTGCAACATTACACCTTTAAAAATTGCACTAACCCAGCTCAATCACAACAACACCTCTTGAAAGGGTAACAATGTTAAAACTCCCTTGCTGTTTAAGAAGAGAGAAGAAAATACAACTTAATAGTAATTTTTTTTTTTGTCTTGGTGCACACGTGACAAAACCTCTTTGCTCTTTAAGGCTGCAAAAAAAAAAAAACAGATGTTAAAGAAGATACGCTTTTAATGTAAATGAGACCTGGGAAAAAAAAAAAAACAACTCTGGGTTTAGCTAAACCTGTGAGAAAAAAAGTCTGTTACTAAAAAAAAGTACACTGAAGGAGCACATCGGCTCACTTCTTTTATTGTGGAGCTCTTTGTGTGCTCCAGGTAAAGATCCCCACTTAAAATTGTATTAGTTCAAAATTAAGCAGCTTCCTCTAATTCGGGCTTTTCCTTCACATTTAATTTTACTTGTCTCAAGGGTCTAAAAATTGCAACAGGAATCAGCACACGAAGCTACACAAACAGGATTACTTCATGAAGGCATCCTGAAAATCAATTCATTACTGTTTCTGTTGTGAGGCAGGAAAAAGTCTGATTTGTTTTCCCAGAGAGCTGTGCATGTTGTGCATAAAGCTTTAGAAGAAGCCAATTGTCAGGCTGACATATCCCTTTGCACAGTTATGCTAAATCTCCCACCTAATGGCGTGCGTATGTAAGACACCCAATTTGAATTTTATAAAAATAAATCTTGCAGTTTTGACTCTTGAATGCAACAGAACATTCCACAAAAATCATGGAAATGTCCACAGACTAGTACAGTTTTATATTGTGTAGTATCTCGCCAAGGGTTATGAACACTGAACATAATTAGAGAGTATATGTGTGTGTGTGTGTGTGTGTGTGTGGGGGGGGGGGGGGTTGTGTGTTTTTTAATAACATCCTGAGAATCCATTATTGTATTTTAATTTTGTTCACAATTTTAAGACCGCGAGAGATACGACCATGGAAACACTGCCATCTAAAATGAAAAATTACATAAAAACATGACATATATGGTACCTTTGTTAGTAAATTTCTCCAGAAAACACAAAAAGCTAGTCTCCAGGAAAACACACAAACAATAGGTTCAACAGCAAAAACCCACATTATCCTAATGTTATTATTATTTATGGTAGAGAGGTAAATAGAATAATTGTGAGTGTTAAAGGTTTGTGTGGATTAAAATGTTGAGACAATCCTCTCCATGACACCCAAAATTTGAAATGACATTATTAAATTCAACAATTTAATAAAACTCCTCCACAATAAATAAACTTAAATATCTCAATTAAAGTCATGCTTTGTATGTAAGTGAACAGTTATATATCTGCAGTGATGGGATGAGGCTGTCA
The DNA here is from genome assembly GCA_037389245.1 of Oryzias sinensis. NCBI lineage: Eukaryota > Metazoa > Chordata > Actinopteri > Beloniformes > Adrianichthyidae > Oryzias > Oryzias sinensis. The sequence continues at coordinate 17,555,423 of CM074489.1, read as the reverse complement.
TGATTCAAATTTAGATCTCAGGATGTCAATCAGAGCGTAGCCTAAATGGTTGTGTTTAGTTTTATTTCACATATACAGTATAACATCCAATGTTATTGTTGACTATAATTTGAAGGCTTTCCCAAAGGATTGCACACTTTAATCAGACTGTCATTTATTCTTATGGCTGTTGTTGATGCTTCACATCATTATACTAATTTAACCCTTTAAAACCATAACTCCTCAACCGATCATGTGATCCGTGAGAATTGGCTGATTCTGACATGCATTACGAACATAAAGTGTTGCATTCCAGTGCAAGTCGGCTTTTCGCCATATTGCTGCATTCACGGCAGGCATGTGGTGCGCATACAAGAATTCGCGGAACGTGGATTTTTGAACGCACTTTTAGCATATGGTGTTCACATTGAAATAGCGCTACCAATTACTAGCACATGTACTTGCAGTTGAGACCCTTTTTGAGGGTGAGGAGGAAGGGTGTGGCGCCGGTGAGGTCGGCAGCCGCCGCGACTGCTCCGACCTATTTTACCTTTTTACCTTGTTTTTTACCTCCTTTTTGGTTTTTTAAGTTAATTTTTTTAAGTTAATTCTTAACAACTCTAAACCGGCTATTACATCACCATGGGGTGCATTAGGTACGATCGAAATGCTCTCATTTCTCTTGCTTCACAACATACTCACGTTTCGACGCTTCCAACTCCGGATCCGAGTTGGCCGAGAGAGATCCTGAGAGAGAACAAAGGACGCGACCCGAAGCGGCGGCCCCGAGGGAAACGAGCCGGCGTCCGGAACAGGCTGAGAGCCCGTGCGCACCGCACACCTCTGCCTAGCATCCTGCTCGCGAACGTCCAGTCACTGGAGAACAAGCTTGACGACCTCAGGGCCAGGGTAAAGTTCCAGAGAGACATTCGGGACTGCAATCTCCTCTGCTTCACCGAGACATGGTTGAATCCAGCGGTGCCGGACTACGCCATACAGCCGGCCGAGTTTTTCTCGGTTCACCGAGTGGACAGGACACGCGACTCGGGGAAGACAAGGGGAGGTGGAGTGTGTCTAATGGTGAACAGCAGCTGGTGCAACAGCACGAGTGTTGTTCCACTTACACGCTCCTGCACACCCAACCTGGAACTACTGTCCATCAAATGTCGTCCTTTTTATCTTCCCCGGGAGTTCACATCGGTCATAATCAGTGCCGTTTATATTCCACCACAAGCGGACACGGACGGTGCCCTATGTGAGTTGCATGAGGCACTCACACAGCACCAGACTCAACACCGGGACGCCGTTCTTATTGTGGCAGGGGACTTTAACAGTGCCAACCTCAAACGCGCAGCGCCGAACTTCTATCAGCACATCACCTGCCCGACCAGGGGCAAAAGGACACTGGACCACTGTTACACAACAGTTAGGGATGGCTACAAGGCACAATCTCATCCACCGTTTGGGAAATCTGACCACGCCGCCATCTTCCTCATGCCAAAATATAAACAAAGGCTCAAACAGGAAGTTCCGGTTCAGAGAGAGGTCGCGCGCTGGACAGGCCAATCGGTGGCCGCCTTACAGGACGCACTCGAGGACGCTGATTGGGGCATGTTTCGAAACAGCTCCGATGACATCAACGTGTTTACGGAAGCGGTTGTGGGATTTGTGGGGAAACTAGCCGATGACACCGTACAGAAAACTACAATCAGAACGTTTCCCAATCAGAAGCCGTGGGTGGATAAAACCATCCGTGACGCTCTGAGATCTCGCACCGCTGCCTATAACGCGGGACTCGCGTCCGGGGACATGGAGCTGTATAAGGCTGCGTCATACAACGTCCGGAAGGCGGTGAAAGAGGCGAAGAAGCGCTACGGGAGGAAACTAGAGTCACAACTCCAACAGAATGACTCCAGGAGCCTGTGGCAGGGACTAAGAACAATAACGGACTATAGAGCACCAACATCCGGTGTGACGAGCGCGGACAGGACTCTGGCTGACGAACTGAACACCTTCTATGCTCGTTTCGAGGCTGCAGCCAAGGACGCTAGCGATGCTAATGCTAGCGTCGCTAATGCTAGCGGTACTAACGGCTGCAGACAGGAAGTCACTACCAGTACCGGTAACGCGCTTATCATCTCTGAGCATGACGTGAGGAGAGCCTTCAGGAGGGTAAACACCAGGAAAGCAGCAGGTCCAGATGGCATCTCAGGTAGAGTCCTCAGAGCCTGTGCAGACCAGCTAGCACCTGTGTTCACAGAAATATTCAACACTTCTTTATCTCAGTCGGTGATCCCTACATGCTTTAAGGAGTCTGTTATTGTTCCAGTCCCAAAGAAACCCCATCCTACTTCCCTCAATGACTATCGACCTGTAGCCCTCACCTCAGTAGTGATGAAGTGCTTTGAGCGACTGATCAAAGACTTCATTATCTCCTCACTACCTGACACACTGGATCCACTACAGTTTGCTTACCGTTCGAACCGCTCAACGGATGACGCTATCTCTCATCTACTTCATACTTCTCTCACTCATCTGGACACTGGAAGGGGAAATTATGTTAAAATGCTCTTTGTCGATTACAGCTCAGCATTTAACACCATAATTCCCTCCATACTCACCACCAAGTTGGAGCACCTGGGACTAAGCCCATCTCTGTGTCAGTGGATCTCCAATTTCCTAACTGGCAGACCACAGGCAGTAAGGATGGGCGGATATGTCTCAGCTTCCATCACTCTCAACACTGGAGCCCCTCAGGGTTGTGTTCTGAGCCCTCTACTGTACTCACTTTACACGTACGACTGCTTGGCCTCCACCAACTCCACCACCATCATCAAATTTGCTGACGACACCGTTGTGGTGGGCCTGATCACTGATAATGATGAGACGGCCTACCTGAAGGAGATTGGACATCTGGAAAACTGGTGTGAGAGGAACAATCTCCTCCTAAACGTTAGCAAGACTAAGGAGTTGATAGTGGACTTCGCCACAAAGCAGAAGAGGAACTACCAGACCCCCGTCATCGACAAGAGCCCAGTGGAGAGAGTGAACAGCTTCCGATACCTCGGTGTCCACATCACACAGGACCTGTCATGGTCCTGTCACATCAACACTGTGGTGAAAAAGGCCCGGCAGCGTCTTTACCACCTTAGACGTCTGAGAGACTTTAGACTGCCCTCTGGGGTGCTTAGGAACTTTTACTCTTGCACCATAGAGAGCATCCTGACGGGTAACATCACAACCTGGTTCGGGAACAGCACCATGCAGGACAGACGAGCTCTCCAAAGGGTGGTGCGTTCAGCTGAGCGCATCATCCACACCGAGCTCCCTGACCTGCACTCAATCTACAGCAGGCGGTGCTGGACCAGGGCCAGGAAGATAACAAAGGACCTCAGCCACCCCGACAACGGACTGTTCTCGCTGTTGCGGTCAGGAAAGCGTTTCCGCTCTCTGAAGGCTAACACAGAGAGACTGAGGAGGAGCTTCTTCCCGCAGGCGATACGGACTCTTAACCAGTAATCATGGATATTATACACACAAGCCACTTTCACATATGTCACTTTAGAGCATATTTGCACACATCCGGACATTCTGTTTTTATGTTTTTATATTGTATATTCCTATATTTTATATCTATCTTCATATTCCTATTGATATTCTTCTTGTTTGAGGTCGCGGGCGGTCGCCTAAGCATTTCACTGCACATTGTACGCTGTATGATTGTGTGTGTGACAAATAAAATTTGAATTTGGAATTTGGTGCGAAATGTCAACACGGTGCAAAATCTTGCTACTCTTGCTCCAGGCTTTTTCTTTTGAAGCTCTATTTGGATATATGAAAGGCTGGTTGCCATAGAAGGCTGGCCAGGCACAAACCACAATTATTAATTTCTCCTTCATGATCAGTTTTCTAACAGTTGGCACTTCTGTGTTTTGAAAAGGACGCTGCCCATACATTACTACTGAATGTAGAGCCTGAAAATGGACTTAAAATTTGCGTAGCGACAAGAATTTTTAACGTGAAAGCCCAAAACGCACAGTGAGATGCGTTTCTGTAGACTTTTCATTGGAAGTGGTCATTCAAATGCACCTTTCCGAGCCTGGTGTGAACGTTGCATTACAGAATCTGCCGGAACCCCATTAATTACATAAACAGTTGAAGACTTATGGTAGTCAAAAGACCAGAGCTAGAGCTCCAGTGTTAATGTGTTAAAAGCAACTAAGCCTTATGATAACGTAACTAATTAATAAAAGAATCAATTTATGAAAAAATTTACAAATACATCCAAAGATGGAAAGTGAAAAAACGCACATGACTAGTTTATGAGGATACTCAAAAGCAGGCAAAGGAGCAGATCTTTGAACCTATTCAAACACAAAAACAAGCTCAGTGCCAGAGAACTGACACATTCAGACATTACAAATGTATGCTTTGATGAAAAAAGGGACACAATGGAGCATAGACTGGGGCTTAGGTCAACCCACCTCACATGCCCAGCCCATCAACCTTTTATGAATGCAGCGATAGAGACATACAGGGAAAAGGACACTGAGGGACTGGGGTGATGGGTTGATGAGCACATTTGTTACTCTGTATGATGTATATCACAGAAGCCAATCCAACACAACACGCAAGCACAGAGAGGAAAGACATGTAGAGCTGAGCTGACATACAGGGACTTGTTGTCCTCTTACCGCCCTGGATAATAAGCATCAGGCCAAGTGCTTGCTGCTGTAGTTGTGAGACTTATGCTGCCTTCTGCATCAATAGAGTTTTAAACATTTCTTTTGTGTATCCTCTGACTATTTGTTTATTACAGGGGTGCCCATAAAAGTCAAGTAAAAACAGTGCTAAAGAACCGATCCCTAAACATAGCCAAGAATATTCGACAGGATTTTGTAACAAACAATTTATAATATAGTCCACCAATGGCAACAAGATGCTGCAACAGATACAAAAGTTTCTGCACTGTAGTAATGCAAAGGTGCTGAAGAACAAATTTTGAGTAAGCATCCTTTTACACCCATCCAAGGCTGATGATGTAGGTTAATACAATATGAGTGCAACATCCGGATAAGACCAGTCTGACAGGCATCAGACATTCTTTGCTTTGTGGTAATTGTAACAGTAAAATTTCCTGTTCCCTGTTCTTCATTTGATGCAGTGGTCAAAATTTGGTGCTAGTTTTGCCGTAGTCACATGCACCCGTACGGGTGCTGCTGGTCATTGGGGTTGCCCGTGGAGGGTCGTAGACAGGTGTGGCTGCCTCTTCAAGGGAGCGCGGGTATGTCTTACAGTTCCCTGGAGATGCGTCATGAAAGTGGAAAATACGATTATCGTGCATGTGTGTGTTGTGAAATATTTGTAAGGACAATGCAAGTTGCACGCACTTATGATGTACGGTTGATCCTGTTGTATTGCACCACTCTCTAGGCAGTTGTGAGGTGCACACATTGGCTCCATATAGCCACGCAAGGGATGTGCAGGTGTTACGTAAGTACCAAGAAGACACCCATATTAGATGCCAACCCAAACTACACCCTGTTTGTCTAATTTCCTCATTTCAAACAGTCAGGCTGCACGCAAGGAGCACACACTTATCACATGAACAGCTCTAGAGGGCTCCTCATGCAGTACGCAGGCTTTGGAGGGGGTTTAAATAAAATAAAAACATCTTACCTACTTCAGCCTTACCTACACTTAGGAGTTGTTTAAATGTTTGCTAAGACCTGTCACCCACAGCAAAAAATAATCTTGAACTGGCTGCCCTAGTGCTCTACAATCAAAATCTTTTGCAGACCACCTGTGTGCCTTGTGCAGTTTTGCCCATTTTTTGGGGCTGTTTCCACCCATAAGGGCAGTTGTGCCTAATGCATAAGGATGGAGGGGAGAACTCCAGTACATAATAAACCTTTTTTGGATCATTTTTACAGAAGAGGTTGGATGTGTTTCATAACGATGTACGTTGGAATCTTTGGTGGGAAAACGAAAACATCACTGTGATGGATCAATTAGTTTAAGGGGTCAAAACACACATCCCCATGCTATTGAAAGGATGTGATGAAGCCAAATTTCCGGGACTCTGGGAGAAGACTTGGTGCACCAAATCTAAGAGCAAATGTGATTTAAAAGCAGAGCAGTATGTCTAAGAGTGCTTTCACCATCACTGCGGTAATCACATGCAATAACAAATTTTCTTACTCTTCTGCTTTAAAGTTGCGGTTCTCCTCCTTTATCAACTGGAAAAACTGCCTGAGGTTTTCAGACTCTCTGTCAGAGATTATTTTTTTTTTCGGTGGCTTGAGACTCTCCTGGTTCTTCTGCAAAATTAGAAGTGGTTGGAAAAGGTTGGATGTGCTCTAAAACAGCTGCCCAGTACCACGTGAAAATAGTATTTTATAATAGAAATGGAAACAATTATTAATTTTAATAAAAAGATTTTCACAATTTATCCAGTTCACATACAGAAATGATGCATTTCCTCTTCCAATGAAACCTAAGTCACATATCCCAAAATGCCACCACTAAATTCTACAGGTAGCCACATTTGAAATCGGATAGCAAGTAGCTGTATATGTAATCAGGAGGCAGCAGTCGCATTATTATATGTCATGCGGTGGCCATGGAAGTTTTAAGAAAAGGTAAAAGTTAAACAGCGATTGGACGATTTTCCGACATCAGTTGGGGCCATATTGTGTAAATTCAGCGCCTAAAGTATTGCGCATCAAAACCGTAAAACCACGCATTAAAACCCCAAATCTGCGAATCAAAATGCATAAATTGAGAACCAAAACCTGTAATTCGCAACCAAAAGCCATAACCCAAAGCACAATCATATTTCTTAGTTGCCGATTTGATTTCTCGCCATTCTGAAATCGTGTTTTTGAGTTGCAGTCTTATTTTGAAATCGTCTTTTTGAGTTGCGCTTTTATTTTTTGCGGTTTTGATTCTAAAACCTGTCGACTCCTGCCGGCAGCACCACCTGACTGACGGCCGCTATCTACATTCATGACCACGGCAATGATTTCCAAAAAAATCGGGCGGTGGCAACCAATCTTGAAGATCTTGCTGATGCCTCTCCATCCCGCATTGGCAGTTGTATATCTGACTGTAGCATAAACAACAATTGACTGTTGTCCATACAACGAAAACTAAAACACAATCAGCGACTGTTGTGGGCCATAATAATGTTATATTCCACAAACAGGCTGTTCGTGGGCTGGTTTTAAAATGCACAAAAGCATGCCTTACTTTGGTGTTAAATCCTCATTGCTACAGGCAAGGGCATCAAACGCCATCTTCTCAAATCATCTTCCAAACAACACCAATGAATAATTACTTTGAGAGTAATTACATTTTCCTGCATTGTTGACGATGGAGACCCTCACTGTGAGCTCTCAGTGCAACAAAACTCATTAATGAAATCACCACATGCTCTCTAATCTCAACATATCGAATCCACATGGATAATAAATATCCTAGCCATTTCCTTTCCCTAATGTCACAAAAGAATCGAACAACATCTTGTTCAGCTCAGTGGGTACACTTGCAGATTTATTAGTTTGATTATTGGTCTGAGCCCACCAGTGCTGAAAACAAAAGCAGTCGTGGAGCAGTAGTAACTCAGATTTTAAAATAGATTTTTGCTTTTGGCTCAATAAAATGATTAATTACTTTTGGTCTCAGTGGGGGTTTTTCCCCCTAAAATTTTACAGATTTGACAAATTAGGGCTTTTGTGCAGAACAGGGAACGCAACCAACTGACTGAGACACAATGTTAGCTTCATTGTCGCCTAAATGCATGACAATGCAGTCTTTCATCTGGTTTAATATTTTTACAACTCTGACAAATGCTTTGAAATTATTATATTCCTGACTATCCTCTATGTTCAAACCAGGTCAGACAGGAGTATTGTCTTGTGAGGGTTGGGCAGAGTGTAATGCATCAGAAGTGTGGGTCACTGGTTTTGTCCTCGTGTCATATGCTATCCCTCAGAGGGAACACATGGCCGCCTCGTGTCCTTTAGACACAGCTCTGCTGTCCCTCTGTGTCCTCAGCCCTTCTCCTTCACCTTTTCTTCCATGCCCTGTTTCCTTTCTAATTAGTACAAAGTCATTAGAGGAGCACAGTAATATCTCAGTGATCGAGAGACTCAGATGAGAGATTAAGGAAACCTTTCTGGCAATAGGCCTTTTTCCTTTGTGATGATGAGCGCTGAATCCCCAAGGATCACAAGCTTAATGAGAGACATACTTTCTCCCAAACATTAAAATGAAAATCAAAGGTGTTTTTGAACGCCAGCCAAGAATACCAAACTTTCTAACACAGCAGATGTCTCTGCAAACATCAGCAACCAACTCGATAAATCAGTGACCCATCCTGATGTTTAACTTTGAAGCATATCATCAACGAGTTTATGATCTAGCACAAAATCCTGAAATGACTGCTGATGGGAAAATTAAATTTCTGGGTTGCTGTAAGAGAGACTTTGAGGTCATTGGAGGAAGAGTGAAACGATTTTTGTTCGGTGGATTAAGGGTTACGCACAGTTAACCAGATTAATAAGAAGCAACAGTTGCTGCGGTTTTTACCCAAGTCTTTGCAGCCTTGAGGTTATTGTGCAGAGAAAATGAGAGGAGAGAAATATGCCGACGTGCTGGAAGAAATGTATTCTTTGATGGGTGACATTACATAAACACATTTTTCATGTTTCAGGTGTTTGCTGGCAGGCCAGTTTCTTACACAGCATATTCTTTTTGAAGGATTGTAAAATAAATCTTCAGCCTGTAACAGCAGGTAGAGTAAACACCTTCTTTTTTGCAGAAATATGGAAGTAAAAATACTAATACAGTTAAAATTCGGATGCTTTCTTTTATTGTAAACAAAACCTTTTCCCAAATCAAGATTTGGTTTCTCAAGCGGATTTAATGAAATATTTCTAAAAGAATTCAGAATAACTCCAAGTTTGAGATTAGTATTTGAGTTATCAAAAACCTTTGTAGTATTTCTGAAAAGTTTTCCCGAGTCACGTGTTTTGCCCTCAGATGAGATTTAAGGTCAGTTTTCCCAATAGAACAGCTGCGGCACCAACGACAACACAGGAAGTGCTGAACCATCACACCAAATCAATTTACCATTTGACTGACAAGTATACTTTGTTGTCTGGGGAACTGTCAACACCTGTGATTTATTTGCTTGTCCAAGGTGAAAGCTTGTGCACCAAAAATCTGCATCTGTGTGTAAAAATCTTCTGCTGTAAAGTCTGACAAACAAGATCAGAACTGACAAATTCCCATTTGGATGTGTTCATTTAGAGTTACAACGTCAAATCTGTGATTACATCTGCTCAAATGTGCTTCTGCGTGTGCATGAATCTGCTGGCGCAAATCACAAGTGCGCTACAAGTGCGCTCTGAATTCTGACACATTCCTTGCGATAAACTTGTGTCAAAACTGATCTGTGTCCGATATTGGAACAAGTGGGGAGGGAAGGTTAGAGGAGGGGGGAGTCAACCAATCAGAGTGCAGGACTCGGAGAACTTGGTAAAGTTAGAAAGAGCTTCACAGATTCGGACTTCCGGCCTCAATAACTCTTCTGATAAACTTTCAAAGGTGACAGGAAGTATCTCAATCCTTTTGTATTAACACGGAGAGTGAACTATAAATGCATTTCTAAAGAAAAAAGATTCAGAAGTCAGAGCGCAGTTGTAGCACACTTATGATTTGCGCCAGCAGATTCACGCAGAAGCACATTTGAGCAGATGTAATCACAGATTTGACATAACTCTAAATGAACACATGCAAATGGGAATTTGTCGGTTCTTATTTTGTTTTTCAGACTTTACAGCAGATGATTTTTACACACAAATGCAGATTTTTGGTGCACAAGTTCTCACATCAAATCAACAAGCTCGAGATTCAAGATTCAAGATTCAAGAAGTGTTTATTGCCAAATTCAGTGAAGTGTCACAGAATTGGAATTTGCTTCGGTGCCAGTGTGCAACATAAAACAAAAGAACAACAGTAAGCAAAAATTTAAAATGACACAATGGTCAGAGCTATAATAAATAGAGTAAGTAGTGCAAAACAGTGCCAAAAACAGTGCAAACTGAGAATGATCAAGGTGCAGGTAGTGGGCTGGTGACTGACTGGACATAGAAGTGAAGTTTAGGGGGGGTAGGACTTAAAAGGTGTTCATGAGTCTGACTGCAGAGGGAAATAAACTGTTCTTGTGTCTTGAGGTTCTGGTCCTGATGGACCTAAGCCTCCTGCCTGAAGGGAGTAGTTTCAATAGACCATGTCCAGGGTGAGAAGGGTCGGCTACTATCCGGCCTGCACGTCCCCGGGTTCTGGAGACGTAAAGGTCCTGGACAGATGGAAGGCTTGTCCATTTAGACACATTATTACCTTCATAGAGTATATGCTGGATTAAACCACAGCCTACAGGTGATAGAAATTGGATTACTTGAATAAGGATTAGATTTGTCATGATTAAAAAAAGTAATCTTTGTTCCATAGTACTGATAACATCACATAAAGTCATTGACTTTAAGACAGTTGCTGTTTGTTGTTTACTTTTCTTCTGTGTGACTTTGGCTCCTGTTGTGAGGGTTTTGCTCTTGGTTGTTTGTGATGTTTTAAGTTTTTTGCACGATTTTACTGTTATTCTCACCAGGTTCCGGTTGTTCATCAAAAGCTGTCTTCAATTGCTTTATTACCCTCAATGCATATACGTAAAGGCTGACTTACACTGGTCCATGTGCGTTGCCTTTCCGTTGTGTTGACACAAAAATAGAACGTACCCCATCGCCTCCAACATGTCTGCATCTGACATCTGTCTCTCAGCAATGCAGCACAAATTATACGCAGAAGTCGTATTTCCAGAAACACAACATAATTTATGACACAAACATGCATTTGACAAGGATTCAGTGGGGATTGAGAGGGCATGGGGCCTGATTGCTTGAGTTTTGGGGGTGACAGGAAAAGCTATTCCTCCTGGAGCCAGGAGGGAGGGGGGATGGACCAAAGATGCAACAGAGACAATGTAAACAAACTGACATTAGTGAGATGGACTCCCCAATGCTACAGAGATATACCGTAGACAGATCAGTGAAGATTCGGGGTAAGTGTCTGGTTTTCAGTTTCTCAGTGTCAGGTCATCTGCTTTGTCACCCTTTTTGTTTTTTCCATGGGTTTTGTCCTGTTTCAGTTCATTTCCTAAATGTTTTGGTTTCTGCCACTAACCCTGGTCTCCTTCATTTTGGGTCCTCCTCCAAAAGTGCTTTGAGTCACCTTATTTGACCCCAGTACCAGTGCATTAGTTAGATAACCTTATTCTGTTTCTTAAAAGGTCAATATTGGGTTCCAACATATTGAAACACACAGAAGTAGAAAATGATGAAAAAGCACCAAACAAGCTTTTATTTTGATAAAATAAATAGATGACATAGAAAATAGATGTTGCTGATGTTTTATCAGACAAAAGATAGATTGGATTTTACATTTAATTTAATTGATTTTTTTGTTTGTTTCAGCTGCAGCTGTGACTTGACACAGTTATCAGCAGAGTTAAGGAATTTGCAGATAAAAGTCTCACTAGTTGGAGCTAGGATTTGGCTAAATATTTAATTTCCCCTTTGTGAATTTGGAAACAGTTATTGGTCAAAAGTATTTAGAAAAAAGGTGAAAAAAACAAGAACAATGGAAATTCTTCTTTTAGATTTTGCTCTGTAACTTTTCATTGGACAGCATTTGAGCAGTCAGCATTCTGTGTAATTCCAGAGTTCAGAGAACGGTCTCACCAGAAACATCGTAAGCTCCAGTTTCATCCGTGGTTTTAAAAGCAGAAATAGAAATCTGCTTTGAGCTCTCTCAAATCTGTTTTTGCTGGCCTTGTGACTTCTCCATTTTTGCTTTGTGTACAAATGTCTCTGCTTTCTAACAGCGCTGACGCAATTTTTGAAAAAGAGCTTTCAATTAAAATTATTGACAATTATGACACGAAATGGTGGAATGTTTAATATTTTACAAGGTCCTGCTCAAATAAAGTCAGTCAGTGCGGTCACCTGTGTAAAGTGTGGGTCTGAGCCACATGCTCATGCACTTTTATGGTACAAAACATATAAATGTAATCTACTTGTCCCATAAATTAGAAGCACGCTTTAAAGAAAAAAATGCATGCAGCGCACATGAGCTCAAGTGGCTGATGGCATGAAGCTGCTGGTTGAAATCCTGATGTGGTCTTTCAGTGTGATGTTTCCATGCTTTTTTAGTTAATATGTGGCTTGGTGATGTTGAGGTAATACTTCAACTACATCCTGAGGCACTAAAACAGCAATAATGTTCTAGTGGGACACACCTGATTCACATCATGTCTTCAGAGATCTGCTCTACAGGCCTTCAACAGAGTTCTGCCATAGTTCAATAAAAAATGTCTGCAGCCTATAGAAAAGGAAGACTTTCATTTTTGTAAGTTTGTTTTGAGCATGAAAAGAAGCCATCACATTGTGGCTCAGAGAGACGAGAGAGAGACGTGATCAGATCCCTAAAAGAGGCTCAGGTGCTTGAAACTGAAATTTAATGACGTCCCAAGAGACGACAAAGTCAAAGCAGGCTGACCCTGTCAAGTCAAAGCCAAGGAGTTACCTTGCCAGGGCACTGGACATGTAAATAGCCTTGTCTCTAGTCTTGCTTTCACATTTCATTGAAATTGAAAATGATGGGCCACACTGGAGTGCAACGCATCCAAGATTTTTGTCTAATGTGGGTGTAATGGTGATGCATTAGCTGGGTTATCTTACAGTATCCTTTTCAGCTGAGACGGCGTGCATGCTGGTGATGTGCAACAGTGTTTGGGTCACTGAGCTGTGCCGGCCCCTCCACAGTGACAGATGGTGCGGTCAGCTTAAAAAACAGTGGTGAAGGACACACAGCCAACATGTCATGGAAGATCCCTGCTTCCATCTATATTGACTTAGCCTGAGCGCAGTGAGATGACCTCACATTGGACCTCCCATATAATGTACTACATCAACTTGACACAGTTTGTGTCTCTGTTCCCCAGATCAAACTCTGCCCAGCACCCTCTCATCAAATGGGTCCAGGGGTCAAATGGCTGCACAGTCTACTCCTTGTCAGATTTACAACATCCAAAAGGCCTTGAGACACATTCTTACATTATTTGTCAGTGCAGTACATAAATGTAACTGTCTTTCTTGGAAGTTGTGTCTCTGGCTTTGGAAATTAGTCTAGTCTAGTCTGGCTCAGCTTACTAAAAAGATGTCAGCTCCCAATCAGTTCTTCAGATTTTTTTATTGCTGTAATTAGTTTACTATCAACAATAATATAACATTGTGCAAAAAGTGAATTATTGAGGTAAAAAAACAGTTTTTTTCTTAATATGTGCTTTATATAAATACACTTTTATTTATTCACTGCAGATAAAATGTGAAAAAATAAATTATAAAATACAAAAAACTAGAATACTAACTATATATATATTTTTCATTACGTTTTCCTTTTAAACAAACTGAAAGTGAAATAAAACAAAACACTGCAACCACAACACAATTTTTAATCAATCCCAATAAAAGTTGGCATTTAAAATAACCAAGAGTCTCAGTTTCAGTCAGAAATGATCTGCTCTGGTTTCAAGATTCTCTCAGTTCTCAGGTGCAGGTTGCTTGTGGAGCCGGTTAGATTCTCAAAAAGGGAAATGGTTCCAGGTTTTGCTTCTTTTTCTTTACTTTTTACTTTCTGTGTTTATTCTTGTTGCACCTGTCTGTGTGTATCTCTCTTCCTCGTGCTCAGTTCGTAACAAGCGTACAACTTATAGAGAAAAAACTATCCGAGACCGACTCATCGCTATTAATTTAATACCTCAAACAAAGGATGAGTGACGACGTGAATGGTCGGCACTCTGCAATACGTGAGTGATGAAATAAAGCTTTATTCGGAAAGTCACGTGATCATAAACAATCTGAAGCAAGTTCTCGATACGCCACCAATGACACTTCTGTTTTGAAAGATCGATAAAGAATCGAGCCGCCCACTCGAGCAGACCATCTCTATTGGATTCTACACGACCAAATTCTGACAGTACTCGACTCCCCAGAAAAAAAAAGAATCAATTTTACTTCACTCTTTTCCACTGGCTAATGGCAGACAACCAGGCATGATAGTTTCTTTTGTGTGTCTTACAGACAACATAATCTGTATTGTTTTAACTTTCCAAAGTAATGTTCTAACTTGATAAAAACACTGTGCACTTTTCTTGACCCCAAACTCTTTTTCAGGACAGTGGATTCCTTATGAAATCTTGGTTTTTACTACCTCGACACCCCGAAAGCCCAGTTCTTCTGAGAGAATCCCTGCAGCGATAAATGGATAGCCGCAGCTGGTGAACGAGGGCACATATTGGTCTCCATCGGACCAGTGAGACAATGACACTTATGAAGACCTATGTCATTTAATATACATCAGCAGCATGAAATGGGAACAGAAAGCACAAGCTGGAGCCTGAGGCAGCTCAAGGCTGGGCTAACTGTGAGGCCAACGGGAGAATTCAGCCTTGTCTTTCAAGGCCACTTTGTCAGCTGCCAGGTAAAAGACCTTCCCTTCATTTTCCTGGAGTTTTAAAAAAGAGGCACTACAAGATTAGCTTTCTTTAAGGGATTTGTGTTTTTTACTCTTCAAAGAAACTCCTTTTTGTATCTCAGCAATAACACTCCATGTAGTTATGCATGAGAGCCACAAGCAATTATTTATCATCATTAAAGTGTTTGCCATCAATCAGGTTGTTCAATTTTCGGCTTGACCTGCTAGGTTAAAACTTTTAATAGCAAAATTGGTATGGGCTTACTTTAATATTATCTCCACTAAATTAAGCCAAAAAGAGTAATATTTGAGTTTTTTTGTAGAACCGTTTTATTTTTCACCTTGATGAGAGTTTAAGCTTTTAAAAAATGTTACAGTAATTGTCATTAATGCTGATTTGCTGTTAAGAGATATAAGCATGGAAGACAGGGATATTCAAAATAGTTTAAATTAATTATTCTGTCTTAATACATCCATTTTGTGTTTTTAAAAGCCTAGAAACCTTTTCAAACTTTTGCAAATTTATAAATCCTAGTAGGAGAGATCTGGGCAAAAAAAAGCTGAAAATACACTTAATCAGTTCTATAATTATCCGCATGCTTTTTTGTAAATGCACATACAGATTGCATTAATCCCTGTTAAAATGTGCTGGTTCTAATCTTGTAAATCTGTGTAGGTTTAAATTTTTCGCTGAAGAACTGGACTTTCTACTCGTATTTCCTGTTTCAACTAAATCCACATACTAGCTAAATTTAAAACTTTTTACACAGACGCAAAACCGCTATTTGTCAAGATTTGATTCTGCAAGTTGTTTCACTTTGAAAGTCGTTAATGTTCATCTTAGATTTAAATGTAAAAACAAAACAAAATGTCAAAGGTGTTCCAGGAAATCCCTTTGCATAATTTGTTTTTACATGAACTTGCATAATAGTGCAAGGAAAAAGTATTTAGCTCCTACTAACAAACAAGAATTCTGTCCTTTACAGACCGTCACTTCTTACTTAAGAAGCTTTTTTATCCTTCACTCGTTACCTGTGGTACTGGTAACCTGTTTGAACTGGTCTTCTGTATAAAAGACTCCTGTCCACACCCTTAAACAGTCGTGTAGACTTGAATCTGTGATTCAAGTGAATCTGTGATTCAAGTATTGATTTTGCCCCAACTGAATGTACTGTACGTGAGGACTGAGATTCAGAAAATAATTTTACTTCCACAGGACAGTGCTTTGCATTGCAATGTTGATTTGTTTGACATTAAAGCGTAATTTATGCACAATGGTCGTGAAATATTACTAAATCTACTAAATCTGACAAATGAAGCTCAGCAAACGTTAAGCTGGGAAGACTGTCATGAATTTTGCAAATTATTTTTATCATCATTAATAGAATTTCGTGCTCGTATCCTCCATATTTTTTTACCATCTCTCAACCAGTCCGCAGTTCAGCAGCCAGTTTCAAACTGTTCCTCTTTGTTCAGTCAGTTGTCACTGAAAACCTTTGAAACAAGACGTTTCTTTTTCAATTCACCACAATCTTAAACTCTTAGGACCTTTGGAATATTTTGATCCTTTATCACCTTCAGTGCAAAGATGTTATGGTCTTCTCCTCCTTCGTTCATTTGCATCTGAAGTTTACGGTGACACTAAAGTGCAAATTACATCAAACACTATGTAAAAAAGCAAATCAATGATTAAAAAATCCAAGCTCCAAAAAAATGATACAAAATAAATAACAAACGGTTCCAAAAACAAAAGTAATTCCCAGAAGTCATAGTGAGCATTAAAGCATGGAGCAAAATAAGAAACCAAAGGTAGGTACTTTGAGACATTACTGTTGGAGGATTTGTTCCAATCATTTGGCATGGCAGTTTTCTGACAGAGGATATTCCTTTAAACTTCCGTCCACACCCACGAAGTTTGGTGATTGCTCAATTAACTCTTTACCATAGTTCAGGCAAAGCTTTCTTTTGCTTTCCCTCTTCTTCAAAACTTAAATGCCATCAACCAATCAGGGATGTCTCATAATATGCTTTTCTAGTATTCTATTTTTGTTTTTTATTTTATTTGTTTAACATTTATTTATTTTTGTGTTTTAAAATGTTTTTTTAACATTTTGGTTTCTGGAATTTGGTTCGGATTTCTAAAATGAAATGTTTTTTAATTTGTTGTTTTGCTTTTTTAATTGACGTGATCTTTAATATGTTTTTACGTTTAGTGATTTGTCAGTGTGTTTTGTACTTCACAGCCATTGTACTCTCCTGATTGTAATGTCGTTTGGAAAATGTTAACTTCAAGCTCAGGATGTTTGGTGTTGTGAGTCTACACAAGAACACAAATCTAACATTTTTTGATCATATCCATGAATTTGAAAAAGTCAATCAATAAATGCTCATAAAGGAACAATAACAGTTCAAACCAAATGTAAAATCTGTCATATCATTCCTCATTGCCACTTTGCTTTCTTAGTCTGATATGTTCCAATTATGGATTTTTCTTAAAAACTTTACATCTGTGAATCCTCTTTCCAAAGTTCCAACCAGCTTTGTAAGGTTGACAGACAATCCAAAAACCTCCATCTGCTTTATTTCTCTTCATCACCCTGGGAGAGCAGACAGCAAGCAAAGGAGAGATCTCTCTTTGATCATATAGCACCAGCCTGTCACCTCACAAGCTGAATGTTTATTAAATGTTTGCTTTTGCATGCATAAGGACAGTCGAAGATGCAGCTGAACTTCATTAAAAATTTAACTTTAGCTCCCAGATTCACCTGTCATAAATTGGTCTTATATAATATTTCTAGATTTTCCAATATGCTTTATTGTTCAGGTCGACCTCTTGAGAGTACATGTTGAAGGGCTCAGTGGAAAACATCCTGATATCTTTCTTTTGTTTCAGATGAATATGTGGAACTGCGAGTCTTTGAAAGTCTCCAGTTCCTCCTCCTGTGTGGACAGATTGTTCCTTTTTCTTCAAGGCCTTTGTCTATAGCTGCTTTCTTTGCTTCATTTTTATATGCTATATTTTTCTATGCATTGCCTTGATCTTAGCCACCAGTTTGTTCGTTTTTTTTTAACAAGCGCGATTTCTGCAGCTGTTATGTACATCAGCTTACATGTCCCAAAATACAGTGTCGCACTCATACCATCAAGACTCTGCGAGGATGTACTTTCTTCCATTTGGTGAAGGGTATGTGTGTGTTCTCTCTGCATTGTATTTAATCTTTACTTTGATCCACCAGGCAGCCTTTGAAACCTTCAAAATGTCAGGGAAATCTGTTATTATCTTTTTAGTAAGCTCCTCTATCTAATGATCTATCTTGCTCCCTTATGAAACTTGCTCCCGGATTCTTCAGCAGTAACACCGCCTCTGATGACTCACAGAGCAGCAGACACCAGAGATTATTAATGTTTTTACAAAAATAGTTACACAGAAATAACAGCAGCAGCAGTAACCCATGGTTACACAGACAACGTCACTTGGTTTCATTGATCTCTTTTCCTCTTCACCCCCAAGTTTTAATTAATCTGAGGTACCAGTCTGTTATTTCAGGATCTATTCTCATCATTTCGGGTTAGAATTTAAAACAATTCAAACGTATTTGTGTCAAACCAACCCTGATAGTAGAACCCTGATAGTAGATGCTACCAACTTTATTTTCAACTGGAAGATGTGCCTGACTTGTGCCCTGGCTAATTTAAGAAATGTAACATGACCAGAATGGTTCAGCCCTTCAACTCTCTTTGATGATCCCTGGTAATAAGTAAAGGGAGAGAAGAAATAAAAAGTTTGTAGAAGAAAGGAGCGTGGCTGTAATGAACTGGCTTCCTGCAGCGTAATAAAGGTCTGGATCTAATGCCAAGGGCAACCATGCAAGCACGAAGACCATTACAGCCGGGTGTGCTGGCTTAGCTCTGTCTGAAAGCCCCAAAACCTTTCAAAGACAAAATAAAAATTCCACCTGCTTTAGTCGGCGGACACAAACATCCCTAGAAGCCGCAGCCAATGTCTCCTCAGTGGCGTCGAAGGTGAAAACATGGAAGAAATGGCTTTTTCTTTTTTAGAATACTTTTCTATAAACAGGCAGCGAGGACGCTCCCTTGAGCATTTCTGTAGAACAAAGACTCAGAAGAGTAAAGCAGAGAAAGGTAGAAAAACCACAGAGGGAAACTGCAGCTGTCTCCAGTGCAAAAGAGCTGCTGCACTCTCAGACTGAAAGGATTCGGTGACAGCTTTTAATACATTTTAACACATCGCTCTTATTAGAAACCAATTGTAACTGTAATTTATTTTCTAACTTGACAAGAGAGAAAACATAAAAAGCATCCAAACTTCTAAATGCCTCAACTTTTAGAAGGAAAAAGTGATGCAGCGAAGAGTCGAGGTGAAATCCTTCAACACAGAGCTAAATAATTTGCACAAAATGAGATGCACAAAAGTAATTTGAAATGGCACTGAGGCTTGAAGAGGAAAATTGCAGAGAGTGATTTCTTAAGAAGTTTCATTTTGAATCAAATTATATTAGACTTTGAAGGTACTTATGCTTACTGCACTACACGATGTGTCGTACCATTTTTAGGCTAATTTTTTCAAACATTTAAATATTTATAACACTTAACTTTTGCTGAAAAGTACTACAGTATGCAGCCAGTTGACAGGATGCAACTTGAGCAGCAGAGAAAATATACCGATTGGGACTTGAGTGCTCAAAAACCCAATTTCCCCACAGGTTGACATCCCTCACCACCGACTGCGTGCTTCTAAGTTCAAGCTCTGAAGGGATGTTAACCAAAAAAAAAAGTCTATCCGTTTTTACTTGTGGGATGTATGTTAAAAAAAAAAAAAAAACTGCTGGAGTTTATGTGAAAATAATTCATTTTTCATATCTTAATACTTTATGAAAAATAACTCCAATGCTTTCTCCCCTAGGTCCTACCAAAAATTTTACAGCAGAAATCCTCCTGTGAATGAATTTTGCTCCTGATTAGGATTTCCTGTTCAAATAGATTCCAGTATGAGACCAAAACAGATAACCGACACAATAACATGCAGTGAGATAAATATGTTCATACGTCTATTTTTTAAACATGGAGAACTGTCTGAATCTATTGAGTTCTCACCAGCTTTTCCAGCCCAATTTTGATCCTTTACATCCATTGACCAGTTTATGTCTTATTTCTATCTAATTGGTAGGAGGTTTTGACCATATATATCCATCAGTATCATATTTGATTAGACAGATGCCCATCTATTTCCTTAAAAACCTATTGGATATAACTTGGTCCATGTTTTCTGCTCTGTAGTTCTTTATGATTCCACTAGGGGCAGTAGAAGGGCTTTTCCCGCTCATTTGAAAATGGCTGCTCATGTGAAACTTGTTGCTAATTTTCAATGACTTCTTGTATTCCAAAGCATGCAAACATGCTTATAGTTATTCTTTATAACACAATTACACCATGTTAAAAAACATGAGCAGTCATGTCAATATTTTTCTAACTTAAGCTAACATTGTTCTGAGGAAAAACTGACCAAATCACCCAATGGATAATACTTAATACTATTCATATCTCATAAAAAATATTATATTGATATTACTGATATTGGGAATTCATTAAAGAGAAAAAAACATCTTAATTCCTGATAATTGAATTTATTTGTCAATTATTTGATGTAGTCATATTTAGGGGTTATAAATAAGTAAAATCCTTCCACATGGATTTTTTTATATACCAAAATACCAAAACGATCAATGTGTATTTCCTGCCAGCCAGATCAAACTCTGTGAACAATTTGTAAAGTATTTTCTTTTACAGGCATATGCTGACTTCCAGACGTCTGTAGTGGAGCCCGTCTAGGACTGTTCAGACTCTTGGATGACCTGCTGGTATAAGGATGTATTTCTAGTTTAGCTTTTTAATTGTTTTACTCATGCTCAGTTTTTTGTGTCTATAGTTTGGTCTTTAAGACTCTGTTTCTGCTTCTCGAATCACACCAGGTATCAGTTTGACATGAAATCATTTATTTCTTCTCGAGTTAATTATGCCATTAAAAATTGTGGATTTCAGTTATTTGCTGTCAAATACTGTTGTTGCTTTTCTATTACCAAAATTCCTGCATCCTCTTGACATACCTGTTCCCTAAAAATCTACTTCAAGGGTAAAATAAAGTCAGGATGCAGAAGCAATGGATGTTTTCTAAATGGTGCATGATCCTGCAGCCTGTGTGTTCGGTCTCCTGACATGAATACCAAAATCAAAATGTCTGGGTGTGCACCAAGAACCAAACCCCACATGTTTTTAAAACTGAGTTAAAACTTAGAGAAAAAATTGTTTGTGGTATTAAATCTGAACCTCTTTCCCCAGCGTTTAAATTAAAATCACAGTTTTACGATTCTAGGTTAAAATTGGATTTAATCCAGACTTTGATTTTCATCCGCATTTATTTATCGTATGGAAGGTTTTAAAACGAGTGAAGATATGCATCACAACACAACATATAGTTTATTTTCCAGGGTTTCACTCCTAGTAGTTCTCAAATTTCCAGCAACTTGCTTCCCTAAGCAGAATGAATATTTGATGTGAGATCAGTAAGACCACTTAAATATGCTGACCCTTGTGGAGAAGTAGTTCATGGCGGTGTTGTTTTATAGCTAAATTAACTGACATGGGTAAGGCTTGTCCACATAGAATGATGATCAAAGCAGCTCTTATTAAAATGGGTCTCGCTGCTCTTTGAGCCCAGGTATTTCAATCAGAATCCATCTTTGCTTAGTTGTTATGGCAGCTGCTGTTCTGCTCGACAGGCTGAGAAACTGTCAGGTTTTTAGATAGGAGGGCAAAAAAGACATAACAGCCTTGGATGAAAGGCTGTTCTGAAAATCTGTTAGGTTAAGATAAACAAGTTCATGCCATTCAACCGTTGGCAGGCTAAGTTGCTCACAAGAGTGACTGTAGTGCTTATCATTGTTACCATCTTGGTTTGCACGTATCCACGTATGAAACTTCAGTCTATTGTGATACACATAATTCATCTGTGTTTCTTTCGTTTGTCATTTGTCGATGTGCGCAGATGTCTGTAGAGGGCTTCCGCTGTTCAGTTCTTAGTGATCGAAAAATTTTGGTCGGTTGAGGATTACGCAGTTTATCCGTATTTAAAGTAGTTTATGTGGAATTATGAAAATCAAATGTAATTGTGCGTGATTTCTGCAAGGTGCATATGCTCATTTGTGCCTTTCCACGACCGTTCCACACATGGCCATGTATGCTTAATGAACTTTTCACACATGTACCACTGATGTTCATTTTTTGGAACATGTAAAAGGCACACATATCATGTTCAAATTATATAAATCTTGCACAGATCACTGATATATTGCCTATAAACAGCACAATAGTCGCACATGGCTCATGTTCTATGAAGATTTTGGTGTTTTTTGCGTGGTTTATTTGTGCTTCTTACAGGGTTTTATAATGGTTTAGTCATGATATGTCTGTAAAAACGTCAAGTAAAGACCACAGCTTTTCTACGCCAAAAGTCCTGCCCACAACTCTGAGGCAAATTTGAACCGCATTGTTCTGTAGCATATCTGCATGTTTCTAGAGGACAAATACAGGGCTGAGCACAGGAGGGTTTATGTTTGCTGTCTTTTTGCGGATTTGCATGTCGAGGCAGTTCGTGAAACTGTTCCCCCTGACAACCACACAGACTTTTGATTTTGCCTAAAAACGACATCACGATTAAAAAAAAAAAACTGGGGATGCCTTTGAAATAGATCAAATGATGATCACAGCAGATATATAAAAAAACATAGAACTAGTCTTTACACTTAAAAACTCAAAAGTTTAAAAATGTGATAAAAAGCTTTCAGCCATTTTCTTCATTGTCTGTGCAGCAGGAGAACAACCTCAATCTAACCTGTCCTGATTGCAGCAACTTCACTGTCATGAAGGCTTAACATCACTTCATGTATTGACTTGTTATAAAAAGCTTTGCAGCACATCAGTCTCACTAACCCTGAGGATCACAACTCATTATTGTGATTTTCTTACTTCCTGAGAATGTCTGAGCCTCTCAGGCACCTTCACTGAAGTGGTTCGTCTTCTCTCTCTCTGAACTGCAGCATCATGATTATTGTTGTGATAGTGGCTAGTGAAATATGTGAAGAGAACAATCAATGCTCCTCATTGATATGCTCTTCGTTTATATGAGCAACAGCAGATTGTGAATATCAGAGGAAAATCTTTGATGCGTGTCGGTTGAGCCTGAATTCTATAAGTAGCTGACGGCTTTTGTAAAGCTTTAGTGAATATTGTATACTGTCAAAGTGAGATGTCTGTGGAGGAGCCATAGGCAGGACTATAGAGGTTAGGTAGCAGGAATAAAAATCTCGAAATATTTGAAAAACCTATTAATTTAACTTCAAATTTTTTTAAAAAAAGCAACAACAACAACAAAAAAAGAAAATGTGGAGACTTTAGGGTTCTGATTGTGCAGTGATAGCTCTCCCTTATGGTCTGCTTACTTTGCCAATGTAGAGCATTTCATGACCCAGAGGAGGTTAGCTGTACAGCCACAGCCTCCAAGCCAAATTTTATACCTCATAGTTATGATCACAACCTCTTGTTTTCCTTTGTGTTTGTGACTCCCTTTTCCACCTGGTGTTGTTTATTTCTGAGGTGAGAGGCACATTAAAGAAGCATTATGAAGATTAAGCACTCAAAAACACGCTAGAGAGATAAACAATTGATGAAAACCAGCGCTAGGTCAGACTACCCATTTGTGCACATTATGTGTTTTACTTCCAACAGTTGGCCATATATCCTGTTACTCCCATCGTCATTAATTTCAATTTAAGAGCAGATGAACCAAAACTAAACAAATGCTACAATGAAGGCAGCAGCAAAACAAAATAATTATGGGTTGTAACATTGAAACTCTAACTATAAAATGCTAAAAAATGTTAAAATTCAGTCAGTTCCCAAATCAGTGCAGTTAAGGATTTCCATTTTTTTTCACAGTCAGTCAGGAATCATAATCCCAAGATCTCTGCTATGGTGGAAATCTGTGACTGATTGTACCTGAGAGGTTAAGGTTTGTAGATAATATGCTAGTGGACATTTTTATTTAGTTACTTTTGTTTTTCTGAAATTTAACCTTGATATCAATTCAAAGTCCCATTCTGATCATCTTTTGATGTAGTGTAAAAGTGTTCCTAGTGGAGCGCTGATAAAAAAGCTGTGATGTTTTTAAAACTGTTTCTGCAGGTCTGGTGCAGCACAACACTGCCCCCCATCCCCCCCTCGTTCTTAAGAGCTCTCTGTTTTCATGCTCTCCTGCTAGCTTACAGCCCCTCACACCCCCAACCTAACATTACCGGTGCAACAAAAATGGCGAGCGATATCAGAGCTATCCGGCTGTACAGTTTGGACCAGATACCAGCTCAGACACGAAAAGCAAAGAGATACAGTGGAGTGCCTGGGACCCACCCAGCATATTTTTAGTGCAACAAATAGGTTTTTTTGTCTGCTCCTGATAAACAAAAATTTCATTACAGAGACACTCAGAAGTCAGAAATGCAGTTTTGAGCTTAATTTTTGCTATATATATCCTCCGTCATCAGCAAAAAGCCACAAAAACATGTTAAAAACACCAAAACAAATTTAATCAGAGTGGGTCTTTAACTATGAAAAGTAGGATTAATCCAATTCAAATTAAGATGAATGTCGAGATAAATCCTTATAGAATTTGTCAAAAACATTTAGAATAAAATGAAGAACTATTAAGGAAAACAAAGATTCTAAAAGCTCAACACTGAAGCCACACATACTGCAATGGCTCGGTGAAATCACAGACCTTAATCTCACTGTGGATCTGTGCTTTTACGTACACATACATAAGTGGAATCAATCCAGTTTAGCTAAGACAACCACTACATGAGGTAATTTAAGGGCCTCTATCCAAAGTCCATATATTATTCTGTATGCCTTATCGATGGTTTCACCCTCACGTTTGGGGCCAACAAATTTAACAAACTCATTAGTATTCATTGTTTGCTCCCGGTGGGGACACTTCCATGCAGGTAAGTGTGTGTCGACTTGATGAGAGCACTACAGGCGGGCTTTCACTTCTAACAGACCTCTTATTTAGACCATAAGATTATACGAGTCAAGTGAGGCTGGAAGCAGCTTTATTATAATGCATTGTGAGGTTTGTCGATTGTCTGTGAACCAGCTTATAAGGTCACATATTCAATCTCCCAAAGGCTGAAACATTCACTGTAAGAGGTAAGGATGAAAAGAACTAAATAGACAGATCTGAGGGAAAGATCTTCCTTCTGCTATTGTGGTAGATGGATGCTTTTAAAATAGACCTTTTTTTGTGGTATGGTGGGGATTTAAGTGGTCAACAAAAAGGAAAACTTTACTTTATCAACTTTTTCTGCAGTGGAACCAATGAATATGTTCGCCATGCAATATTGGGATTTTTTTTTCTCTACATATGCCATTCTGGGATTGTTTTATTGCATCCACTGATCCCAGTTGACCAAAGTGCATAGGATTTGTTTCACATGTGTTTTTCAAACATTGGACTTGTAGCTTTTTGGATCCTTGAACTTCAATCACCTTTTAATTGAGAACAGCTGTAGCAGCTGTTTCATCAGTTTGTGCAAAAACATAATCTGTCTAACAGTCTGCTGATCTCTCTGTCTGTCCTATCTGCCCATCCATTCATCCACCCATGGTACATTCTCTAATATATCTTACAGGCATTCAGGGACAAACTAATCTGCAGGAAAGACTAAGCTGTGATTTCTGGCACTGCACAAAAACATGTCTCACATGAGCAGTGATGTGGTTTTATAGCTCCCCTGGCACACAGCGGAACATTTAAAAGGCACACTCAAATCAGCTTAGCACTCTTTATTACCAATCTGCAAACAGCTTAAGGATCAAGAAGCACGTCCTCCAGTTGGTAATATTCACAACTTCACCGGAAGATGAGTGCAATTAGTTATAAGAATCACCCTGAAGTAGAAGAAAACCCCATTATTGTAACCACAGAATAAAATAGTATTCTGTATTTCGTTGTAAGGAGACATTGGATGAGAGATGTTGTGGTTGGTCAAACAAAAAAAGCTTTTTTTTTACTTACTGCTACTCAGCTTTCTGAGTTCTAGCTCTGCAACTTGATGGCGAATTTGTTCTGTCATCAGAGCATTAAAGTCGATTCATTTCAGAGTTGTTTCAGTTACTGTCATCTTTCCTTCTGAACATGTTCTTTAATGAGGAGTTGAAACCCTCAAGATTCCTTCCCAGAACCCTTCCCATAGCCTGAGCACTGAACCATTACACACTCAATTACCATCACATGCATTCTCAGCAAAACTGTGAGAATGGAATAAGCCTGCAAACATGCATGGTCTAAATTGCTTTATGAAAATTGGGACAGTACAGTGTGACATCACACATATATGGACGGATGGTCTGAGGACATGGAGCAAATAAAATAAAAATAAAAACGCCCCTCTCACCCTCCGCGGGTGGTTTCTCACCCAAGCTCAGGTCCTCTACCAGAGTCCTGGGAGCTTGAGGGTCCTGCGCAGTATCTTAGCTGTTCCTAGCACTGTGCTTTTCTGGACTGAGAGGTCTGAGGTCTTTCCAGGTATCTGTTGTAGCCACTCCTCCAGCTTGGGGGTTACTGCCCTGGCACCCCTGTCACCTTCACTTTCCATGCTTTCTGCGTCTCCTCCTGGTATTTCTACAGTTTCTCATGTTCCTTCTTCCTGATGTTCCCATCACTTAGCACTGCCACATTCCACCACAACGGCTTTCCTCTGTTCTTTATCCACCACTACTATATATATATATATATATATATATAATTTATTTTGTTTGACCTATTGTATTGCTAAAATCCTGATCAGTGACAGAAGACACTGCTTGAGCTCAGAGCGCATCCATAAGTAATATATGGGGCTGCCATTTGTCATCATTTTAAAACATGTGGGGTTTAATGCATCTGAAAATCCCTCTCTTAAGTTGATGTATGGGGACAAAGACAGCCATTTCATTCTGTTAAATGACCCTGAGGGATCTAAGCGTATAAGCTGTCACGTTACCATGAACACTTTCATTATTCTCACTGAGGGTGGGGGGTTAAAAGTCTCTCTAAGTCACATTTCTAATACCAAGGAAAAAATGGGTTTTGTGGTTTTTTGCAGACTTCTAATGGGGAATTATGCAATTATTTACTTTAACCCACACGCAGTAATCAAAATCCATATAAGACTTCCATCACAACACATCTTAACACTTTGTGTTTTTATTTATTACCATGAAAAAATCTGTGGAGACGTATAATCTCCATTTTTTTTTCTGGATAGAAAGCTGATTATCAGCTAAGTGGAAAATAATAAGCATTTCAAGCAATCTAGATAGTCTTCTCTGCTTATTACCAAAAAGCTGAAGAGCTCTAATTGCACAAATATGTACATGAGCTTTTATAAAACGATTAAATAAAACAGAAGTAAATTACTTAAACAGGGTTTAACGGTGGAACTATCAGGGTCCATTAAATATGTTAATGTGTTGCTTTTTAAAATCCTGTTTGTGCACAAGAGTGTTTTTTTCTTCTGTAATACACATCCTTCTGGGATTTTATATATATATATATATATATATATATATATATATATATATATACTTATTTTCCTGATCTGTGTTTGACTTTTTTCATAGTTTGGCAAGGTGTAATTTATACTCCAGAGCGAATTTATATTTGAAATAAATTACATTGTTGAATAATTTCACATGTTCGTTATTTTCACTGACAACTGCAAGAGGGCGCTCCAGGCTCGGAGTGGTACTTAGTGGTACTTTCATACTGTCATGTGTTTGTGACCTGCATGTCTCTACACTTAAATAATATAATTTATTTTAATTTAAATAGTATTTTACTAATAATTATCTTTTTCAGGTTAACAAATATGTATCATTTAAATACAACATTTGTATAACATTTTAGAACATTTACCGTAATTATTATTTTTTCTTTTAACTATAATACAACAACGTGACATATTAAAAAAAGGGAGTCTGCATTGAGCTACCAGCAGCCCTTTAAAGTCCAAGTCCCACTCACGAAAGATCTTATGTTAGCTAAAGCAGGCACGCATCAGTTCGTTGTGCGCCATGTATTATTTAGCCTGTTCTAACCCCTGTACTCTTTAAGTTGCCTTTCAAGGTGAGAGATGTATGATCTTGGTCTCAGATTTTTAAATAAATTTCCACAAAGCAGGGCCTCCAGACTGAACCACTAGGGGATAATTCGTGGCCCTAACTGAAAATTTTAGGGGCGCAACCAGGTAAAAGGGGCGATACCAGAAATCAACATGCTAACCAAATCTACTCATTTCCAGTGTATTACGACAAATACTTTAATAATAGATGCAGAAATTACAATGTGCTGTTTCTAATTCAGTGTCACATTTTATTCTGCACTTTTGAAGATGCAACAACAAGGTAAACTGACAGCAGCATCGCTGTCATGACAGAACAAATAGTAAAGAAACGGATGGAAATTTATCTTTGACACCAAATATGTGCAGCCAAGATGCACAATAAGCGTGTTTGAGATCACGCAGGTGGACTAACGCTGCACAGATCACCTTGGTGTGGTGATTGCATATTTTTGTTTTTGCTCCAACATCACCTGTCAATCATCACAAAATTATCATGAGAAAGGGCGGGAGCAAGGTGCAACCTACCCGGACACAGCTGAAAACTGAACTGACTGAAAGCTGCCTATAGACTACAAAACAATGCATTATGGGACATGTGTCCTGATGGTTTTTGTAGTTGAGTGATTAATTATAATAATTTAAAATACCAATTCATTAAAAAAGGCTACATGCATTACAAAATACAAAAATACCATAAAATAAATATAAAATACAGATCATACTCATGTAGAGGAATATTAAAACTAAATTGAATGTTAAGGACAACTCCAACTTCCTGTTGTCCTTCAGTCTCGCTCGCAGATTCGTTTCATCTCACAGATGAAGGGCCAGACATCTCAAACACGTCTATCGCTGCATTTCACGTATTGTAGTGTGTCTAAAATTCACGTTGTTTTTGCCCGCACGTGTTTAAAGTTCAAGCCCATTAGCTGTCACGCACGTAGGTGGGGACATTATTCTCTCTAGCTGACCTGGTCTGCGGAGCGGTGTGCTGCCGTAACAGCGGTGCATAACCGTTTGATGCGCCGCCGCAACTGCAACTAAACCTAAACCTTCCTCCGGGTCTGTGAGACCCAGAGAAAGGATCAGCATGGACTGCATGGATTTAGAAAATTACGAGCGAATAGATACGTTCTAAAAAGGAAAGTAAGGAACTCCTTAATGTGGTCTGGGGAGGGAGGGGGCTGTCAGGTGTCCTGCTTTCAAGCCCTGTCATTGTCCTGCCCCAACAGTCATTTAATTCACTGTGATTACACCCTGTGCACGACAAATACAAAGTGTCATTCATTAAAACTGGCGGGCTGCGGTAACATTAAATTTTCATTAAGGCGAATAAATATCATCTTAAATATAATAGCCCGCCGACCGCGACAGACCCCTGCTGTACACTTGGCACTGGTACACTTGCCGCAGGTCGGAAGAACTAATAGTTTGTTTACTCATAGCTCGTGACGCACATATCAGCAGATTATATTTGTCGCCGCCTTCATTATACATGTTTACGCCGCGAATGTCTCTAGGCCCTGCCCTCCACATATTTTGCGCCACTTACAGTGACTTATTCTTCTCTACACTCCAGTGGCCAGCTTCACAGACGAGCATCAAGCAGAGTGTGCTCGTTTCCATGAGTATGCAGCAGTGCGTGTCTGCCTGCAAGTATGTGCGCTGGCGCCTCAGATCATTTCTCATTGATCATTGACGCTCTTCCACATTTAATGTATAAAAATACGAGTGTGGGGAGGCAAACCATTGGTCGCGACATACTTCACTGATGTAAAATTCAGTCGCAAACTTCTCAAATTTTGAGTCGCAAAATGCTGAATTAATTGGTCGCAGTCTGGAGCTCCCAAGGCCAAGTGCGATTTGAGAAGCAGTGCGACTTATCTCTTTTTTCTACTTTATAATGCATTTTTGGGTTGCTGCATTTATACTCCGTAGCGATTTATAGTCCGGAAAATACGGTATATATATATATATATATATATATATATATATATATATATATATATATATATATATATATATATATATATATAGCCAGTCTGCTACAGCCATGTATTCAATTTCAGTTGAATCTAGTTGATTTTGTGGGTCATTTAAATTTGTTTTGGTCATATTTAAATATTTTTATTAGAGTAATCAATCCCAGTAATAGCTTAAACCAGACCCTCTAAAAAGTCATGAAAATGAACTATAAATGTTTTGAGCATAGAGGTGTGCCTTGGAGGGAGCATTAAAATGCTAGACTAGTTGACTGCAGCTGCTTACACTTTTATTACCTTTAATTAACATTTTATTGAGATATTACAAATCTAAGGAGAAAAGTGATTATTATTTTAAAACAAGATAAAAAATAACTATTTTTATAAACTTGCAAAGCTCTAAAACACCCCCCAAATAAATACAAAGATGACCTTCTTTTTGCCAATTTAAAAAAATACAAAAATGTTAAAAGTTTATCATTAGTCTACTGTGACTTTGAATTTCATTGAAGCTCCTTACATTTTAAAATGTTTTTGTAGCCCAGCTCAGAGGGTGGTTTAAATGAATAAGCGTCATGTTAGTCCACCCGTCTACCACACAGTATGTGGTGGTAACAAAAGACTGTGGAAGTAATTTATTTTCATGTCACTCAAAAGCATTGCATTAATTAGGATTGGATTTTGTGTGTGATGTTGTCCTTGTAAAGCTAAAACCAAGTGTTACAGACAACATTTGTATAGATTTATTTGGGCAAACGTTTTTGTTTTTGATAATTTAATAATATATATGATTTTTATTATAATTAAGTTTTGGATGAACACACTTCTATAAATAGAAAAATCAATTTGTGAAACACTTTAAAAATATCCCTTCAAAAAAGGTAAATGGATAAATTATGTGACATGTGATTTTGAAATAATTTAAATAAAACCAAATATATTTATGATATTATTTTGCTTTTTTTAAAAAATAAAACTGGATGTGTTTTTGTTTTTCTATCACATTTTTGGGCCACTTAAAGGATTGATGTGGAATGATGCTGAAGAAAATGAAACTATGCTTAGATTTGAGTTGGTGGGACAGAGCAGCTTTATTGTCAGTGCAGTGATCCCTTGCTGTGCAACATCTAATAATTTTATGGGAAAGCAACCTTTCTTTAAAGACATCACAAGAGTATTTATCCCATGTTTTCGCTGATTTCTTTATTGGCTCTATTGGCTCCCTAAGAAGGGAAATAAGCATTTTCCCAAAAGTAGTCCCTGGGAAATCCTCAGGATCAGCTTGGTTGAAGGCATTCCTGTCACCCCTGCAGAGTCACAAAACTGCATTTCACTGGTGCTGAATTATTTAAACTGGGATTTTGAAAACCCCCAATGAAACCTGATGTCAAAGAATTTTTGCTGCTTTTTTAAATTTAGAGGATTTTCTGCTGCTTTCTTTTCTAAATTAAAGTATTAAATTGCATGTGTTTGATGGAAGGCACAGTATTTCAAACAACGTGAACACTGGCTGTTTGTCATTACTTGGTCTTAAACTAAAATGTATAGAAAACCTCAAAAATAATGCTAACAAGGTCAAGGTATCACTCAAAAATGAATACAAAGGTTACTTGTTGCCAAGCAACAGTGATGTAAAAGAGCTGGAAATTCAACAATCTGGGCAAAAAGGTACAGTTTGAGCAGAGTTATGGTTTTGACTGGTATTCTGAAACAAACTGAAATAGCTTTTTTTTTTTTATTAATGAGTTGTGTGTACTGTAAAACAAGGGCTTAAAGACAGTAAAAACACAAGTATTTGTTTGTGTCTTCTTTTCTTTCTTTCTGTTTGTATTTTCTTGTATCTTTAAGCAAAATAAATGCTTGTCAATTTCTTATTGAAGGCCTCTATCATGCTTTTCTTTAGCCTTTCCAGAGCAAACTATATTCCATTATATGAGTTGTTTTTGCAGCCTTGATTTTCCCTACGCCCCAAGTAAGACCACTCGATCTCTGAGACACCTGGCTTGCTCCGTGTGAGTTCCATGCTGATGGCGTTGACTTGAAGCCGCCCAGCAGCGTGTCTGCGTTTCGCCCACGGAAAAAAAGCAACATCCGAATTTTTGCAAAGATGGATGTGCGTATTGTGCATATAAAATGACAGTGCTTTTCCCCAACACAGCTAGTTCTGCAGAGAAAGTAGGTGTGTGTATTGTCTAGGCGGTGCTGGCAGTGCTGTTCCTCACTTTCCATATCCTGAATGCGAGAACCAGCTCATTTAGTGCTGAGAGAGAGCAGGTATTAGGAATACTCAGAAAATGTGTGAATGGATCAAAGTACTATTATATAATGAACTTAAATGCTCAAACAAAAGATTGTGCATGGTATAGGCCCTTTAAACTTTGCTAAGTAAAAAAATAACAAATAAAACCATAGTGTGAGATAATAGTCATCCATAATTCTAACTAAACTGTAGGAATTTGTGTATGTCTTTATAGTTCATCTTAAAGGGGCACAACATTGTTAAAGTTTGTTCAAAAATCACTGGCATTGAACGAGCGCGAACTATTCAAAGGAGAGGCAGGAGGTTCAGAAGTAGATAAAAAAATAACACACAATCATGTTAAGTCCTCCAGCTTTCAATGTTACCCTGACAATATCGTTTTATTATCAGCAAGAGAAAAACAGAAAGGTAAACAACCTCTTTTTATTCCTAATGCTATAAGCTATTAAATCAGGGGCTATACCCAATAGTAGGGCGGTACCTGCCTTATAATTAATTTAATTTAATTACTTAATGTACATTCTTTAATTTAATAATTTTGTAATTAAGTGATTTCTTTTGCATACTGTTACTGTCATGTCTTCTTTTATCTTGCTACTGTCATCTCTTTTTTCTTTTTTTTTTTTCACTGGAGAGTTACTTTGGGCTAGATGGTAAATCCATCCATCCATCCATCCATCCATCCATCCATCCATCCATCCATCCATCCATCCATCCATCCATCCATCCACATCCATCCATCCATCCATCCATCCATCCATCCATCCATCCATCCATCCATCCATCCATCCATCCAGCCCAGCCCGGCTAGCCAGCTTCATCTGTGGATCAGATAGTTCTTGAGGATCTGAGTTTCTGCATCTGAGAAGATCTTAAATATAAATTAACTTGAATCAACTTTACTTTAATGGTTCATTATTTGTTCATTTTTATTCCCATTTCTATCTTTTGTTCTATACAGCCGCTTCTCAAACTATTACTTACTTACCATTTAATAGTTGTCTTTTTAATTGATTGTTGTTTTTAGTTTAAAGTTTTTTTTATCGTTTTAACTTATGTTTGTATCTTTTATGTCAAGCACCTTGTGTTCTACACTTAATGAAAGGTGATCTACATGGTTTATATTCTTGTAATATTCTGTTCCTCACTGTTTCATAGTTTGTTAATATTTAAGGTTATTTGCTAAATCTTTCAGTTTCTGCCACTGTCCTACGCGTGTATTCCCTGACACAAAGCAAAACAACTAAAATAATTACAGAATATAATAAATGTAATATAATTAAATGAAAGATAATCAAATTTGATTACACATTAGCCAAATGAACTATGAATCAAAGCTATAGTAATAGGTTGTGTGTGAATGCAACAAAGTTTGTGTCAGTGTAATAAATGTTTAGTTGTTAACGAACATTCTTAAAGGTTGTGATAGGTTGCAGAATGATCAAACTGAGAGATTTAGACTCAATTATGAAGAGGTGAATTAAAGATCTGATAAAGGGCTGAGATAATGTTTTCATCAGCATTTGTTGCCAGTTACTTTGAAGCTGTAGTATAATATAAATTACTTGTTGTTGAGAAGCTATCTCCTCTTGCCGTCACAATGTGAAGCTAAAATGACAGTCGGTCAATTTCGTTTTGTTTTTTGTTCTCACTCCTTTGTTTTTTTGTGTGGAAGGCTCCGCCCCTTACCTGTTTGTACCTGAAGTGGGCACAGCTGCCTGCACTTTAGTTAATTTGCTGTGTTCTATTTAAGCTCCCCTGTTTCTCTGCTCTGTGTTGCAGTGTGGTTTTCTGTTTGGTGCTTCGTGTTCTTAGCTTTGCCAAAAGCCTTTACATCTTCGTGCCTGCATTTGGGTCGTCCTGATTCCCCGTAACATAAAAGGAGTCAAAGGTCAACAGGTATTTGATTACATTATAAATATGTGGATGTGTAAGAAAACTTGATTGTGGTGAAATAATCAAAGCTCTTGTAATTACAACCCAAAAAGTATCACACTGTGTAATTTGCTATCCATGCTTGCTAGATTATAACAATTCCCAATCAATAAGCTGTTTTCTTTTCGGATCTGCAGTGTGTAGCAATAAATACTAGTTTAATGTTATAAAGTTGTCTAATGCTTATCAATGATTATTCCATATCAATTCCTTTAAGTGTGAATCTTTAATGTTTACTGAGAAGATGCAGTAAAGAATTATGTTTGAGGAGAATCAATAAGCACTCGATTCCAAGGCCCTCGAGAATTCAAAAGCCGATAAAAAAAACTTAGACCCAAAACATTCAAATGCCTCCAAACTGTTTTTTTTCTCTGTACTTTTTTGAAATAGCTTTTCTAGTCATTGAATGTGTTTGGAGTAAAGTTTTTTTTAATGGGAGAATGTATTACAATTTAAAGGGCAGAGTAATCACTTTAGTGGAACTTTGTCCAATAGTAAGCTGTTTAGCAAATCTTTACATCACAGTAATGAAGTATTCAGGGCAAAACAAATGTAGAAGAACAATATAATAAGACATACTTTTAGTCTGATGAGTAGTTACTTCAGCTTTCTTCAACAAAGCAGCATCACAGGTTGCAGGACAGCACCTGAACACCAGTCTGAACTGTTTTTTTTTTTTTTTTTTACCCTCTATCATCTTGGAGTCCATCTTCATAGTTTGCACTGGACGCACCCACCTCTCACATGCACACACAAAAATAAATCACTCGCATTCCACCACACTATATTAGTCTATTTTGTTTGATTCTGAGGGGGTGCACTTGGTCTTCAATAAAATTGCACTCACCATCCAGGCTTCCCACCACAAACTTTCAGACCAGAGTACTGTATTCATCATCATAATACATTTGCAACGGGAAACAGGAAGTGACTTCACATGTCAGAAGTGTTTGGGATTTTTTCCTTTGTGTCTAAATGATTTATTTCTAACTTGTTTCTGTATTTCAGAATTTAAATTCCTGTTAAGAATATTTAAAATCTTTGGTTTATATTTTAAAGGTTTTTTGAGATGTAGGGTAGAAATTTGTTTTGAAGAAATGTTTGAATAATTGGCCTGTTGGAAGGGCGAAGCCTTGAAAAGGCGGGAACTTTTCCCAGTTAAAGAGATGAGAGTTGGTTGCAGTGGTGGCAAGAAGCTCTCTCAGAAATCGTTGTGTTCTTTGTTTTGTTTGGGCTGAATAAAATCCCATTTTTTTTTCCCTTCAAAATTTTTGGCTGGGTCATCTTATGTATGAATGTCTTTATTTTTCATTGTTGAGAAACCTGTCACACTTTTACACATTTTAAGAAAGAGAAGTTTTGAGAGCAAATTTGATCCACTAAATTTGATCCACTAAAACTAGACCGACATCAGAGATATTCTAAAAACCTTCTGAAGTTGGGCTTATGAACAGTTTTACATTTGTTAGAGCTTGAGTAGTCTTGTGAAAAGAAACAGAAGACTTTGGTCTTTTTGTCTTTTGAGAAAGTATGGAGCATTTTGGTCAACAGGTATTGCAACATGTCATGAGAGCAGATGATAGGGATACGTTAGGGTTCTGGAGAAGAAACGCTAAAACCTTAAATGCATTTGTGAAGTGAATATCTACAAATTTTTAAAACTTTGAGTTAATTTAAATTTCTAATCGATCCATCAAGTCTGGCCTTTGAGGATGCCAAAAAGAGCAAGATTACATAAGAAAAAGGGGAGAATAGAATAGAATATCTTTATTTCTATAGCACTTTTCTCAGAGCAAGTCACAAAGTGCTTTACAAAGAGAATAAAATCATATCAACACACAAAAAAGTAATAAAATACAATAATAATAATAGTAAAACAAAACAAAGTAAAACGTTGTAAAACTAGGACTAAATCCACTAACAGCTCTCCTAAATAAAAACGTCTTGACCTGAGATTTAAAACACTCAACTGAATCGATCTGACGCAACAACAATGGGAGGGAGTTCCAAAGAGGAGGAGCAACAGCTTGAAATGACAGATCTCCTCTAATCTTATAGCGGGTTTTTGGAACGCTTAAAAGATTCTGGTTGGAAGACCTCAATGATCGGGCCGAAGAGTATGGGGTTAAAATGTCATATAAGTATGTCGGAGCTTGACCATGCAAGGCTCTAAAAACTAAAAGTAGAATTTTAAAATAAATTCGAAATTTGACAGGTAACCAATGTAAAGCAGACAAGAGAGGAGTGATGTGTGTCCGTTTACTTGTTCCTGTTCCGCTGTTCTTCACCCAGGAGAGAAGATTTACACTACAGAAATGCCTAACAGTTGGACTTCTTGAACCACATGAGAAAAAATGTCCAGAAATTGGGATTGCATGTTAGTTAATGAGTGTAAACCCGAAATGCTAGCAGATCTGAATTTTTACATTTTTAAAGCATTTTTCTCCCATTCTACTCTGAGATTAAATGGGAATTATTTTGGTGGATCATTAACTTCTGATGGTACATTTACCAATATAAACAGTCCTGCATAACCTCTCCAAAGACAATTCATTTCCCCAAAAAGTGTCCAAGAAGCTTTAAAACTGAATATCAGACAGTTCAGGCTCTGGTTTGTGTACTTATAACAACAAAATAATGTGCAGAAGACTTTTGATTTGTTCAGTATTCCAGTCTTTTGTCCCAGAGTGCTTGAAAAATTTATTTGGGAACAAAGAACCTTCAACTCCATCGTGGGAACGGCCTCCCCTCTTGGTTATAAATAATATATTTATGAAAAACTTCAACATTTTTTCCAGTGTTTCTCTGGATTCTGGTAGTTACTATCAAAGGTGTGATTTTTTTTTGTTTTGTTTTGTTTTATTTTGCAGAAAAAAGTTGATCGAGAATATGGTTTATAAGAAAAATAAGCTCATTCCAGTTAAATTGATGAAAAGAAACGTGTGTACATCTAGTCTAGGACATGAGCCTGTTTATGCTAACACCAGAATATTAGGGTGCAATGCAAATCTAATCAATGTGAGGCGCTTACATATGCTTCTTTTTGGGGAATAGTGTTTCCTAACACAAATGAAGAGAACATTATAATTTTAACGAGGTGCACCAAATCTCCTCCGCATCTAAAAGAGGAAAACATTCAAATAAAGGTTAGATTCTTTTTAAGGTTTACTGCAAACAGGTTTACGATCAACAACAGTTTGAATTTAATAAAGGTGAGCTGAACTATCACAGGGGATTGGTTGTACGAGCTGCACTAATCAAACATTTTTAATCTGCTTTTACAACAATAAGAAATTAATTGCATAGAAGGAACTCAGTTTAGGTTTTAGGTGCTCAGCCTGATCTCATTTATGACTCTATTGTCTCAAATTCAGAAGTATCTGTCTTCCTGTCTTCAATAGATCATTTATAATGCAAAAGAGGCCCTTTTTATTTTGAGCCACACTATTCTGTAAAGCTGGACTGAAGGAAAACCAAAACTTGTTAGTATGATGAAATTAATATTTCTTTAATGTGTAGACTAAAAATAACAAATGTTTTTTTGTTTTTTGGATCATGTTGCATGTCAGTTTTAAACCAATTTTTTACATTGGGAAATTAACCTTGGTGCTATAACCCACTTTGTGCTCTACTTTAGTTTTACCCTGTGCATATAAAACAAAATATTCCTGCATAGCATTGACCTACTCTGCCCCCCGACTGTCTGATTTATTTAATAGTCGCTCACTCAGCCAGCAGTGGCAGCAGTTTTGCTTCAATGTACAAGGCTGTTTAAAATACATGAACAGATTGTATGGCATGAGCAAAAAGGTTGAAAACTTAAAAAGAATTTCTGTTGAAATATTAAAAGCAAAATATAATAAAATCAAGTTGTTGACATTTTTCTGATTTGGCCTTTTGCAAACTCTTTATTGCCATCATACAAGGTATATGACAGAAGTTTAAGGTAACTATGATGATAAGGCGCATTACGAATAATAAGAGCAAAAGACAATAATGAAAGCAAAATAAAAGCCTTACAAATATATATGTATACAAATGTTAAGGCACTTAAAAAGGTTCATTTAGGAGCCAGACTGAGCATGGGTAATAAATGTTTTTAGGTCTGTTGGTTCTGGCTTTGTGGGATCTGTAAGCCTTGCGCTATCCTAGGCACTTTAACATTGGGAGTTGGGTCATCTAGACCAGTGTTTTTCAACCTTTTCTGAGCCACGGCACACTTTAACCTTAAAAAAATCCCGCGGCACACCAGGATCCAAAAATTAAAAAAAAAAAAAAACTAAAAAAAACGGAGAAACTCAGTCTGTATTGATCTACAGCCCCTCCACAATCTTACATGCATTTTTTAGATAATTGTTGCAGAAAAAGCTTGAAACTGCAGCTGTTTTTTTTTAAAAGATGCAATAAAAGTTAAGTTAGAAGATGTAAAAACAGTTTGATGTGTGTTCGTTGATTTCAAGACGTTTGACAACAGATCTCCTTGAGCGCTGTCACTCTCACAACCCGATGCATCATGGGAGATGTAGTGCATTAAACGGCCGGCGCCCGGCGGAGATCGCGTCTCTGAGCTTCCTTGTTTTGTTCACTTGTTCCACTGTCTGACATCGGATTCTGTGGAAAGCTGCACCGATAAAGACGAGCTTTAGCTGGTATTTTTGTCAGAACTGAGCGACTTTACGAGCTAAATCGGGACAAGGAAGTAAAGACTTTAACCACTTCTGATTGGTCAGACTGATGACATGTGATTGTAGCCGGCCTCACAGGGTTCGGTGTCGATAGATATAAATGAAATGATGGCGCTCAGTCACACACGTCTGTTCACTCCACAGGTCTCTTTATTATCAATCTTGCACAGCAGAACACATGCCCCCTACAGTCCCACTACCGTAACTGCAATAGTAAATGCATGAACATGAGACACTGCATGGGCTGCTACACATGTCCCCTCCTCCAAAAGAAACGTCCCGTTTCTAAACAAAACATAGGAGTAACATGTTACCACAAAACACAGTGGGATACTTTCCTCATTCTTTCCTGTGCTCACCTCCTGAACCAGCCTACAAGTTGTTTTTTTTTTTTTTTTTAATGAAACAGACACACCTGCCATAACACA
This sequence comes from Oryzias sinensis, assembly GCA_037389245.1. Taxonomy (NCBI): domain Eukaryota; kingdom Metazoa; phylum Chordata; class Actinopteri; order Beloniformes; family Adrianichthyidae; genus Oryzias; species Oryzias sinensis. Next base: position 17,516,321 of record CM074489.1, on the reverse strand, counting down.
TCACAACTGAACAAAATCATGAAACCATGATGGGGGCTTCAACCGCCGTCCACAGCGGGAATACCCAGGAACCGCCATTGAACTGTCCTCTGGTACAGTGTTCGAAGCATCTCTTTCAGGGAGTCCCTCCTCTCTTGGCTGAAGAGGACCTCCAGGATCCCTGTGAATGGGTGAAGTTGAGTGAGTGGTGCCATTGGATGTAGCAGGCATTGGCAAAGTATAAGGCTTTAGTCTGTCATGATGAACCACAAGAGCCTTGTCCAGGGGGTCATACGGGTTCATAATACGGTAGGTAAGAGCAACTTCCCCACCTGAAGTCAACACTTGTTCCACTCTGTAAGGGCCTTTCCAATGGGGAGCTAACTTTGTGCGGCTTTCAACTGGATTGCTGAGCCACACTAGAGCACCCACTACGAAGGGACGGTGACGGACATCCTCGTCATGATAAAGTTTTTGCTTTTCGTGCGCCTCTGCTGCATGAAGTCTGGCAGCACTGAAAGCGGCGCTCAGACGAGCCACCAATGCAGAGGCATATGCCGGGAGGGACCCAGCACTTTGAGAGTCCAACAAGCTGCTCGGGACCAACACATCCGCTGGAACGCGGGCCTCTCGACCATGCATCAGGTAACTGAAACGAGTACTGGAGTGTTTTGTGGTGTTGTAAGCAAAACACACCACTTTCAAAAACTCATCCCACTCACCCCCATGGGACAGCAACATTTTTGCCAACTGATCAATTAGTGTCCTGTTATGACGCTCCACCATGCCATCAGATTTTGGATGGTAAGCTGTGGTACGGGTCTTCTTTATTCCCATCCACTGACACAAGAACTTAATCACCTCAGCCTCAAATTGTCGCCCTTGGTCGCTGTGAAGAACCTCTGGTATTCCATGCACCAGCACATAATCCTCAAACAAACAGCGAGCCACCGTCTGCGCAGTCTGATTAGGTAGAGCATAGAGATTCACAAATTTTGTAAAATAATCTTCCACCACTAAAACATACCTGTTGCCCCTAGAGGTCACTGGAAGCTCTAAAATATCTGCTGCCACACGCTGCAAGGGTCGGCTAACTGGCAAGCCCCCCATGGGCGCCTTAGGCTTGGGAGCAGGCGACCTGCGTGTTTGGCATGCCCTGCACTGCTCACACCACTGTCTTATGTCCCGCAGCATGAAAGGCCAGTAATAATTCTGCCTCGCCTTTTCCCAAACTCTCTCAGCCGAAAAGTGAGCAGCTGCAGGTCCACCATGTAACCGCTCCAGCAGGTCAGGGACTATCACTGAGGGAACCACTATCTGAACACGCTGCTCGCTGCCTGGGGATGACAGAACCGTGCGACACAACAGCCCATTCACTATGGATAAGCGACTAAATTCAGTCCACAGCTTCCTTAGTCCAATGGATGACCCTCTCCTGCGCACTGGGGGTGGACCCGTCCGACCCTGGTCCAACCAAGTCACCACCACACTAATGTCAGCATCTTCCCTCTGCAACTGCTGCAGCTCCGCATCATCGACACTCAGCGAAGGTAGGAGGAGCTCCTGTTCAGCTGTGGAAACACAGGCTGAAACATTCACCTCATCCAAAACAGGGCGTCGGGACAGTGCATCAGCGTTCCTATGTTTCACCCCTTCTTTGTGACTGATCGTCCAGTTGAATGGGTCCAGTTCTAAAATCCAGCGACCACGACGTCCTGAGGGATCATTATCAAGAGACATCTTTCTGAGCCCAAGTAGGGGGCGATGATCTGTGATGATCATGAAAGCCGAAAGTCCCACATAGTGTTTAAACTCACGAACTGCCCATACTATAGCCCACAGCTCCCTGTCAAAAGTGGACCACCGTTTTTGAGTGTGCGTTAGAGCTTGACTGGCATACGCCACCACACGTTCCAAACCTTCCACCTCCTGAGCTAACACAGCTCCAACAGAATGGTTAGACGCGTCTGTATATATTTTGAAAGGTAAAGAAAAATCAGGTAAGGTCACTACCGGTTCAGAGGTAAGTGCCTTCTTCAGGTAGGTGAAGGATGCTTCACAATCAGCCGTCCACTCAAAGGGGACATTCTTACCCGCCAGGTGATTCAATGGGGCGGCATGATCCGAAAAGTTCCTCACGAATCGTCTGTAATATGAGCATAAACCCACAAAGGCTCTCACCTCGGACGGTGTGCGGGGAGTTGGCCAGCTTTTCACTTTGTCAGTGTTTCGTGGGTCTGGCTGAAGCCCCTCCCTGGAAACAACATGACCTAAGAAAACCACATTATCTCTGGCAAAATGGCACTTTTGAGAGTTAAGCTTCAACCCTGCATCCTTAATTCTCGTTAGAACCACTTCCAAGTGGTGCATGTGATCCTCAAAAGAGCGGCTGTAAATCAGAATATCATCCAAATACACCATGCAAATATGCCATGGCAAGCCTCGGAGCACGAGCTCCATCATCCGCTGAAATGTGGCAGGTGAATTACTTAGACCCATGGGCATAGCCCGCCACTGATAGAGCCCCCTGCCTGTCGTAAAAGCTGTCTTCTCACGATCTTCCTCAGCTACTTCTACCTGCCAGTAACCGTTCGAAAAATCCAGCGTGCTAAACCACATGGAACCGGACAGAGCATCTAGGCTGTCATCCACTCTTGGCAGCGGGGGCGAGTCTTTGATGGTGACTGAATTTAAACGGCGATAATCAATGCAAAAACGCCACTGGCCTCCCTTTTTCTTCACCAGCACCACAGGGGAAGCCCAGGGGCTGCAGCTCTCTTCAACCAACCCATCAGCTAGCAGGTTTGACACTTGCCGTTCAATTTCAGCTTGTTTATTTGGCGCAGCCCTGTATGCACGCTGTTTAATGGGAGGATGGTCACCCGTGCGAATATGATGTTTGACCAACGTGCAGCGACCCAGATCTTTGCCGGAGGAACAGAAAAGAGAGCAAAATCTCCCTAGAAGGGCAGAAAGTTTAGCTCTCTGCTCTTCAGTAATTGGGGAGTCTTCCAGAGTGAATGACATGTTTGCTTGAGCCTGAATACCATTTACTTCGGGGACGGACAGAAAGGGTCCAACCTCAGTTGGAGTTAATGCATACAACTCACCCAAATGTAGTCCCCGTGGGGTTAAGGACTCGTGCCACAGCAGCTCCCTCTTTGACTGCTGTCACTGAATGCGCGACCACCAGTCCAACTTTCTCCGAAATATTGGGCTCCAAGTAACCATCAAAGTTCATAGTTGCTAGACTTGTGCCTGTTGAAGAGGAAACCGTTACAGGGACCAGAGCTTCACTCAGTGGTGGAATCATCACCATGTTGGCCAGAGACACATTACAACACTCAGGGACCATTTCTTGACCTCGCAACAGAGGAACACGCACATCCCATAGCTGAAGCTGACCCCGCCTGAGGTCTAGTAATGCATGGTGCTTGACCAGGAAGTCCATTCCAAGCAGCACAGCCTGTGTAGATTCACGAAGCACATAAAATGTGTGTTCCCAACACATAGAACCTAACCGAAATGTAATAGACATAGTGCCCAGGGTGTCTAACATTTGTCCATTAACTGCCCGTGAAAACACAAAATTTTTCTTCAGGGGTCGGTTCTTCAATGAAGGGACTGACATGCGAAACTCTTCACTTATGAGTGACACTGAAGCGCCTGAATCAATTAAGATGGGAACCTCAGTACCTTCAACCACCCCTCTCACATAAGAAACAGGGCAGTTAGCTGAATCAATCTCATTCACCGTCTTATTGTCCTCCTGATGCATGTCGTCTGAAGAAGAACACGGGGTCTGTGTACTGACTCCCACCTTAGAAACATCCCCGCGATGTTCGCTGTCATCACGAGGTCTCTGAGGCAGAAAACGCACTCCTCGTTTTCTGGGAGTCGAATCATGAGAGGCTCCCCATCCTGGACTGGGGCTCCGCGCTCTCCACCATCTTGAGTCGGAAGGCGATGAGTACCGTTGGCGCCTGGGAGCTTCGTAGTCCCATTGTGAGCGAGGTGGCTCTCTGTCCGGAGAGCGGCCCCGATGACTTTCAGGAGTTGGCCTGGGCTGGCAGCCCCTCTCTTCACATGCACAGCGGGACACGGATGGAGGAAAACCTCTCGACGCATCCCTCAGTCTCCTGTTTTCATCAGACAGTTCCTTCATTTCCATCCTCATGTGAAACACGTCCTCTGTCAGTTTGTCTATTGCTTTATGCAGGCCCTCAGCAGTAGACACAGACTGTACTTGCAGCTGACCCCCAGCGCAGGAAGCGCGGCCATATGGAGCTGCACAGTCTCTCTGCAGAGCCTCTCTGGCATTCTCACACCTCTCTGCGATCGTCAAGGCCTCCTCCAAATCAGTGGCACCCTGCTCCAAACACTTGGCTTTAAGCGCGGGATCCAGACCAGCGAGGAAACGCCGGAATTTCTCTTCTCGTTGTGCCACGTCTCCGTACAGCGGGAACGCCGCCATGACGAGCCGACTCACATCCGCGGCGAACACCTGCAGGCTCTCTCCAGCCGCCCGGGTCCGCGCTGCCAGGCTGGTCTTGAAGCGCTCCAGCGCCTGCCGCTGACCGAACGCCTCTTCCAGCTTCTCCTTTGTGGCCTCATAGTCCGACTTCACAAAGTCCGGGAGGCTGTCCCACAGCAGAAATGCGGCTCCGCTGAGGCGGGTGGGCAAAATGCGCGCGAGCTCACCTCCACGAGGTCCGCCGGCTCCCGCCGTTGCACCGACAGCCACCTCCAGCTGTCTGATCCAGCTCTGGAAAGTCTGTCCATCATCTCCAGCAAATGGAGCAGGCAGATAAATTTGAAAGTCCCCGCGGGGAAAATGCCTGCCGGCGTGTCCCGCGCCTGGTTTAAACGGGTCCTCGTCTCCGACCCACATGGTTGGTAAGCTAGCTCCAGGAAAAAAATTCGCCAATGCTGTACAAGCCGTGACGTTAATCCTCTGCAGCGCACGGTCCAGAGTCACTCGACAAAAATAAAATAAAACCACCGCTGCCACCAATGTAGCCGGCCTCACAGGGTTCGGTGTCGATAGATATAAATGAAATGATGGCGCTCAGTCACACACGTCTGTTCACTCCACAGGTCTCTTTATTATCAATCTTGCACAGCAGAACACATGCCCCCTACAGTCCCACTACCGTAACTGCAATAGTAAATGCATGAACATGAGACACTGCATGGGCTGCTACATGATTAAGCTCCCCAAGAATGATTGGTGGAGACAGTTAAAGGGGCGGGACTTTTCCAAAATACAGCCGGAGTTCAGTTGCAGCTGAATCGCGGTACGTCTTTCTTATCAAAATGTCTTTAATAAAATAAAATAGATGGGAAATGTTTAATTTTTCAGTTAATGAGGGCAATTTCCCACGGCACACTTGACCATCTCCCACGGCACACTAGTGTGCCGCGGCACACTGGTTGAAAAACACTGATCTAGACCCTCTAGACAGTGCTCTGAACCTTTTTTTCTTCAATGATTTATGATCTTCGCTGGTGTCCATGGATTACATGAAATCTTTCCACCTTTATCCACCTTTGTCATGGTACGGAGAACACGTCAATGTAAGGGTGGGGTCATCTAAGATAGCACAAGGGTTACACGAGTGTTGGGCAGAGTGATAGGAGTTCTGTCAGTAGTTTCTTAGCCCCCATGGAGGCAGTGTGAGCTGGCAATGTGTTCTGGGGGGGGGGGCAGGGCACAACCAATGATCTTTTCAGCTGTCCCAATCCCCCTCTGCAGGCACTATTTGTCCACAGTCAAAAAACCATACACTCACTGACCACTTTATTAATTACACCTTGCTAGTACTGGATTGGACCCCTTTTTTGCCCTCACAACTGCCTTAATCCTTGCTGGCATAGATTCAACAATCTCATGGAGTTTAATCCTTTTTGACATGATAGCATCACGCAATTGCTGTAGATTTGTGATTGTATATCTTTGCAAAATACAGCCATCACGTGTGTTGTCCGCTGTACTGACGCTTGGTTGTTTTCATGTTATAGTAAAACAAACCTACTGTAGCTCAGTCCAAATGGTATTTTCTAATCTCAATTTATACAATTTATTGTATTTTGAATGATTTTATAATCGTATAGCTCAATTAGATTAACAAATTGCCTCAGACAGATGTATCTGGTTGGACTGTGGGAACATTAATTGATCAAATGATTAATCGTTACACCTCCAGCACTATAATGGTTTGGTTGAAGGACACCTGCAGGGTCTCCTCCTGGTGGTTTCTCTGTATCACCATTTCACCATTTTGACCAGTGCTGATGAGTTGGCAGTCCAGGTAAACCCCTTAGAGACCCCTCACTCTCTCATTGACCAGTGTTTCAATGTTTTATCTTTTGGCGTGCTGCATCATTTTGAAAAAGATGCATAACATGCAGGTCTTTGGAAATGTGGACAGTTTTTTACAGATTCATCCTGAAGGCTTTGTTCTTTAACAGGGGATGATCAAGGCTGCCAGGAAGGCTACATTTTTAGCACTCTACCTGACCTGTTTTAAAACTGGTAAGAACACAACTAAACCGGTGCTTCTATTTCTAATTAAAAAAAAAAAAAGAATATTTTAGTATAAAGGTGTTTAAAATTCATTTTTGGTCTTTTTCTTACATTGAAAAGCAGGTGGGACATTTTTTTGATCAAACACACCTCAGTAAACAAGACTTTAGTGACAAATACACATAAAAAATAACAAAAGCTTCCACCCTTTACACACGCCAATGATTTTTTTTTTTTTTTTTTTTTTTTTTTTTTTTTTTACCTTGCTCACATTCTGCAAAGCCTGTCAACACAAGCAAACACAGCCAGCTTTAATGAGCAGGCTTTAGGGAGCCAGTAACAGAGGCTTCTCACAGAGTAGATTAGTGAATGTGGTGGTTAGGCTGTCTCCCGAGGGTGCTTACATCTACACCATCAGAGTCACAGTGACTTCTCTGTCAAGGTCAAGCAAATGAGTCAGGTGAGCTCACTGCAGGGAGAAGAGGCACAACTGTCCTCCATCCGTCACAGCATGCTACAGTTCCGCCGCGGTACTTTAACGTGTGGTGCCATTGTGTTTTGGCTCAGCAGTTACTGTTATCTAGTCACAGGAAAAAGGACACAGGCTTCATTTAACTTCTTTGTGCCGTCGTTGGCGAAGACTTTGCTGGGGTGCTTCAGCTGCTTCTCGCAGCTGAAAACAGAAAATTAAATTCAATCTTATCTTGAAAGTACTGCTTTCAAATTCTGATTTAATCTAATTTTGGGCTTTTTTTCGTATTAAGTTAGTAGGTTTTTTTTGCACCAAATGCTCTGTTGAAGCTGTGTCGGCTACCATTTCCAGGGATGGTAAGGTGCTTATTTTTTAAGCAAGTGTGTCCCAGTAGGCGAGCTTTCACAATAACGGTTATGCTCCAATTAGTCCACCAGAAGAACTTTTAAAATCTGCTACAGAGCCAGGAGCAAAATAACTACATCCACATTTAAACCAGAGAAATACTTGGTGATATTATTTCCCTGTGATTCACAGCGAGGCAGAGCAATACCCTACTGGGGCTTTGCAGTTTGTTAGTGTGCCCTATAAGCTGGATGCACTTATTTGCTGATTAAAGTCATGCCAGGATTTGCTCCTGACAGCTGACCTTCTGTGAAAAGATAGGAGTGGAATCAGCTTTCAAATGCCACCATTTCCCCACACTCTTTACAGGAGGGATGCTGCGCACACGCTTCAAACAAGATGTATGCTGGAAATGTTTTGGTTTAAGTATGAGGTTGATGGTTTGTGGTATGACAGCCTTTAAGTGATTTATTTCTCTTTCTAGAAGCTGGGAGGCATCCTGGGAAAGTAGTTGCTTCGTCTTTATCTTTGTCACTGCTGAAGACCCCTGTTGGTACCCCTGAAATATCCTATACTCTATACTGTCATAACACAAGCAAATATGAAACATAATGGAGCTAAATAGTCCAAATAACCTTTGTATATTGTTGCTTTTTGAATGATTTCTAAGTTGATTAATACGTCTCACTTAAGCTTAATCTGTAATAATTATGACACGGAAGATTTGGGCACATTTGCATCAGCAACATAAACTGAACATTTTATCAAAAATGTAACAGATTACATCAGGAATCAAATGCTAATACTGTTCAAACTTTATTTTTTTTCAATATAGTTTGTGTGTAATGCTATGTTCGGAGTTCAAATTAATGTTTTTAAGTCCAGTTTCAGGCTCTACCAACAAAACATGGCAATTGAAGGAGCATTGAAAGTTTAACCAGAGGAACTTTGTCACCTATGGATGGCGTCCCCCTTGTAAATCACGGAAAGCCAACTGCTTCAAAATTGATCAATGACTTGTAGTCTTTCTAAGTCTTCCAAAATTCCCGAGATTTGCAACCCTTTGACTTTTCGCACCAAGCCTTTTCCAACTGTGAATACTGTGTAGTCCATTGTGTAGTCCAGTGTGCAAACCATATTCTAAAAGCACCTCCAAGAAAATGCGTTTTGCGCGTTCCTTAACGCGCATCACACGCTCTGTTTGTGCATAGCATAGTAGCTGTCTTGTTTTCATCAAAACCCATAAGAAAAATCTTAATTTTAAGAAAAAACTACAGGCAACTATTTTTGCAACTTTTTTTTCCGGAGATGTTGATGTTCAGAGACTTTGCAATAAAATTTAAAGTTGCTGATACAAGAGTGCTTCCTAAATAATATCAGAATGCAAGACAATTTTTAAAAATTGGTGTAGACTTCTCATGTGAAATTATTTACGGTAAATCAAATAATTATTGGCCCTTAAAAGTTGTGTTATCATTTTATTCATTTGATTAAATTACTAACATTTTTATTTGTGTTCTAAATATTTCTGTTTTGAATTCAGTGTGGAAAAAGCTACATTTAAGGTATTCTGTACAGGTGCACAACAAACACTCGGTCTGGTGGAAAAGCAAAGACATAGTGGGAAGCAGTCATCAGAATGATGTCTCTGTGTACTAATGACTGCTTTAAAAACAGGTGTATCATAATGGTTTCAAATGGTAATTCGTTGTACCACTTATTACTTGAAACTCAGCTTGTTAGTTTAAGAGCCTTGCAATCTCAGAAATGAAGCCGATCCATCTGGGACATTCCCAGTCCAATTAAAGGAGGGTCAATTTGGCATGTCTGAAGGCTGTATTACACCAAAACACATTATCCTCATGAGACGGAGAAGGTTTTAGATGCAAATCTGTGGGCTTTGTTCGGATCTCTGATTTGACTCCAGAAAAGAGATTGTTTTACAAAAGCATCGTGCATTGCTTTGCTAATGAAACATCTTCAAGGAATTTAATGGGAACTTGTCAGACTATAGTCATTAAAGTCTGTTGTTACAAGTAGTTTTACTCAAACCCAGAGTCCCACTCGATATCAACTCTCCCAGGAGAGTCCTTGAAAATTTCAGAAATTAACTCAAAAGTTTTCACTTGAGACTAAGTGGTCATTGAAAAATACTGTGAGAAAAAAATTGAGAACTTGCGTTTGGTGTCATAGAAACCAAATTCACAATCTTGTTTACCATGAAAGTTTGACATCACACATTTTTGTATATTTTGTATAAGCTCAAGTATTTGATTATTACCATGTTTTTTTTTATATTATGTAATCTTCAAACAGGCCAGACTTTCCTCGCTTCACCTCCTTGATCATAACCATGGAAAATGCAGATTCTGAAATACCTCAATGATCCTCTGAAGTATAACATCACTCAGCAAAGATGCAGCTGGCACTCAGCTGTGAGGTCATATTCTCTGATTTGCCTTTAAGTGGTGTCAATGCTTTAGAAGAGCTTCAATTTTTTATAGTATCTTAAAAAAAACAGATGAACAGGGGCTGGTTTAGCTCATGCTGGTTTGCAGCGCCTTCCATCCGTAAAACCTGGGTTAAATTCCCTTCTCTGCTGCTGTGCCCGTCCCAAGCCCGGTTGGATTGAGAGTGTTGTATCGGGAAGGGCATCCGGGATAAAACATTGCCAAGTTAACCATGCCACTCATCCTTGAGGGGTTGCTGTGGCGACCCCAGACTCTGGGACAATAAAGACCTGGTTTTTTTTAAATATAATTTAGCTTCTTTTCAGAAGTTTTTTTTTAACACTTTCTAACAGTGAAATGTTCATATACACCACCCACACTTAAAGATGTTATTTACTATTTTGGTCTGAATTTTAACTGATTTATTTAATATTTAATTACGTGCTTAAAAGTTCCCTTTTTAACACTTTGACATATTGAATGAAAAGAGACATAATTTTCATTAGTCTATTTATTACCACAAAAATTAAGACGGTTATGAAGATAATGCCTTACAACAATTGACCATGTCAATAGCAACTATTTCCATCTATTTTTTTTTTCTTTTGATTTTTCCATGAGTGCTACATGCAGTTCTACCAGGTCACTTGGGGGTGTGGTCTGATCATCCACTCTCTGCTTCAGCAAGTCTCAGATGTGCCCTATGAGGTTCAGGTCAGGGGTCATTGCTGGCTACACCCCTAACCAGAAAGTTAGGGGTGTGCTGGTGGAATTGGGGGATGATGGTTCTATGATGTTTCTGAGGTAAGAACTGGATGAGTGGGCCATCTACAACAACCAAATAGGTTTTGCTCTGACTGTTGATGCTTGCCCAGACTGTTGCACCTCCTCCACCATAAGCAACCCTGGGAACCATGTTGACCTTGGCGTATCGCTCTCGCCTTCTCCAGCAATGCTGAAGACCATCATTTCTGTGCGAAGTGACCCAACACTCATCAGTGAATAGGACGGTAGATCATTTTTTAATTGTCCAGGTCACATAGTCTTGTGGACATTACAAACATTGATGGTGGTGTCAGTGGAGTCACCTGCAACAGTAGTCTGGCATTCAAGTCAAATCAGTTGTGTTGGTTGTGAATGGTTTGTATGGAAACCCAAGTACAGTACATGTCACATCTGGTAAACTGCAGCTGTAAGGCATATGCTAAACCATGTCTGAGTGTATAGGTCTGTTAGGAATGATTAGAAACAGAATAGTTAGACACTCCCTTTTTGCATTTTATTAAACTAACTTTTACCTTTTATTACATTAATGGCTTAACCTCGATTTACTATGTATTATCATCTCAAAATTATATTACACTCCAGACAGAGCACAACCAAGACCATTGTCTCGCAACATTCCTTTAACATCCTCCCTTTTTCATCTTTGTGTGTTCTGGTGTATGCGTTCTGGCAAATGTCTGCAAGAGATCTGACACTTTAGGTGCTCTGACCTTCGAGCATCTAGCCTGCAACAGTCTGTGGGTGTGTTTTTCACACCATGATCCATCGAATGAGGTTCTGAATATGCAAATACAAGGTATATATGCCAGGCCATTTGCTGAACCCCTTTGTTCGGACTTTGAATGCATGTTGTTCATCTGTCTGTAACCCTGCGTACAAATCTGTGCTGTTTTGTTTCATTATTTCTGTGTGTTGGAAACTGAAAAGGGAAACGAACCAACCTAATAATATTTTTATTAATACAGTCCTTTCTAGAAAATCCAGTTTCCTCACAAGTTCCTTAGGTACCGTTCATGTTGCTTTACTTCTGGGCCTGTCAGAAACTCTGCCAGTAGTTCTGTGTGTTGATGACACTTCCAGACACACCATGTGAACCTGCAACACTTACAGACCCAAAGGCGTGCTATGGTCAGGTGGTGCTGCTCGTCTGGTACACAACATTGTGCTTTCATGGCTGTTTGAAAAAAACTTGGAATGACTAATTGGCAAAATCCCCTTTTTATTCCCACAGAATATTGACATTAATGCCCCATTGATAAAGTTTTAGAATTATTTTTGGTTTTGGCCCCAATAAGTAAAACACGCTGCACACAGTGAGCCCAATAAGTGGAAAACACAAAATGAGGTGTATCTGTCACCCCAAAATAATTGCCTCCCCATCCTGGAAATTTGTGGAGTTAAACAAGCACTGTTTACGACATCCACTGAGTTTTTTTTTAAATATCCCTCATTGTGAGTAGTGTATTTTTATTTCTCAGTTTTCCTCTCTAAAGTTTCTTTCCAAATGCTGTGAGGATTTTCCTAGGGGTTCTGCTGATTTTTGAGGATTCTGAAATGAGTGAAAACTTTTTTCCTTCGAGCTAAAGTTGAAAAATAGATCAATAATCCAGCTGTCTTTGCAGGGGGGATTTATTTACAAGTTCAGAGCTGCATGTTTGTGGTTCAGTTTCAAAGCTTTACAGGCAACAATGTCTGCATTATCTATTTCAGGAATTTGACACACCTATATTTGATTGCAGCAAAATATATAACAGCGGATTGGTGAATCTTGGTTTATCTCTTTCAGACAGGCATCCATCAGAATTTTCATTTATCATAATAAACCTTTTCCTTACAGATCCGAAGGTCCACTCTTCTTCAATTACTGTTTTTTGCTGATGGATGAGTCTGACCGAGAAGTAAACACTTAAAAAACAGATATTAGTGACCCTGAGGCCTTCATGCTTTAGAAATGTTAGCCTGCAATAACAACTCTGTGAAGTAAAAAGTTTTACAAACTACCTTAAAAAAGTTTTATTAAAAAAATTCAAAATCAGAATAAATCCTATTCTGATCTGTAACCCAAGGAAAATATCAAGCTGTATTACCGTTCATTTGCGCAATTCCAATTTATTTTCTATCAAAAGTTTACTAGTCTACTAGTATATACTTCAAAATCTAGGATACACACATTTGGCCCACAGGACCTTCAGAGGACAAAAGAAAATAAAATTTAGTTCACCGAAACTGGGCTTCAAAGTTGCTCTTCTACAGTATATTTACGTGGTTCAAAGTAACTTTGGTTTATTTTAAGCTTTGTAAGGCTTTTCTAAATAAAGAAAAATAAAAAAAAGAGGATTCATGCACACCAGCCAACTTTGCAAAGACAAATTTAACACCTTTTGGCACCTATACGCCTTCATCTGGCACACAGGGCTTAGTGGTGAAACATCGCAGTCAAACTCTTAACAACAGTCTTATATCATCCTTTTTTGTGGGAAACTGTTGCTTCCTTTTAAAAATCTGTCATTAAAATTAACTAGCAAAGGCCTGAGCTGTTCATTCTGATTGAAAAACAAAACATTAGCAATGTTCAGGACTCACAGGGTCAAGCAGCAGTGAAAACTCCAATTATTTAGTTTCTTTTGGAGGCAGAAGTTGGCATAGGAAAAAGGAGAAATCCATCAGTTTTTCAAAATAAAACGAATCATACCAAGAGTCAAGGCTCAGAATGTCAGGTGGAGAGGTCGCTGCTTGTGTTGGCTGAGTTTGGTTAAAGTGGAGATAGAAGTTTGCTTTAGAAAAAGAAATAAAAAGAAAACGAAATCTCCAAGAATTTCAATATAAGAGTCCAGCCGAATGTGAGGCACTCAGACCTGCTTCCAAAATGGTTTTATTTCTTTTATTAGTTTGCAAAATGTGTCATTAATTGTTTGTATTTATGAAGATTATGACCACGTCTATTTTCAGTTTTTAAAAAAAAGCTCTCAAATCCACGTTTCATTAAATGATAATTGTACGTTTGCTCTGTAAATGATTATTGATGGGTAAAATTCAGCACTAAGTGGTTTTCAAATCATTCCAAAATAAACTTTTTCAAATGATATGGAATGTTCACTGCTAATTATTTTTACTTTTTTTATTTTCACTTTTTCTACATCTTTAATGTTTTTTTTAATCCCTTAAAACAAAATGTGACTTCACATTAATCTTTATATTTTTGCTGGCTGCAGCGGCTGACTCCTAACTTAACTTGAGGTAATTTGCTGCTCAATAAATTTAAACTACACCTGATCAACACCTTAGACTGAAACATGAGTGAGTCTATCTTTTTGTTTTAGTGACGTGTTTTACAGGTAAAAGCTGTCAGCCTTGTGGTTTTTTTTGAACGGCAACATATTAATAAAATATAATATAGATAAAAGAACAACCTTAAAAACGAAATTGACATTGGAGGTGATATTTTAATGAATGGGTGAGACATTTACATTCCATTGCACTATTATGCTAGGAGTTTTTTTGATAAACATCATCCTGTTTTGGTTGCCCTTGGGCTCATAACACAGTGCACAACCCCTCTACCCATAATTTATGTTTTGCAGAAAGCAAATGTGACCCAGAGTAAATAAGTTTTTATCCCTGAATGAGGTAAATGTTTGTTTGTGTTTGTAAAATAGTTTTGAATAATTATACAGCCTTGAATAAATCATCACGTGGAAGTTGATGTTGCATCACTGACAAATAATCCTGAATTTAGAGGCGCAAATGTTATTTAATGTAATGCTTCATATGGAACTGCTTACAAGTCACTTTTCCAACATTTTGCTTTGAAGTGCATATTTGACTTGAGGCTTAGAGTTGAAGAAACTAGGAGCCACCGGATGCTGCAATTCCTCAAATAACCACTGGAGGCACGTTTCAAAAGGGAGCACTTTGTCTTTGACTCTCAGTCTCTCATAAAAGAAGTCCAACTTGACATACTTGCGTTTCTCTCTATAGCTACGTACAGAGTTCAAATATCTGAACTTTGGCGAAGACCTTGTGTCCCGTCAATTAATCAGGGACTCAGCTTTGACCCGTGAAATGTGATCACCAATTGGAGTCCACAATCAACATGTAGGAGAACCTAATCGTTCTTCTCCTGAATTACATCATCCTCCCCACCCAATATATGAGGTTTTTTTATTAGTTAAACAAGTTTGAAAGATCCCATAATAATTTCATTCCCCCTTCATGATTTTGTCCCACTTGTTGTTGATTCTTCACAAAAAGTTAGTTTTGCATCTTTATGTTTGCAGCCTGAAATGTGGCAAAAGGTTGAAAAGTTCAAGGGGGCCGAATACGTTTGCAAGGCACTGTACAAAGACAATTATAAAGAGGTTATCTATTTTTATTCTCATCTTTAGTCTTCTTTGGACTATCGAGGGTCGGCAAGTCATGAAATTGGGTCACAAAGTGATGGAAGTACTGCTGAAAACAGCCGTCAGACAAAGCTCCTGCAGTAGTTGGAGAACCTCACCCTACTGGGAGAGTCTGAATGATTGCATGAACCCACATGTGCTTATTGATGCTTTCGTAGAGCTCTTCAAGATAAATAAACCTGATCTCTCATCATCATCCATGTCTTCCATGCATTTTAAATGAGATGCACAGACAATGCATCCATGTAATGATGGAGCTAAAAACTTGATGGTAGCTCCTCCCACACATGGGGGGAGCCTAAAGTTCATCAACCCATGTTTTCACCAGCAAATTTGATGTGGGAATTGTGTTCCGTGCAAACATGCATAAGACTTGAAATATTGTTGTTTCTGGAATTCATTCAGTTTGACAAAGTCAAAGATAAAAATAGGAACTGATGAATTTTAATGCACATCTCCCAAAATAATAAAAAGAATACAACTGCTGATTTTTAGTTGTTGTAAAATACACTCACTTTAAACCTAACTAGTGTTAAACATCTGCACTCACTGATGACTGGTACTCTGTAGACACAGATTTGGAGGCACTGCCTGTTTGTGGCTGCATGAGATGCAACAACAACTCTGATCATCCTACACAGGAGAGCATTTAGAAGGCTTTTAAGTCCCAACCACCATTGACCAAGCATTAAAAAAAAGAACACTCCACATTGGGAAGTATTCAGTTCTCTTACCGTGTCAATGATCATGAAGAGGCTGAGAAGTCTTTGCACCATCATTTCTCAGAATGGATTTATTATTGTGGTGCCATGGGGAGACTTGAAAAGGCTGAGCAGTTTCACTTCACTTGGGTGCGGTCAGTCATAGTTTTAACCTCGGATTGCTTTAGAATGAGCTGAAAAAAGCTCCTACAACAAAGAGCTGAGTGGAGTGTTAGAGTGTTTTTTTTAAACGCACTATGAATCCTTCAGCTTTATCTCAGTTTAGGATTTTTGTCAGTAAAAGAGCACTGAAAAGGTTAATAAATGGATTAGTAGCATTTAGGGAGTAATTTCACACCATCTAATTTCTTGATTTTCTGAAAAAAACATTTGTAACACTTTCAATATCGTTTGCTCTGAATGCTCTGAAATTCAGTTGTTTACATGAATCCTGATTAAAACTCCACATTAAGTTGACAATACTTTAATAATAAATTTTGGGATTTTGACTGTGTTTTGGACAATTTATTGGAAGTAGATAAGCCGAAGTTTGTACTAAACTATGAACGATGTGACTTTATTCTGTTTAAATAGAAGTTTAAGGGTTAAAAATGCAACATGTTAATACAGGTGGTGACAAACTTTAACTGTTCTCCATTTTTTTTCACTATTCCAAAAGGAATCGGGTTACACAGGAAATTTGCTTCATGCTTTTTTCTGTATGGGGTAAGATAATTGTCAAAAAGAAACATATACATTAAAACAAAGTTGTGCACAAAGTATTAATTTGTGCACACCTTTGTTTTAATGTATATTTTTCTTTTGCTTTTTCTCTTACTCCATATTTCTACAGATGCTTTTTACTCAGATATTTTAGGATGGCATGGAATCTGTTATCTGCTGGTTGCAAGCCCATTGCAGTCAATTTCAGCAGAGTTGAGGCATTAATCATTTCTATTCTTAAAAAACAAAAACAAATATGAATTTATGTTCCTTTGTTAGCCATATTTTGCTAGAATAAAGTGATCACTGATCTACCAAAAAAAGAGTAAAACAAGAAAGCAATGACAACATTGAAGCTTTTTGTAATTAAGTAATTCAACCTTTTCTTCAGAAATCTAACAAGTAAGAATAGAGGGTACAATTCAGTTAGACTATTCTATGGTAGGAGTAAGAAGTGATGAGTTACTTTACGTCAACCTCCTTTGGTAAAACTGGTACGGCAGCATGACTTTTACTTTGATTCAGGGGGAATTTACTTAGAAAACGACAGGATTCCTACTACATTTGTTTCTTTTTTATGTGCAACTTTTGTGCCACTTATTCTAGGAATCCATTAGGATTATCACCACAACATCAGTATCAATTGATAGAAAAAAGATTGTTAATTGTATAGACTGGGATACATTTTGCAGTCAATAAATCTTTCTAAGAAAGTTCATCTTTAACTGATGTATGAGACAAAACAGCATGACAAAATATTTATTATTTCTTCAAAAAAGGATAAACTGGGTGTCAATACAAAATAATCGGTGGTTATCAGTTTTCCAAATACACATTCAGAAAAATTGGCACAAGATTACAAGAATTTAGCATTCATTATTACTTTATTCTTAACATATGTGAATTTTCTGTTGTCAAACAGACTGTACAGGATTCACCCTTTTTTTCGAGTTCATTTGAAGTTCAATTTCTGTCTGTGGAAATACCATAATTTGCACAGAAATTTTTCTTTGGCTAATTCCAAACACTGTAAGCCTTAAATCAAATATGTTTTAACTAACTAAGTTTTTGTTTTCTTCACAAGTCACTTTAATACTTTCTTTTTGGACCTTACTTTTTGAAGTAATGCCACTCGTACCTCGGTAAAACTTTTTGCCTTTCTACTGGTGAATCCATTTACGCATCCATCTTTAGATCCTGGTGGAGCTAACCCATCTGCCGTGGGGCGAAGGCGGGAAGCCCCCTGAAGATTTCACCAGCTACTGCAGGGCTACACATTCACAAAGAAATAAAAACAAAAAAAAGACACACATGCACAAAGGAGAACAATTTTATATATTAAGCTAAACTTCATGATAAGTAGGTGGTCTTGACAATTAAGTTGTTGACTTTTGTGTTTTTAGATCTTGTTTTGTTTAGCTTCAATTTAATTTGTTTTTAATATTTTGTAAGATTCTAATGGTATGTGACCAGGTCTCTACACCACCACAACATTTTACTTTTTTGAGTTTTGATTAATCTTGCTGTGAAAGAATGTTATTTTTTATGATCAAATCAAATCAAATAAAACACACAAGCTCCATTCAGAAAGGTTTTAGCCGGGATCTGACCCATGCAGGGCCTTTTCGCTGTGAGGCAAATCTGCTAACCACTTTTGTTCATAAGACTACAAAAACAAACACCCTGGTAGTTACCCAGGCAAATTTGACATTTACAACCTGCTCTGCAATTAACACATTAGCCACAATTACAGAACAGTACCTGCTTAGACTTGGGGTGTTTTGAACATTGTTGTCATCGGTGTGGATTCACCGGTTAATCATCCTCCAAATGAAAGAAATTAGACAAACAGATTTCAATGAAACTCCTCAAATCAACAGTTTTAGCAAGGAATCAGCATTTTAAGCAAATTACACGTAGCATCATTTGCTTCTTTCTGTTCAAGTATTGGAACTCTGTTTTCATTCCTTCAAAAATGATTCACAAGAAGGCTTCCCAATAAACATAGGAGCATCTTAATCACAGGACGAATGCCTCAGCCTGTCATACATCAGATGAATCTTTAATTGTGATTTTAAACCTGCCTTACTTGAACTGCAGCACGCTGCCAGAAGGTGTCAGACGCTGGGGCCAAATATATAACTGCTGGATGAACAAGGCTACAACTCATCTGCTTGCAATTCTTGGGATGAGACAGGTCATCCCGTGGTCCTGACACTAACATGAATCCTCCTGATGCAAAATAAAGCCGTCCTGTAGAACATAGCTCAGGTGGAAGGTTTGGACTTTGAAGATTGGTAGTTAGAACTAAGTGGATGCGGATCTTTAAGTGTACCCCATATATAAAAGATGGTTTAAAGCTCCACATGTCTGGATTATTTAGGTTTTTTACTTAGTTTGGGGGCAGGTGCTATAAAACAGATACAAACCTTTATGCAACCTATTTTTTCCAAGGAATAAATCCATATGAAGTTGAAGGGAAACACACAGTAACACACAATAATATTAAATCAGTAGACTCTGGATCATTTGGCATTTTAAGATATTACTTGCAGCTTTTTTTTCGGTCCCACTCCAATCATCTTTTGATCAATTTATAATTTATTTTACTTATTTAATAGGGACAAATACCAAAAAACCTAGATCCTTACATTGAAACAATCCAATGCCTGCATCAAAGTCTTTATAGCCATGGTTAATTCGCAACCTCCATTCCTATAAAAGCACTCCTGGCGATCTTTTAATTGTGAATATGCCGTTTTTAGCCCAAATAAAAAAATGGTGTTTTCTAAGACATAGTTTCTGCAGAGCGGCAGGAGTCCATTAGAAATTTGCCTCTGAGTTGTAGGCGGAAAAGTTGGCGAGGAGTAAGCCAGTGCTTTCTCTTCATGCCATTGTTTACACTCTCCCACTAGCTTACAGCCCCTCACAACTCCAACCTAACATTATTGGTACAACAAAAATGGTGAGCAATATCTGAGCTATCCAGCAGAACAGTTTTTGAGCTAGATATCAGCTCGGAAAAGGAAAATGAAAATGGATTTATTTGCCTCCCATCAGAGTGGAGCAGAGAAGGGAGGTTGTGGCCCGCTGACTGCAGCATCTACAGCCCAGGTACAAGCTTTTTCCAACAGCACTTTTTCACAACAATTGAAGATGTTGTGAAAACATCTTCAACCCAATTCACAACAATTAGAAGAAAGAAAAACTCAGAATTGCTATTTTAATCATAATTTCCTTTATAAATGTCCTCTATCATGAGAAACGGCCACAAGAACATGTTGAAAACACCAGAAACACCATTTTCCTTGGAGAGTGTCTTTTACAGTGTTTGCTTTGGCCTGACACAATGAGACTGACATGTGGTTTGCCCTCTTACCACACCAAAGTGTTCAGCAGGGGACGGGCTGCCCACGCTGCGCTTCTCCCGTCCATTGATCAGCACCTGACTCCATCTGAATCCACCCTGACTGGAACCGTGGAATGAGGCACAGCATACATGCACGCTGCTTCATCTAACAGCACCATTTCTGCTCCACAGATTGTTACACTCAACCCAGAGGGTTTTTTCCCTCCTTTAACAGCATCTTGTTAAGCTCTGTAATCATCACATAAAGTCTTTGTTGTCTTCATTATAAAATGATACAGCAGCCCCTTTTTCTCATTAATTACAAGCTGTTTCTGCGAAGTTAGCCAACCACATGGACTTCTGCACAGTAAATAATTAAAAAATCCTCACTCAATATTTCTTTTTATTTTTTTCATTTAGAATACTGCATAAAAACTTAAAGCCCTCAACATTTCAAAAAAGTCTAATCTTTCTTTCTTGTTTTCCTTTGATAAATCACAGCTCTGTGAACACCTTTAAGGCACTGACCTTCTGCATGTGACATCACAGTATGCTGTGTTCAGATCAATACCACAGAATAAAACAGCCCACTCTGATGAAGAGTCCTGGGTTTATTCTGTCCTGTGTAATTCATTACTCCGTTTCTCGTGGTCGTTCATCAAAATCAATCAAAGGGCAGCGAGGCCGAAAGAGCAACCGAGAGCACCGCAGAGTTCTGCTGCTGCTGAGTCTCTAATAAGTTTTGTGTGAAATCATACGGGGCAATATTGAACTTTGGGCTACAGATTGTGTCAGAATTCAATGAATCATTCATTACTGAAGATCTATAGCTTACAAGTCTGCGTTGGATCAAAAATTAATTAAGGCTGAACACGTGGGCTTGCCAAATGTCGGAAAATGTGTTGGCTGATCTGAAAACAAAGGAAACTGCAAGAATAATACAGCCAATGTCTAAGTGAATCTCTGAAGAGAAGGTAAAGATGAGAATATGAAATGTTTTCTTGTATTAAGTTACTAAAGAGATGTAGCAAAAATAGTAACAATATTCTGAGGGGGCTATATAATAGGCTTCTGTTTGCTCTGGGCAGAATTGAGATCCCAGCACTATTGATTATGAGTAACAGCAGATGCCAGAGTTGGATGAGCAATGAGCAGTGAGAGGATGGAACTGATGAGAGTGCCACAAGGAGGTTGTTTGTCTTTCGGCCAGGGGATTGCGTCAAAACTCACAAGCTTCAAAATCAATCAGCGTCAAGCTGTCTAGCACAATGCAGGTTCATTTACGCACATTACACAACCTGACACGTCCTTCCCGCATATGTCATCACCTGGTTAGTGTCATTAAAATTCAACGTTGAGCCACTGATGAACGATGTGCGATTTGTAATAGCTTTAACGACTCACTTGAATCATCTTTCGATCTGTTAACTCGTGTGCTATCCTGGTAACTTTAACATTTGGAGTTGGGTCATATAGACCCACTAGACAGTGCACTGAACCTTTTTCTTCAATGATTTGTGATCTTCACTGGTGTCCATGGATTACATTAAATCCTCTTCGCTTTATCCACCTTTGTCATGGTAGTGATGACAGGTCAATGTAAGGGTGGGGCTCTAGGATAGTACAAGGGTTAATCCGTTCCCAATGGTCTTTTATTTATGATTATGCAGTTTTAAGCCTTTTTTAAAAAAAAAAAAAGGACATAGTTCATTTGAAATTTGCCTCCTAGGTGTGGGCGGGACCATTGGCGTGGAGTAAGGCCATCCCTGCTCCCCGTTATCTGTTTATATGCTCTCCTGCTAGTTTACAACCCCTCACATCCCAAATCTAACAGTACCGGTGCAAGAAAAATGGTGAGCAAATATTCGAGCTACTCCGCCATATAGTTTTGAAGTTTGATCCCAGCTCTTCATGCCAGGAAAAGGAAGACGTACATGAATCCATGAATCTGGTCATCTACAAAGAGATGCATCAGAATGGAGCAGAGCAGGGAGCCTTTGGCCCACCAATTGCAACACCTATAACATCTTCAAGCTATTTTAAAGTAAATTTTAGTCTGCTCCTGATTCACAACAATTCGAATGCAAAAATATCGAAACGGCCCATCTGGTCTGTCACTATAGCCGAGCTGCTAATAAAGCAGCTTCATTGGAGAGCTGTCCGTGCCCCATACACTGCACACCCCCGGACAGCCTCAGAGTGGAAAATATAGACAATCCAATTCAATTTTATTTATATAGCCCAAATTCACAACACAAGTCGTCTCGATGGGCTTCACAAGTCTCCTTTTCAGCATCAATGCCCATTTATTCGAACACCCACAAACAGGCATGGAGGTCACTTCTGCTTCCAGCCCTCTCACTCATGGTTTTCCCCCATGATTCCCCAATTCCCATGAGTCTTAGGGGCTGAAGGCTAACCCCAGGTCGCTACAATATATAGAAATGCAGTTTTAAGCTTAATTTTCTTACATGAGCTGGGAGCTTCTCTGAAGGTAAGAGAGGCCGACACCGTTTCTACTTTCAAAGTTAGGCTTAAAACATTACTCTTTGGACAGACTTATTGCCAGACTATCTAGCAATCAGAGGATATTTAACTTACTATTAACATGTTTGAATTAAACTTAATAACAATTAGTTTTTGGAGGGCTGCTTGAAGTTTGAAGCTGGTGAAAGTATGGTGCACCGGGGTTCTATCTTCCACTCTCATCTACTTCTGGTACATCACGGTTTTTTTTTAAGTTTTTCCCTACCTAGAAAGAGGGTCTAAGGCACATGTATCAAACCCGAGGCCCGCGGGCCAAATGTGGCCCGCCATGTCATTTTATGTGGCCCATGAGAGCATTGGGCAACTATACATTAGGACTTAAACATTGTCCAGATAACCTAACCTGACAGAATCAAATTTAAAAGGATTTATGCTAAAGTAACAAGCAAACGTGTTTTCTATGCAACTGTAATTGTCACTTTAAAAAGCTAGAATAAATAAATGAGTTATTTAACATTAAGGAGTAGTTACGTTTATTTTTCATTACATTTAGTTACATGTATGTTATATCTGGCCCTTTGAGGACAGCAACTATGCTGATGTGGCCCTCTGTGAAAATGAGTTTGACATCCCTGGTCTAAGGGCAGGGATGCCCAGTTTAGTTTAGTCTAGAATTTACCTATTGAAATCTATGACTTCATGTTCCTTATGATTTTATGTTTGTCATGCAATTACCGGTATGACGCCCATTGAGGTGACTATTGCTGTAGTGTTGGGTTATATTGAATTGAAAATGGAAATTAATTGAAAAAAACAGTAACTGGAATTTCATTGTTGGGTTTTTAATATAGCTGGTAATGATACACGATCAATTTCACGCAAGTTTTTTAAGGTAGCCCCAACTTCAAATGTCTTTTTCTAATTTTATTTTATAATAATCTAAAGCCTTCCAGGGATTTTACATCCTCACAGGCATCACTGATCACATTTAGTATTTTTCTGGTTAAGTCTGCAGATATACCACACAGCGTGCACAGCTCACGGTCCCAGCAGAGACTCACTGCAGCTGCTGTGCTGATGCTTCTTAGATCTTCGGGACTTGGGCGATGTTTTGCCCCACTTACACGCAGCGGCTTTGTGAAATGAAAAGACTTTCACAATAAAACCTTGTTCGGGCTGCAGTGGATACCAAAGCCTTCCTGTGGGCCTGAATTAGTGTTCTTGGACTAAGACCCGGGGTCCCTGCAGCCAGATCAAGTGCAGAAAAGATATTTTTGCTGGCTGACACCAGCAGAGGGGGGTGTACTCAAGTCATGAAAAGCAAGTGACTGTGTCATCTGTGCAGGCTCAGGTTGTGGATCATCTTTAGCAGCCACACCCTACAAATACAACTTGTGAAATCACAGTGACGTTTTCATGTCTGCATGGCATTTTTATTCAAGTGCAGCCAGGTGTATTAAAATCAGCAAAGAACCGTATTAACATAAAATCCTGTTCCTCTAGTCAATCGAAAGCAATCCCGACAGACATCAGTCAAAATTATCAACAGGTATGAGCACGCCTGGCATTTCAAGAATTAAAACTACAGTAGTTTTCCACGTAGAACTGTCAATACTTTATCCATTAAGCGGTTTAAATAGGCTTTTCAGAGAGCTGTCACTAAGCAAACAAAGCTAACAAACATACTGCTGTAGTGAAGCAAAGTGGATTTTTTTTCTCTGCTCCAATATTTAAAAAATTTAATAAAAGAGGAGGCTAAAGAAAGCCCTTCTTGGGGGCTTTATGAAATAATCTGAGATGAATTATGCACATCCACTCTCTTTTGATATCCATCCCTTGGGCCTTTTTCTCTTTTCATTAAAGCTTTATTCCCTCCACCTCCAACCCTCAATACATACTTTTTCCCACTTGTTCCTTATTTTTAGAGAAAATGACTGGGTAAAATATTTTACTTCAAATCAGTACAAGATTAAATAGCTTATTATATGTGCATTATGGAAGGATGATGAATGAGCCCAGGCTCAGGGCGGCAATATTTCATTCCGGCTTAATTTTGTAAGCCAACATGTTGAGGTGGCACTTTGATCTCATCACAGTGAGAAGATTGACAGGACCTCAAATGACTACTGTAATGCCTAAATCAATTTTACTCTCCACAGCTCCTCCACAGCCAAGAGGATGGATGCTGTCAGAAAATCCCAGATGACCATTAGAGGCCTTTTTTCTTCCCAGAAAAAAAAATCTAAAAAACTTTTCAACGTGTTTTTCCTTTAATTCCGAAAGCTTTTTGCCATTTTTTGTGTTGAATTTGATTTCATGTCATCCATAACAAGCTGAAAGTCCTCTTCAAACATTCAGAGCAGCTCTGTTGTCATCAGCTCTGCTTCTAAATCATAAATCATAATTCATAATTAATCAGTGACGTTGGGCTCCATCTGTTTTATATCTTTGTTAAAGGGAGTCGGCTGCGCTACAGCAGTGGAATGAAGACTTGCAGCGCGCCATCTTTCCGTCTTTTGGAAAGATAGAAGAAAAATGCCCATAGTTTGATTAAACAGTGATCTTTTTTCTGCTCGGAGTCCACCGGATGGTTGAAGACACTCCTCCTGCCGGCGCGCCGTTCGCCCTGCTCCGCTCCTGTCAGCAGTCGATGCGCAGGGAGGAAATTCGCAGCCCCATCTTTATCAGCTACGCGATCGCCGAGGAGACAAAGACGCCACTGCAAATGAGGAGGAGAAACCGCCCTTAAAGTCTCTGCCACTACAGTTGTGTCCACCCGAAGGCAAAAACGCAGGCGCCGGTCCTTGGAGACTCTTTGGAGGGATGCGCAAGGATGGGAGAGTGCGGAGCGACGGGGGGATTTTGATTGGCCGCACTTATCCTGAAGGAACTAGGCGCGGAGAGGCATGTTTGTTCCAGGCAGAGAATTAACGAGTTGACATCAAACTTGACGGAGACGTGCTGTCAGTGTGCGCAGTCGATGCGTTCGCAGCATCATCCAGTAAACTTGCATCTCCCCAAAGAGGCGGGCGAGCTTTCAGTGGCGCTGAAAACGTTCAGACGGGGCTGATCAACTAGTGCAGAGGAGGGGAAGAGGACGCTCTCACTTCGCCACCTCTTTCTGAGCTTGATGGTAGATTTGGGAGCCTGTGTAAGGTACGTCCACTGCTCTACTGCAACGCGCAATGCAAGGGAAAAAAGCTGGATGTGTAAAATCATGGGATGTTTTTAATTTGCATTAGATGTGCAGGGCTCCTGCTGTCTACTTCAAAGTTTGATCTCAAAGATACCTATAAAGTTTTTTTTACTGGTCCTGATGCATCAGTCTCTGACATACAGACTTTAAACTGCCCAATGTTTATTTTAATTTCTTAATCTTGTACTTTACAGCTTTTCTAACTTTTCTTTTCTGTTGTTTAATTTGTCATCCTTTCTGATTTATATTGAAGTTGATGGTAAACCTTGAGTTGGCTTCATTTTTGTTCACTGCACCATGGGAGATATTATATTGAGTAAATAATGAGTATATAATAATAAGTGTTTAAAAAAGTAACTGAAGAATGGGAACTTTATGTTTCTTACTTCTTTCAGACTTTTCCCCTTTTGCTTCTAAACACCGACATAAAGTACATAATTGGAGGTTCCTGCTGTCATTATTATTTTTAATGCTCTTGCTTTGGCGTCACAGAGGGTTTGTGGGCGCACTGGACCATAAAAAAGGAAGAAAAACAGAACACTTTGGCATGTGTTTTTGGACGGTGTCACTTTTCTTTAATAATACATGACTTTTGCATCTATAACACAAACATCCATGGTGTGAGAGTATCTGCGCTGAACCTTATGGGCTGGGAAATGGCTGCATGAATGAATGTGTGAAAGTGGGGGAAAGTGCCATGAGTGGTCAGCAATAATAGTAAAGTGTAGTAGTTGTAAATGTTGTCTATTTATATGTTGCAGGACTCGATTAATCAGTTGAAAGAAATCAGGACAAAAGCAAATTTGAGCAATGAAATGATGGATGTCTTACAATTAGTCTAAACAATGTTTAAATTTAAATAGGCATAAAGTTGGAATAGTTTTCTAAAAGACTCTTAAGTAGTTTTTCATGCAACAAAGTCACTGATCTTCTCACCTGTGCGCAGCGTTTTGATATTGACTCTTCATCCAAAGACAAACTTGTCATAAACGGAGCCGTAACTGCTAATAGGTTTTCTCAGCAGCTTGCGCCAATTACGTTGCCTCTCTGCTCCCTGTAAGATGCAGGTGTCATCAAAGCAGAATGAGGCTCCTTTGACATGGGAAATGCAAGACTCTGTGATTCAGTCAGCCGGGTCACTGGACACAGTAGAGCTTTGACGCGTGTGAATTGTAAGGCTGGCAGGGAACCAGCAAAGCGGGGACATTGCACTCCAGATGGCCCAGAAAGGCCAAAGGAAGAGTGCTGTCCAAGCCCAGCTGGCAGTGCAGGGAAGCTGGGCTGCCGGTGGTGTGTGCTTGTTGTGCAAACGCGATTGTGGGAGGCAGCAGGTACCAGGGAAGCAGGGAAATGTATAGTGGAAGAATGTGTGCATTTGTGTGTTGATTGGCCAGTGAGAGAAAATGAGAGCAAATGATACAGGCGCCTCAGTGTGTGCTCACGCGCATGGAAGTAGTGATAGGAAAAGTGTGGGAGGGAGAAGAAATGAAAGAGGAGATGAAGGAGCCCGCATGTCCGCGTGCTACTTCCTGCAAGTGTGTGTGTGAGCAGTTGTGTCCTCCTGTGTTGTGCTCATGCTGAAGGAGTGACGGCAAAGTAAAAAGAGCTGGAGACACCGAAAATAAAAAGAGGAAAAGAAAGAGGCTCATGTGTGTGTGTCTGTGTGTGGGAGGGAGAGAAAATGAAACTGGAAGAAGCTGGCATGTGTGCGTCTAAGTGCTGGTGTGTGATTGCAAAGAAGGCAATGCTGGGAGAAAAGGACAAGAAAATGAAAACAAAGGCTGAAAAGATAGGTTGCAGGAAACTGAGCCTGTGTGGAGTAAAAGATAAAGCAGAAAGAGTTATTAGTAAAGTTGAGCAGGTTTAGAATTAAAACCCATTCCAATTAAAATTGTGGTTTTAACATGTTTTTGTAGTATTTCTTTTCTCGTGATGGAGGACATATATTAAGAAAATTAAACTCAAAATTGCATTTCTGTGTATTCTTTATCAAAATCTAACAAAATTGTTTTAAATCAGAAGCCATTTGAACAAGTTTCAGTGGTTAGGTCAAATCTACGATCAGAATTTCACAAGCTCCGTGCTCTGCTCCATTCTGATGCATGCATTTGAAGATAAATAGATCCATCTTTGTCTTTGTCATCATTGTCTGAGCTGCATCTGGCTCAAAACTGTACTGCCAAACAGCTCCGACGTTGCTCGGCATTTTTGCTGCACCAATAATGTTAGCTTGGATTGTGAGAAGCTGTAAGCTAGCGGGAATAGGTGTAAACAAAGGCATTGGGGGTAATGAGCGCACTCCACGCCACAACTCTGAGGCGAATTTCAAATGACCTCCCACCACCCTGCAGAAAAGATCACAGATATTTTTTTAATTTTGCCTAAAAACTGCATAGTCATAATCAAAAGACCGCTGGGAACGCTTTTACAATGGATCAAAAGATGATTGGAGTGGTAGTCCCTCCTTTACAATCAGCAGGTCCTGATGTCTGACATTGATAAGCTGGTCGTCACACGCCTGTGCAGGAACCATATGAGTCACGTCAGTCCGTCGCAGCACAATGCTTCAGGCAGGTGACCTCCTGTTGTGAGGTCCTAATCTGATATTCAGTCCTTGCTCTGATTTGGATGACATGTTGAATGTGGGAGGCTTTTTTCACCCAGCCTGTTACATCTTTGAGGCATGGCAGTCGCTTTTTTTAAGCAAAGCCACCTGAGAGCGCCTCGGAACACATGATGACAGAGGCTTCACAGAGATAAGTCTGTCTCACCGTTTCCATTTGGGAAGTCACTTGAGAGCAACAGGGAAAGCATGCTCTTTTCATTTTGCCACATCTGCTCTGTGATGGAATGGAATATGATCTGCACTTTGATCACAATGAATTATTGCTATCCCCAGCTATAAATATGGTCCGCTGTAGTCTCTCCCCCACTCTTTAACTAGGAATCTGTGCTTGCCTCTGAGTAGCTCTCTCCATGACTGTTTCACTGCGGGTGTGCTGCAGCTTCGACTTCCTCACAGTGTGGGAGAACCAGCACCCCCACCCCACCCGCCTCAGTGAAAATCCTAAATCCAATTGAGTAATAGAGCAATTTTGGCAGAAAGTTCAATTTAACAAATTACAAAGGAGCTTTGCTGGAGCGGCTGTCAGTTCACTAGAATGTACTTTTTTGAACCAAAGAAAAGGCTCAAAAAGGGCAAAACGATGAAAACATATCTCTGTCTAACAATTTTCAGACATTCTTTATGTGTATGAATGCCACTCTGAACATGTTTGTTTCCCCGTGGCACATGTCATCGGATTTTACTATCTGACACGATCATGGGGTAACAGCAAAAATAAAGTCCTATGTGCTTCAACTCCAAGGTTTAAAAAAAAAGTGAAATAAATCTTTTTCATTAGCAGATCTGACAGGGCTATTGTTGACAAACAAGCAGTAGTACCAATGTCAGTTTGTTAGTGTTTATGGCAAAAAACTAAGCTTATACACAAAAGAGTCAAACTTAAAGACCCACTCCGATCATCTTTTAATTATCAGAATGGAGCAGCAGGGAGCTAGTGACCCGCCCAGCGTATTTTCAACGTCACAACTACTATCTTTTTAAATGGCTTTTTTTTTTTGCTTGCTCTTGATTCATAACGACTTTAATTTTTAATTTTTTTTCTTAATATATGTCTCCACCATCAGAATGAAATCCCACAACCTGTTAAAAACACCTAAAAAATAGTTTTCATCAGAGTGATAGACTCACTAGTGTGTTTAAAAATGTTGTTTTATATATTTTTAATTGATTTTCACTTAGAAGATGTGATATCAATTTTAAAAAGTATATCGATTTATTTTTTGGGGGGCTTTTCTCTTGTTATGAAGTGTACAATTGTTTTTTTTTTAGTTTTAAAATTGAAATATTAATATTATTTAAAACTACAACTCCCGTTTTCTCAGATCAAACCACCAGTTTGTCAAAACTATTTCATGACCAGGCCCAATTGCTTTTCAAATGGAAAATTTTATCAGACCTAAATCAAAATAGACCAAAGCTCGAATACAATCTAATCAGAACCCTTTATTTGCAACACTTTTTCGCTAAAATGTTAGAAAAGTCTGGCTCACCTCATTGTACAAATTTGTATTATATCCTTTAGGTTTGTGACATTCTTTTGTCCTCATCCTCTTTAAGGGGAGATAAATTTGAGCTCATTCCTCGTAAGGCAGCAGTGATAGTATATATTTCTTATTTTTTTTGGTTTGGTTTCCAGATTACTGTTTTGTATCAAATAGGGTCACATTTTTTCCAGCAGTACTGGAAGAAGGATTACTGGGGTGACTGGGAAACAAGCCCATATCATCATTCCTCCACCACAACAAACAGTTTATACCCATTTATCTCAATGAAAGCCCAGCCAAAATCCTGAGTAAAAGTTCAGTGGCTTCTGTATTTGACCCACAGGAAGCGGCAGCATTCCACTTCGGAAACAGGTGATGTTGTGATATACTATACTTAGATAGAGCTTCAGCTGCCAGTAGCTAATGTATTTCATCTCAACAAAAAATGGGGTTTTAGCTCGCAGCCCCGTCTGGGTATGTCTCCCAAAATTTCAGTACTGTAATCCTTCTGTGGCTTTAGTGGTGACTTTGGACCAGTGTACATTTCTGAAGTGTAAACAATTACATTTAGTCTGATCTTATACATTTAACGAAAGCATTTCTGTCCTTTTCTCAAACTGGCACAAGATAACTAATTCATAAAAGCTCTAAAAAAGTTAACACCCTAGTCACTTTATAAAGTGGAGTTCTATCCTAGCAGTTTGGCTTTTCATTTTCTAGTTTTATGAGGTTATAATCACCACTCTTAATTTATTTTCAATAGGGCAGCTAATGCATCACAAGCACATCTTAATTTAACTCAACGCTGCCAAAACCCCTACTTTTATGGAGGTAGACATACCACTGTAACTGATAATGATCAGCTCATTAGGAGTGCTTAAAAAGGGGCACCTGCCTGCTGCTAAACTAATGTCAGAACAGTACAGCTAGTTGGAAACCAGGTTTATAGAATTTTTTCCTGTCATTATTAACATCTTAATTCGAGAGCACATTAAGATCAGTTCATGATAGTCCAATGTGATCTCCACACCACAATACTAACAATTTGGTGAGGATATTATGCAATCCTTGTAGTTTTAAATTGAGGAAGACAGTTTTGAGAAAGAATTAACTAAAGACTCAACAAGGAAGGATAAAATGAAATTAGGAACTGAAACTTAGATCTTCATGCTTACAGTTGATATATTTGATGTTTAAAGATCCATAGTTTAATTCTCTTTCAAATCCAAATTGGGAATGAGATCATCACTAATTAAAATGTGACCAATCTGGATTCTCTCCCACTGAGCTGGGATTGATTTGGTGTCAGTCATCATTTTTCAGGCGCAGGCTCTAAACTGGCAAGATCAAAACGCTTATGATGTTTCAGAAACAAACCAGTCAACAATTCTTCTGAGAGTGTGGAGCCGCTGACAACGACTGGCTTCAGGCTCTGCTTTTGGAACAATCATCAGAGACTGCATCAAGCTTTTGTATATCAATGCATCCCACAGGGATGCAGTGTGCTTCTTTTCCTAGCATTGCTGGTTGTGCCTGAGAGTTTGGCTGATTTTAATTCCAGAAAATTCCTAGATCTGGTAGATGAATCCCCTCTCATCATTAAACAGCCATACCTCACAAAGTATGGTGGTTTCGACCCATCACATTTAACAGGAGCAAAAGGTCAGTCCTTAATTATTCATTCAGGATGTCAAACAATGCTTGCCGGCTGTTATTTAGGGTGGGGTAGACCCACATGAATAATTCAGGTGCAGGATTCTCTTTCCTTCAGAAAGCAGCATGGTGGCTCAGATGCTTGCGAGTCTTATCTCCATGCAGGAGCCCTCTGTCATTCCCGAGCTGACCTTGGCTGTCACTGCAGCAGCAGCACGGGTGGCACTGAAGGTGGCAAGGACTTGTGTTCTTTCCATCTCTGCAGCCCTCCTCCACACTGTGAGCGCGAGTGGGAAGGACAACAGGAAGCTGGCTGCTGCTCGTCTAACTTCCCTCAGTGTCTGTTTACAGTACATTGTGTGCCACACTGAGCTGGGTGGTTGCCCAAATATATTAAGAAAAAAAAAAGCAGATTAGGCTTTAACGATACGTTATTTAGTTTTTCACCTGAGGTACAATCCTGTTTTGGTACACCAGCAATGTCAATTGCTCTTAAGCAGCTTTCTTAAGTCAGACAGGGTGTTTATTGCAGCTGAAGAGGCAAAAGCAGATATTAATGCTATTAAAGTACATTAAACTGAAGAATGTTGTAATGTGAGTCACTTCCATGGACGGATTAGAGGCAGCCACCGCACGGAGGAATAGGAGAGTAAAGGGAGAAAGTGAAAATGCTCATCTTGTTATGTGAGAGGCTGGGGGTAAAGTGAGGGACAGAAAGTGTGAGGATAAAAGCAAATGCTCATGACTGCTGATCCATCCAGTTTTGTTCAGTATCCTCTCCCGTGGCAGAGAAAATCAAATAATGAGCATGTTTGCCATTCTTAATACTATCAGCAAAATAATCCTATCCTCCCATGACCACCACTACATCTGCTGTTGGAACGTTCATTGTAGGAAGGAGAAAATCATCAGCTCTGCATTAGTTCTGTTATGGTTCAAGTGCTTGATCAATCATTGTGAAAATCTAGTATTGAGCGCGTAGATTTGACAAAATCTGCTATAAGACTCATCAAAGTTGATTCATTACAAAAAGACAGTAATGACTAGTTAGCGCCTCAGGCAGAAATACAAACTACAATGGGGAAATCGTAATGCTCAGATAATGTAATTACAAGAAAAGAAAAAATATCTTCATCCTGTTTAAATTTGTTTTCGTTTCAAGGAGTTACTCTTGAAGCACTGTGCCAAACAAAACAACACTTATCTACACATTTGTATACATGTTTTTCCACAGCAACACCTGTCAAACAGGTACCTTGTTGATTGGTTAGACCAGAAAACTGCTGCTCAGGTTAATTGCAATAGTTTAATGATGCAAGCTTTTCTTTTAAAGAGTCTGCAAATTGTTTCAATGTATCAAAATTATGAATGTTTATAGATAAAAACACAGCACATTATATATATATATATATATATATATATATATATATATTATTTGTATTTATTTAGAATTGTAGTTGAAAATAAGTATTTTATCAATACCAAAAGTCTCTACTTAATACTTTGTTTTATACTTTGTTGCAAATGACAGCACTCGAATGTTTTCTTTAAGTCTTTACAAGGTTTTCACAAACTATTGCTGTTGTTTAGGCCCATTCCTCCATGCAGCTCTCTCAAAGCAGTGATAAAACAGCTGTGAAACCAAGTGAACGCACAGAAGGAGGGGGGGGTGCAGCTGCAAGCTGTAATCATGACATCACGCTGAAAGACCACGTTTCGTCTTAATTAAAATGCAAATTTTAAGAGGATCAGTCTTCCTGGTTCTTTTCCTGAAAAACCCCAAAGTATGATGCTTCCACCCCCGTGCTTTAGTAGGCATGGTGTTCTTTTGATGCAACTCAGCATTCTTCCTCTTCCAAACACAATGAGTAGAGTTTTTACCAAAAAGTTCTCTTTTGGTGTCATCTGACCATACGACATTCTCCCAATCCTCTTCTAGATCATCCAAATGCTCTCTAGCAAACTTTAGGTAGGTCTGCACATGTACTGGCTTCTTTAGTTGGGGGACACGTCCTGGCACTGCAGGGTAAGAGTCCCTGGCGGCGTAGTGTGTTACTCATGGTAGCCATTGTTACTTTGCAGGTCATTCACTAGGTCCCCCATGTGGTTCTGGGATTTTGCTAACCCTTCTTCAGATCATTTGTCCCATTTGTTCTTCAGCCTGCCCTGTCTGTCTGGCTTTAGCTTAGAAAGCTCTGTTTCCCTTAGTTTGATTCTGCTTTTATCCGTTTGTTAAATTAACAAATGAACAGCTGTGTCTCCAACCTTAACCCCGCCCAGTTATCTTAATTTTCTTTATGTTGATCATTTCTCCCTCCTCTCTGAAGAGGAACGTAACAATCCTCTAACAGAAGATGTTACAGGTCTGTGAAAGCCTGAAAAATTACTTGTTCATAGGTGACCAAAAACTTATTGTCCACCATAATTTACTTTTTTCTTTATTTGGTCTTTGTTCGAGGTATACTCTATATGATGAAAATTACAGGCCTCTCTCATCTTTTTAGGACTATATATATATATATATATATATATATATATATATATATATATATATATATATATATATATATAGCTCTGTGGCCTAGATAGCGGGTTAACAATCTGTGAGGTTCTGAGTTCGAATCTAGCTTTAAACTCAATGTAGCTGTGGAACTCAATGAAGCTGTGGAAAACCACCCTTGAAGCCAATGGGAAGCCACTTGCACAAGTGTCCATCAAATGTGAATATAAATTAAGGTGATGTTTGTCCCCACTGCTGTTCTGCATAGGTCTGAACCTCAGCCAAATAATCAATAAGATCATTATGGATACCGACCAGAAATGGTTGAACATCAGTCACCTCCTCTACACATGGATGACATCAAGCCATATGCTAAGAGCCAACGTGACATTGACTCCTGATCCACACCACCAGGATCTACAGTCCCGACATTGGGATGTCATTCGGCTCGAAATGCAGCCGGATGGTGACAAAGAGAGGCAAGGTAGTCCACACAGAAGGGGTCTCACCCCAGAAGGAAACAATAGCAGACATCGAGGACAGTTAAGGCACCCGAATTTACAGGCAAATGGCAACCTGGAGCAGGCAACAAGGAAAGCTGCAACAGCTGGGCCACCTCCAACGGGTAAGGTAAGTCCTGAGAAGCCAGCTCAATGGCAAAATAAGACTCCGGGCACAAACAGCTACGCACTGCCAGTTATCAGATACCCTGCAGGAATAATAAGATGGTCAAAGGAAGAGGTACAGACCACTGATGTTAAGACACATAAAGCTCTCACCATGCATGGAGGGTTCCATCCCAAATCCAGCACCCTGAGACTGTATGCTAGTCGCAAGAAGGAGGCCGAGGACTAGTGAGCGTAGAAGCCACTATCCGGGATGAAACATCCAAGATGCATGAGTACATCAAGCTCAAGGCCCCAACTGACAATGTGCTCAGTGAATGTCTCAGGCAATGGAGAGCAGAGGATATAGTGCTGGAGGACAGGATCTCATGGGAGGACAACCCCTGCATGGGATGTACCAATCGACCATAACTGGAAGTGGTTGATATCAAGAAGTCCTACCAATGGCTAGAGAGGGCTGGCCTACAGGACAGCACTGAGGCACTCATCCTGGCAGCTCAGGAACAAGCCCCGAGCACCAGAGCAATAGAGGCTCAGATCTACCACCAGACAAGATCCAAGGTAGGCTGTGCAAAGAGGCACTGAAACAATCCAGCACATAACTGCAGGGTAAGATGCTGCAGGTAAGCATACATGGAGCGCCACAATCATGGCCGGAATAATATACAGGAACATGTGTGCAGAATATGGACTGGAAACCCCAAGGTCACAAATGGAAACACCCCAAGGTGGTAGAGAATGAAAGGGCAAAATCCTGTGGATCTCCAGATCCAGACTGATAGGATGGTAATGGCGAACCAAACTAGACACATTGTAGTGGTGGATAAAGAACAGAGGAAAGTCAAGTAGTGATGTGGCAGTGCTAAGCGATGGGAACATCAAAGAAGGAACATGAGAAACTGGAGAAATACTGTAATTTAGGAGAAGAACTGAGAAAGCCTGAAAATGAAGGTGACAGTGGTGCCTGTG
Organism: Oryzias sinensis; assembly: GCA_037389245.1. Taxonomy (NCBI): domain Eukaryota; kingdom Metazoa; phylum Chordata; class Actinopteri; order Beloniformes; family Adrianichthyidae; genus Oryzias; species Oryzias sinensis. The sequence continues at coordinate 17,481,049 of CM074489.1, read as the reverse complement.
GTAATTGAGCACTCGGGCAGTAACCCCCAAGCTGGAGGAGTGGGACCTCAGACCTCTCAGTCCAGAAAAGCGCAGTGCTAGGAACAGCTAAGATACTGCGCAGGACCCTCAAGCTCCCAGGCCTCTGGTAGAGGACCCGAGCTTGGAGGAGAAACCACCCGCGGAGGGTGAGAGGGGCGTTTTTTTTTTATATATATATATATATATATACACATATTTATATAAAGGCCATTGTACATTTTCAAAGGTGTCTTGATTAAATGCATTGAATCATTTTACCAATTGTGTATTACTGCAGTGTTGTTACCTTTCTAGAGCCCTTTCACTATACTGTTGAAACTTCCTAATCAGCTCCAACTTCCCTCCTTTGCTCACATTTAGGAGTTGTAATCAGCTCGCAAAAAAGGAAATAATTAGCATGCATTATTTTCATTATATAATGCTCCTTGTAGCTTTTAAAAAAATCTTCTAACATCAGTACTGCATTCTGTATAAGGATTCACTACATGCAACATGCCCATAAAGTGTTAAGACTGTTCAAACAGGTGCTGTTTAAATGCAGTTATACCATGGTCTGGATGAATTCTCGATTCTGATTGGCTGCTCGGTGTGCATTAAAAAGTGATATACCGCAGTGATAACCGCACGCCTGAAAAGAAGTTCTGGTAACATCACATAAATGTTCTATATCACTGCACTGGCTTCTTTAAAACAGACTTTAGCTTCATCATCTGGACAAAAGCAAGTGGTAAGAGGTGAACTTTCTCTCTGATATGGTGCTTTATTCAACTCATCATGACGATCAGCTCATATATTGGTTTCCTTTGCCGTTGCACTCGAGGTTGGCGCCGGCAAAGGGGCGCGTTGTCACGTTACTGCACCACATAACAAGTCAGTCAAAAAAGTGATCCAAACCATAAAAATATCAAGAATAAAGGACTAAAAAATGGATGAATATTTATTTCTTTTGTAAGTGACCATTGTATAAGCGGGTTAATGGCTTCTGAATTGTGCATTATCATTAACGCATTTCGTGGAAGCAACTGCTTTCACGGCGTGCGTTAATTTCTGTTAATGCACACTTCCTTGGCCATTAACCCTAAATTATTGTTTTGTTCAAAATTCAGAAACATTCATGATTAGACCTTTGGGAAAGCAGCTGGTTGAATCCTTATTACACTACCTTCTGACAGATTTATCTGTAAAAAAGAAATCATAAACAATATGGTTTTGATGGATTTAATTAAATAAGAAAACACAGCTACTGATGTCAAATATAACACATTTTGATTTGTTTATTTCATGTTTTTTTGTTATAGTTTCTTTTGCCACAAATAACCCTGAACTGAAACTTTATTTGATATTTTTGTTTCTCTTATATTAAACTCCAAATTTGTTGCACTCAGAATTTCCAATGAAGAAAAAATAGACTTTATTTAATATTATCTGTCCCTACACATGATTAAACAAGAACCACAGTCAGTCAGAGGGTCATTCATTCAATTTGTATTTAATTTACCACATTTAATTACCCACAGCCTGTGCCCTCTTTGACCCTGCTGGAAACCTCCAATCACTAATGGATGCACTTAGTTGATTTCTTCGCCTGGAAACTTTGGAGACACTTGTTTCTTTTTCACATCTGCTGCTCAGTGAAAAGCAGTAAAGATGGTGACAGGAGATTAAAGGATTTAGTTTTGTTCATTGATATAAAGGATAAGGGTGGCTGAATTTATTGACCAAATCAGGAGTGCAAAGCCACCACTATGAAGGCCTTGTGAAGCTCTTACGGCAGCCAGACACTTTGATCTTTACCCAAGCTGTCACAGTCAGTGCAGGTTTTGGTTTGAACATCAGGTGAACTGAAAGGGACAGAGACTTGCATTAGTGACCTCAATTTAAATTTAGAAAATGTCTCCCGCTGTCTATTTGTACCTGTTGGGATTGAAAAACAAGAGATGAGATGAGTTTTGAGTCCTTCTTTATTTGCAAGGGGAGAAGTGCATTCATTCCTAGGCAATCTAACCTCTCCAAAGCATAGAAGTCAACACACAATATTTAAAGCCAGGACCGTTAGTCGACCAAAATTACACAACAGCTGTCATTTCGTGTCAGGTTTGTTTCTTCAAGTAGATTCTGTCTATATGTGCAGAATGTTCCAGCCACAAAGAGGAAATTCACTCTTAAGTTAGATACCTGTGAGTTAAAACAAGGAAGAGTCTGCAAAAACATTCTCATGATATTATTCAAGTATAAAAGAAAAGACCAAATAAGTAAAGGAAATGATAAAACTGCAGAAACCCATCTCCCCAAGTTGCTTTAAAACAATGTTTTCTGAGTGTGTGCATGTTATTCTTGAGCTGATTGTTGTTCACCTTTTGGCAAATCCCTTCATGGGTCGCCACAGCGATTCAGGAGTGCACTGGTAGATTGGCAGAGATTTCCACGCTTGTTGCCATTCCTGGCACAATCCTGTATTTTATCCGAACTGGGGATGCGCTTTTTTCTACATATTTAGGCAGTAGCGCGAAAGGTCTTGCCTAAAGTCCCATACTGCAAGCTCATTGCACCCTCACTCTAATGTTGTGACTAAGCTTATTTAAAAAATGACTCAGCATAGCTTAGAAAGGTTACTCAAACTACAAATCGAAAGACATATCACGTTGACATGTGTAATTTACTAGATGAATCGATTAATCAATCTATCCTACCAGATCGATCTGTCTGAGGCAAGTTGTTATTCAAATCAAATCACCCTATATCATTAAAAAAAACATTTCAAATTTAATTAAATCTATCATAATCCATCTGAAAAATACCATTGGATTGAGGCGTTATGATTTTCTTGCAAGAAAAACAAGAAATCTGGAAAACGTCACCTGCATTGTTCAGGTATTTATCTCTGAGTCACACTGGTTGAATTTTTGGCTTTTAGGTCAGTGAATCCTATCGTTCAAAATGAACCAATATCGACTATGAATCGTATCGTCAATCACAAATTTTGATATGAATGGAATCATTGGTAAAATGAATCGTTATACCCCGATATTTTCCCCTGTGAGACTGTAGTTTTAAATAAACTTTCAATCCTAATAAAGTAAGAACATTCAATTATTTTTCTTTACATTTAAAAAATCAGTATAACTACGCAAAGAAGCATCTGCTGTAGGGTGTTTCTTTACAAAACATGCAAATGTAGGGCTGATGACATTGGATGAAGGGCATGTAAGAGCCATTATTCATACAAACATCCTCAAAACAAAACCTGAATAATTAGTTTGCCATTGAACACCTTAAACACACAGGTTGTGATACTGTTTAGTGATGTTTAGGATGTTTTCTTGTATACATGGACTCATTACGATGTTTGAATTGAATTTACTTTCAGTCTTGAGCTTTTAGCCACTTTGCTCCCTAAAGGACAGCAAGATTAATTTCTCCTGCATTTTTATGAAATACACCTGCTTAATAGAGCATTAAGCAGCAGCATATTATTCCCTTAACTTAAGTGGTTTGCATTTAACTTTAATGAAGAGTGGTTAATAATTAAAGTGAAGGAGCCATGTTTCAGTGTCTGACTTGGCTCACTGTTTATTTCTTTAAGGTGATTGTCATTTCTTAGCTGTAATAGACTATTTACGCTGTGATTTAAAAATGATTTTACCACAGAGTTACTGTGAATGTGTTTCTGGTTAGACTTGAGTCTTCCTGCTTTAACTTTTCATAAATAAAAAGTATTTGTCATTGCTAATGACGTAACATGACAACCTTAATGTTCACTCTGAGCTGTGGTGATGCTGTCACTCACGGTATAATGAGTTCTTTTAAATCTGTGTTCATGCCATTTTCTGGTTAAAAAGATGCACTAAAATACAAGAGTGAAAGATAACAGGCAAGTAGAGAATATGTAAAAAAAAAAAATAATAATAACAGACTGATCATTTTTCTCTTCCAAAACAAAATCCCCTGTTTAGTTCTGCAGGAAGCCATTGTAGCCACCAAAATACCTACAGGATAGAGATGCAATAAACTTTTAACATTATTCTTCCCAAAAGCATAAATTAGCTTTTGTGGAAATGCCAAAAAAAAAAAAAAATGTAGAAACGCCACAAAACATCTTTTTCTGGAGGATTCTTAGAATTCACATTCACACAAAATTATTTTCTTTTAAATATAAAAAATAAAAAACAAAAAACATTTAGCTGAAAAACAGATTTTGGTTAATGTTAATTTCATGTGACAAACACAAAAAATTTGTCTCACACAGAGATGGTATATTGAACAAAGCAAAATGAGCTTTTATAAATAGTCTTTAAATTAGAACCAGCAGAGCTATAGAAATAGAAGATTTTTATCTCAACTTATAAATGATAAAGCAAAAAAAAAAACTTAGCGTGACCCGTACATTTTGAAAAAAAAAAGTTTATTTTAAGAGTTGTAGTCAAGTTTAAAACATTTTATGGAAAAAGAAAAAAATATATATATAGATAAACAAGTCAAACAAAATAAATAAACAAAATAATAGAAAATGTAAAAAAAACTTTTAGTTTATTTATTTTTTTTGCTTTCATGATACCAAAACTGACTTTTAAACCTGTAAATGCTAGTTTCCCTCTCAGTATTTGTTAATAATAGTAGTAATACCTTTATTTATCCAGGAAGAGATGTTTAGGGACGAGTTCTTATTTAAAATCATGGCCTGACCCAGTGCTCGTGCAGATATCACATAAAACAGAGTCCAGACACAAGAATTACAGAGCAGGTATACAGAAATACATCACAGCACCGTTAGCTTCTGTAGCAAGTGTCAACAATGACCTGGTAAGGTGTCTGTCTGAACAAAGAGATAGAATATTAATGATGAGAGTTTGCAGGTTTGAAATGAGTTCCAGTCATTTGCAGCAGAGAAGCAGAAAGTCAAAATTAAAGACAAGATTTTCTCTAAGATAGCTGGAAATGCAGTTAAATTGTGGGTCCAGTTGGTTAATTGCTGTCTGCTGTGGGTGTTCTGACACAAAGCTGAGGATTAGCCCAAAAAGTTGGTCCTGCTTTGCTCTTTATCAGCATTGCTGCTTGTTCAACTGATCAAGGTTTCTCCTTTGCTTTTGACCTTTTGACTTAAACCATTGAATCTAAACCTGCAGAGATTACAACACATATGTTTCACTTCATAGATCACTTATGCCTAAAGCTTTACAGAAGATGTGGAGCTTATGCCTTAAGGGAACAAAGGAAAAATATTAGTTTCCCTTTTCTGTGTCACAGAATAAAGGGAAATTGACTTTTTTACAGGTGGTTGGGAGGATATTTTCTCTTTTAAGCAAGTAACAAGTTCAGCACTCCTAGGTGCTTAAACGTTTTAAACTTACAGTTTCTACTGTAACTAAGCAAAGTTCCTGGAGGAACTTTACATTTAGGAGACTTAACGTTTGTACCCTCTCGGCTCTTGGATGTAGCAAAAACTTGAAAGGAGGAAATGTGAGCGGAGGTGATCAGTGTGTTCTGTAGAAATCACTGCTTAAGGGGGAAAGCCTCACCAGAGCAACCTGAGGTCTCCTGGGATCGCTCTCAGGTTCTTCTCCTGGCAACATCAGGGCTCACAGCGGAAAACTGACACAAAGAAATTTGTCCTTCAGAGTAAAAGTCAGGGCTTCACTGAGAATGTGATGGAGGAAGACAGAGGAAAACAGCTTGGAGCTGTGATTAGGAAAGCACAGGGATGAAAATGCTCTGCAGGGTTTCCTTGAAAGGTTCCTAAAGAATATCAGCAGCACCTTTCATGTAGACATTTATTTATGAGTAATTGTTCATTACAGAGGACTCTGTCTATGAATGTCTCAGGCTCAGTAATGTTTACTGTCCTATGGAACCTTTATTAGTTATATATCTTTTAACGTAAGAGATATTAAATGGATTACCTTTTTTGAGAGATAATTCACCCATGATGCAGCAGGTCTGGAGAAATGAATGATGATTAAGGAACAAGAATTAAAGGGCTTGACAGCAAAAAATGTAAAACATTAATTCAGTTTGCATCTTCTTCATTATACTTAGATCTAACTTTTTCTATAGTTGCTGAGCTTCAGTATTTTCCACAAAGCTCCCTAAGAATTTTTAATCAGTTCCTTCATCTTCAGTTTGTTTGTTTTTAACATTACTAGATAAAAAAAACCTGAAATTCTCTTTACAAAGTGTTGTGTCATAAAAAAAGGCTTCAGCTCTTTTTAAAATCATGCACATGTTACTCTTAGATCTCAGTGACAAAACTCTGAAGTCTAAAATACAAATTTGTTTCCTTTTTTTAATTTTTCTCATCATTTTTAAATCTTATTGATTTATTTTGTTGGTTTTGTTCCTTACTGGTATTTTTAAAGGAAAATTGAACAGCCATTGAAGTGAAAAGCAGTAAAGCAGAAGAAAGAACATTCTACATGATGGATTACAAGTTAATTAATTAAAAACAGGATAAACTATTAGTGGAAAATGCATCAGAATTGGGCAAAATTAAAAAATAGAAATAGTTTTTTTTAGATGGAAATAAGGTAGTAAAATATTTTCCCAAAGAGATACAATTTAAAAAAAAAAGTTTCTTCCATTTGATAAGTAATATTATAGTGATAAATCAGTTAGCTAACATTTTTACTATTAAATTCAAAATTAATATTTGTAAAATGGTGCAAATCTCTCATACATTATATTAAAGGAAACATGAAAATCTCTGTTATTTAAATGTCAGCCAAGAATTAATTCCTAGCAATTGACCTTATCTTTGCTGCACACTCCCAATGGTAAAAGCAAATGTTACCGTTATTCTAAAAATAACCAGCTGAGCCATAAAAAGCATTACTCTATACATATTGCTACAAGCAAATGCCGTTTTTTTTTGTTGCTTTTACCATATTTCATGGGAAATAAAAGTAACCTCTTGAACTTCATTTTTACACATCAAGCGCTTGCCTGGCAAAAAAATAACACTTAAAAAAACTAATAAGGCACTAGACTGAAACATTTGCATTCCTTAAATATTTTAAAACTAATGTTTATGTAATGTTTTGTGAGTTTTCCAGAATTTGCTGTTTTTCAATCAATTTTTATTTTATTTTATTTACTTTTCAGCATTTTTTTGACCACATTTTCTCCATGCTTAAGCATCAGTTTACGCAGGGCAAGCAAATGTTAAACAGTCTGCAAAGCTACTGCAAGAGAAATCATTTAATGACATCCGACAGAGATTTCAATATGGTGAGATCTTACGAATGCGAAAAATAAAGATTTATTTGTAACAGAAAAATGTGTAGGAAATAGTGCATAGTCTTTTAGCAGTTAGGCTCTGGGCAGATGATGTCTTTTTTTCTGGTGGGATAAACTTGGAGCATAAAGGGCTAAACCCCAAAACCTAGACGCTGGTGGTGATCTGCACCATCCAGCGTACACAAGCTCAGGTGTGAGAGAAGAGAAGATGGCACATTCCTGAAGAGCCCACACTTACTTTAAGTGTGTCTAAGGCTGGATTTTTTTTGTTCGTCATGCATGCATTTAAAATTAAGCTTAATGTTAAAGCCCCACATGTGTCGTCCGCATAGGTGTTCTCTCTTACCGAGTGTGAAGACTTGCTGTGTCTTAACTGGAGAGGGTAATAATAAAAACAAGAAAAAAATCAGTGTAACTTTTTATATATTGCCTCGATGAAAATATAAAAAATATCATGAAATTCAGGAGGCCCGATCAGGCTGGCTTCTCATCCTGCAGCAGGTCCCTGTCTGGAGCCAGCTTGCCTCTCAGGAGCCGGCATACTGATCAGGATCGCTACTGCCCCATGAGGCCTGTGACAGTTTGCCTAGGGTGTACCTGCCTTTACCCAACAGTAGCCGGGACAAGTACTGTTGGGCGATTTGGTTGAGACGGTGCACATGGGTACCAAACTATGCCGCTGAACTTGAGATCCTGCCACAACTTTGTGCCGCACCCATCACTCAGATCGCACAGCTGGCCCTTCGATCACGTCTGTACCATCAGATTGACATTAAATCTGGCCGCCTCTGCCACGAGAATCCTGTTTGGTGTGAACACTGCTTGACCCTTAACCGTAACCCAAACTGAACCCTTCTTCTGGGTCTGTTTAAGAAAAACAACCTCAGCACTGGCAATAGTCACTTTGTTCCCTCTTTATTTGATCTAATTATTGTCTACTTCTATTTTTAATTGTAAAGTACAAAAAGCATTTTTGATGGATAAAGTTTGAGTTTTTATGGCATTTTATTTTATTTGCTGAATTCAGCAATCTACATGTGCAAGCATCAAAGCAGTTCTGAGCCACAGCCAGTGCTGCTTGCTGTTGCAATGTAGCCTGAATCATGATGTGAGGCATTTTTAATGGACTCATCAAAGTTCTTTTTTTGTGTGTAATTTTATTAAACAGCAGGGTCTGCTTTACACATTCTGTCATCCCCCACATTGTTCAAAAAGTCTCGACTTGTAACCAAAAAAATGTCACTTTTCACCGTTTCTTAATGGCTAAAGAGAAACTTTTAAGAATAAAGACTGTCAGTCGGTGTCGTTGCCCCCCCCTCGTGTCAAGCTCTTCACTCATGCAAGGCACAGCTTGCAGAAAAGGGGGATTAGGGGCGGGGCTACTCAGCTAAGCACCAATGGCCACGCCCAAGTAGAGGAGGTTTGGGAAACAGAGGCTTCAGATAGACATGAAAATGGCTTTTTGTGACATCTAGGTTATTAAAAACGTCTCTGTAAGACCTAAACTTTATTGTGACAGTTCAATTAAATGTACCAAAGTGAACTGCACACATTTATTCCGCCAACATCTGCACTGAGCCATGATTTAACCGGGTAAATTGTCTCCTTATTATAATAAAACAGACATTTTTTAAAAAGCGATAATACAATTTTGAACAAGCGAATACAGTTTTGTTGTGTGGCTGTAGCACCGTATGCAGCATTTGTATATACAGGCTCATACAAACCATCTTTTCTACTCTAAGCTTTCTTCATCTGGGGAACATGATGTTTTGTATCACAGAAATGAAAAGGATAATGGGTTCAGGGTGAACACGTTACGCACATCATAGTCAATGAAGTTTACAAGTAAAAGTAGCAGAAAGGAAACCTTTGAAAAACCCTTAATATGAAAGAACATTCAGATAAAAATAAATGGAATTGTATCTACAAGTTAAGAGCTAGTAAATTGGGTTTATCTTTTTAATATCTACAACACGATTACAATTGCAACCATATAAATATAAAATACTGCAAATATTTGGGAATGATTCCTACAACAACTAATGTTTTAAAGAGAAGGGGTGTCTGTTGGAGTACCATAAACAAAAAGTAGACTAATTTTTCTATTTAAGTTAATTGCTAATCATTTTACCCGCTATCTAAATGAATGAATATGACACTGATTGAAAAACTCCTGAGGTTCACTGACGTTTACAACCTAAAAGCCTTTTTCCTTTTTTATGTGTTCTCAGAGCTTTTCTCTCATTGAAATAAACTTTTCAGTTTGCTTTAAACACATGTGATCTTTTTGTTTTGGGTGCTCCCTTTAGGGGTTGCCACCTTGAATCATCCATCTAACCCTGCCCTCTCCATCTTCATACCAAACACCGTTACCTTCTTCTTCATTACATCCATGAACCTTCTCTTTGGCAGCTTTTGTCTTCCTCCTCCTGGAAGCTTTAACCCCACCATCTAAAACGTCTCAATCTTTATTTTCAAAGCATCTAACATGACATAACACATCCCTCTCATGCAATCCAGTTTATCCACCTCTCTCATTCCCAGATAGAACCTCAACATCTTGAAACAAATTTGCCATTTAGACTTTTTGTAATTTAAAAACATAGTGACAAAGTTAATAAAACCCCTATTTGATATAAAGGGTGGATCCTTGTGGAATCTTTTGCCAAGCATTGCCCTTTTTCCACTTTTGCTTCACAATATCCTGAGAGTTAAACATATTGTTATTCTTTCATGACATCTTTAGCTTTGTAAAAAGACAGCAGTTCTTTTTGCAACAAAATGTCCCTTACCATGATGGTGCCACCGCTTGTATTTTCTTTGGGGTGGTATTGGGAGTTGATAACTTTGTCTTTATTTTTCTCTTAGTTAGAAAGTTTAATTAGTCATACTGTCATCAGACCACATGCATATGGTAGAGAAGCTGAGATATATTTGCTCTTATGTGCAGCTTTTTTGTGTGTTTAGGACTGTGTTTCCATGGTTATTTATTGCATACTTATTTTAGAACAGTCTTTTTGTATCCTATTTACTTTGTTCAAGAGGGAACTCATATAAATATGTAACACAAAAAAGTAAAATGCTAAATGGTTTATAATTATTTGGTGCTTTACTACCTTCTTAGAAAGCCTAAAGCGCTTCACAGTCACACCCATTTACACACTCACACGCACACACTGATGGCGCCTCTGCTGCCAAACACTGGCGCCAACTTTTAACCACCAGGAGCAGCGTGGGAGTTCAGTGTCTTGCTCAAGGAAATATCAGCACATGATCTGACAGGGTGGGAACTGAACCTGTGATTTTCCAAGAAAGGAATGATTGACCTACCTCTGCACCACTGGTTCCCCAAGTCGACTTACAGTACGTTTGAGGAAAATAAACTTTTCTGTAGTCTAGAAAATCTTCAGAAATGGCTAAATTTACAAGAATTATCCTCTGTATTTGAAGAAGAAGGTTCTGAGTATTTGATCTATAAAAATTAAGGTTTGAATAAAAAATGATTTATATTTCAGGTTCATTTCTTTATTTTATATCTTTATTTTAAAAGGCAGTTTTGCTTCTAAGCACTGCAAGGTCATTCTATATTGAGTTCTGTCTGAGTTTCTTTTATAATTTAACTGAAACAACAGATTGCATACAGTAAATATAAAATCAAAGATACATCTTTTTATTGACACTGCTAGATTACTACAGTATAGATATGTGTTTACCGAATATTTCAGCGAAGAAGTGTCAATGACTACAAGTAAAAAGAAAAGTTTCATTTTGCCACAACAATCTTTTTACAATTAAAACAGTGAGTCCATCAGTTTATTAAGTCAAGGGTCATCTTGAAAAAAAAAAGCAATGAGGAAAAATGCAAAAACTGCTGTGAAAACACTTAACCCTTGTGCTATCCTTTGGGGTCAAGATGACCATTGACGTGTTATCACTCCCATGACAGAGGGGGATAAAGGTGGAGAGGATTTCATGGAATCCAGTGAAGATCACAAATCATTGAAGAAAAAAGTTCAGCGCACTGTCTAGTGGGGTCTTGTGCCTAGGATAGCTCAAGGGTTAATAATTTTGTCTTAGAAACTTTCTTGCTTCAAAGCAGTGTTTTCTGCAGGACAGGAATTCAAATTTAACTCCAACATTAACAAGCATTAAACCAACTAACAAAAGGAGAAATTCATTTAGAGTTTTATTTTTTTTTAGCTAAGTCAGGCTGTGGAAACAGACAGCAGCAATAGATCATAAGAACAAAAATTATATCTCCCAGAGAAAAAAAAATATAAGATCTGGAGGCTGCGGTCTCATGCTAGCCTTGTAAATAAGAACATGCGAGTGGGCAGCATCTACATCTGCCCAGCATGCAGTTTGAGCAGAAATGATAAGCCTCAGAGCTGTGAAAGATTATAACTGATGGGATGTTTGAAAGCATGTATCTATTTAAACAACATTGCTGTAATCCATCACAATAAAGTGACAACAGTTGGCTTTGTCAGGCCCTTTTCTGGCTTCATTCAACCACTGTTTCATTCAATCTTTTTTAATGCAAATTGTCAGATAAGAGATGCAAACTAAAACAAAAAATGTCTTACAAATTTTTCAAATGTGTTTAGTCAGGGTGTGCTTCAGTCCTCAAGCAGATGGAGAGCTGATGGTTTTCTCAGGTACATTTTTAGCCTCCTCTCTGAAGCCTGTGAGGTTTATTTGAGGTGCTGCTGACAGTCTGCAGCTCAAGTAAACCATCCCCATAAAGCCACTTTTGTGAGACTATCTTGACATAGGCATGCACAATAAATCCCCAATTTATCGTTATCACGTTATCCACCTGTGCAATATGCATATTGCAAAAGCCGGCGAAAATTGCAATAAATGGTTACATTAAATGTGCAAAAACAATCATGTGGCAGCTTGAAGTATTTAACAAATCAAATAAATCCATTTATCTATTTGACCAATCGGATAGAACCTTTTATGTTGGATGCCCACCTCCTATGTAGACAAGGATCATTTGGAGTGTAATTTAAGTTATGTTGAGTCTTATTTAAATCAAACTGTTGCAGTGAAATGGAAATGATGTATTTAACGATTGTTGTCTTGCTATTTTTTTCTATCACAAGTTTGGTCTGCCAGTTGGCTGACAGACCCGATTCATTTCCGTTGTAGCTTTCTTTTTGTCTTCATCGCTTTTTTTGTTTGCTGCAACTTTTTTTTATGTGCTTGCTTTTTGTTTGCAGTTACTTTTTTTTCTGCTGTGATGGTGGTTATTATTTGCAGCGTTTCTTTTTTATTTGCAGTTACTTTTTTTGTTTGCAGTTGCTTTTTTTATTTTGATGCAATGCCGGTTCTCGGCCATCATATTGAGTTGCCTCTCCCGCAATACAAACAAATTTCTGTTTTTCTTGCATTTTTTTTAACATGACTTTTTATCTGAGTTTGTTCTGTTTTTGTTGGAAAAATTGTCTGATACTTTCATATTCAACATGATCTGGGTTGACATTGTGTCTTTTTTGATTATAATCATAAAATGATATAAAAAGTCATTTCTGCTCTTGGGACTGTGAGTTGACGCGTGGATAGTGTCACTTTAGTTTCCTTGAGAAAAGGTGACATCAATAGAAAAGCCAATTCAAAAAGGAAAACAGAAAAGGTAAAATGAGGCACCAAATGACTTGATTTTTTAAAAAAAAACTTAAATGTAATTTCCAATGTAATTTGTGTTTTTGGTGCTTTTGACATTCTTGTGGCATTTCTCTGATGATGGAGGATATATATTAAGAAAATTAAGCTTAAGACTGTGTTTCTGAGTATTTATTCAAATTATGGTGAATCAGCTGACGAAAAATGCAGTTTTGAAAAAGCAATTAGTTGATACATAAAATCTGCAATCCGCAGGCCACAAGATCTCTGCTTGCTCCATTTGGAAGTCAATACATTGGCGTCTTTGTTTGCATCACCCAAGCTGGAATCTGGTTTAAAACTGTACAGCTGGATAGCTCCAATATTGCCATTTTTGTTGAACCAGCAAAGTTATGTCGCGTTTATGAGGGGCTGTAAGCTAGAAGGAGAAAGCGTACAGTGATTCCTTGCTATAACGCGGTTTACTTTTTGCTTCTTCATGGATTTGCATCGTGCATTGTGTTCTGCATTCTGATTGGCTAAAAAGTCACTCCGCTTCTTCTCTACCTGTGCGTCAATAACGTTGCAGTTTAATATGTACACGTAAGTAAAACAGCTAGCCAAATTTACATTACGTCCGTGCAAATTCTCTTGCAATTTTGAGTTTCTCTAAAACCCATAGAAAAAAGAGCGTCAACAACTACCTAGCACTATGTTCTTCTCTCGAACAAACACAGCTGCACCGCGGGCTTCAGAAGAAGAAAACACTGCAGAGCGGAGTCAGGATGCAGCGGTTCAGTCTGAAAAGCAGTGAAATACACCTAAGTAACTATTGGTCCGACTGTACTTTGTATTTTTTTCATGATCATTTTAAATTTTCTCCCGTTTAATCCAATTACTCGGGTCGCGGTGGGCGGGGCTAATCTTCGCAATTTGAAGTCTTCTGTTCACATCGATGATAAAAATTATTATTTAAAGTACAGTACAGAAGTTATTTGCGAAACAAATGCTTGAGCCTGTAAAATGTTTTTTTCTTTTTTTTCAATGCATAATAGAGTATTTAATTGTATAATAATTGTAAAAAAAAAAAATGTTTCTACTTCACGGATTTTGCCTATCACGGGTTCTTCTTGGAACGTAACCCCAGCGAAAAAACAAGGGTTTACTGTAAACTAAAGGGAAGACAGGAAATTAAGACTGAAAATGCCATATTTGAAGCAACATCAGCAGTCGCAGGAAGTTTTAAAGCTATCAAACATTCACTTTTACTAATTTTACAAGTTTCTTACGTTGTTTCTCATGGTTAATAATGGATCCTATACAAAAACCACCATGAAAAAGCAGACAACTTTGCAGCTGTTCCCTTGTTAAATGTCTAGTAAACAGGTAGTGTCAGTGGGGAAGGGTTCACAAACCCAAAATGAAAAATAAGCAGTGAAGAAGAAAATTGGTTGCCAACTAACTTCTGAATGGAAAAGTTATCACAGCCTTCGTTTTTTAGGCACTCCTCAGCTGATAACAGCAGCTGACTTCACGCCTACACACAGTGAGCAGATGGAGATAAAAGGTCCGAGGTGTTGAAGTAATGGAGGGTTAAAGCGACCTGTAATCTTCCTCTTTAACAGGCAGCTGCCCAACAGATCTGGCAGATCCAAATTTTGCAGTACAATAAATATATTCTATAATATATAAAATATTGCTGTAGAGTTATTTACAGTATATGTTTATTTAATTAGTTTACTTTCATATCAGAACTGCGATAGGAGTACAGGTTTGTACAGTTGAAATAAATTCAAAGGAGAAAAGTTTAAATACTTCAGAACATAGCAGTCTCTGGCCAGAATGTACACCTGGATGTGGCAGAAAGTTTCACAATAAAATGCACACTTAAAGCTGAATGGCTCCCAGCCCAAACTCATGAATGTAGACCCACTGCAGGTCCCAAACCACTATTTGTTTGAAAAGCTCAAAACCACATCAATAATTGAAAGCAGTTTTCAACTTTGTTTGTGGAGCTCTGAAACAAAACAGGATCGTTTTTTGCAGCTTGCTGTGAAAAGGTCTGGGGCGGCCCTTGTGCAGAGGTGGAGCCATCAACCTCTGATCAGAAAGGCTTGAAGTTCAGTGTGTTCTTAAGGAACCCCACATTGCTCCTAGCGGTCCAGCTCGCGCCTTGGCAGCTGTGCCTCCACTGGACAATTGAACTGCTTTGACTCTGGAAACCGAAGCTTCTGGAAGAAAAAATAGATTTTCCCTCCAAGAAATCCTATTTATGGTTTTATTCACTGTCCTAATGTTTCAGAGAATGGAATCATTGAAGCCCTCACCTACATCCGGCACAGCAGCACTCTTTGTTAGTGTTCAATTTGGAGGTACTGGTTTGGACACCTTTTTAAGTTGATTTTTTTTTTTAGCACATTTAAGGTTACCTTAAGTTTTAAGTTTAGAATTTAAAATTTTCTTGAATTTTAATTCTTCTGTATGCCTTATGTTTTATTTATGGTGTTCACATTTGGACGTCAATTCTATACCGTAGTAATTCTAATCTGTTTGAGAGTATTAGTATAGCATCTGAAAAAATACAAATATTTGTTTCAGTTTTTTTTTTTTTTTTGTCTTATGGTTTGTTTGATTAGTTTGGTCATGTAATTAGTAAAATAAATGACAAATATTAAGATTTTATCTTTTAGATTTACTTCAGTTAGAATGTGAATTGTTACCATTTGCTTATTTACCCTTTTTTAAGACATAATTTCAAACACATTAATATCCAGACGGTCTGAATGTTCTGTTTTAGTGCTTTTAAAGTAATCTGATTTCCTTGTTTTTGTATTTTGTTGGTAACTTTCTAGTTAGATGTTTGTAACTGTGGCTCTACCTGACATGACCTTTTTATCCATCATCATTTGCTCCAGTGTTGCTTTTTTTAAGGCACACCTGGATTCACTTTGTAATGATCACAGCTGCTTCTTGTTTACTGATTAGTCCCTCAGCGTGTAAGAACACTACAGATAATCTGTTCCTGGATTTTATTGTTGCTTTGTGTTTCTTCTGTTTCTTGTTCAGATTTTGATTTGTGTTTTAATTTCTTTAATGCTCGGCCTTCGATTTCCTACATTTAAGAACTTCACAAACACCCAAAGTAGCAGCCAGCGAGGGAATCTGGTCCTTTGAAAAGACACGTGTATGTATGTATATATGAGAAAGAGGCAGCGTCTTTTTATTCATTTATTTTTTTCTTCCATTTAATTTAAACATTAGCAACAAGCTGACCTGAACTACCACAGGATACTTTTCTTATCGGCTTTAAACGTGGTGCCATAAGTATTTTGGTTGTATAAAAGTGGACTTTGTTTTTATATAATTTTTATATTATCTTTCATTTAATTAATTTTTATTTTAGGTGCATTAGTCTGGCTAATGCTCCAATTTTGCAGTATAAGTACTCCTCATTGCAATGGTACATGAAAGAAAAACACATCATCTGACTAAAATAAACCAGGCTGTTTTTGCTTTAGATTCATGATTATTAGATTTATGTCCAAAAAAAGAAGACTTTTTAAAACCAAAATGTTTCTTAGTTTTCTCCCAAAGATTTCTTGGCAGATTTAATGGATTTAACCCGGATTCTGCCTTAATTGTGTGATGCAGCCAAATGTTCAGATCTCATAAAAAAGACTTTCCCGACAAAGGGAAGACAGAAAAAGTGTCCAAAAGATGAGAGCTCAGTAATGGGAATGTGTTTCTGGATATTACTCTGGCTACAGTTACACTAAACCCTTAGAAAAAAAAAAAATACAAAGGGGAGCATTTCCTAGAGTTCCACATGTCTGTATAAAGCCAGTATTATAAAATGTGATTTTTTTTTTTTTTTTTTTTTTTTGCAAATGATTTCTGGTGAGGTCTAGATTATTACAAACTGGAATTTTGTTGGTTTGGCATCTAATGTTCCTGTTTATAAGCCAAATTACGGAAAGAGAAGCAACAGAATGTTAATCCTTCATGTAAAATTCATAACGATATAATATAAAAAAAGTGCATATTTAGATTGATTTTTATTTTCTTTGTGTGTGCATTTCTGCTAAAAATGGAAATGATTTTTGTTTTAAAATAACACATTGTTTTAACTCAAAGGAAAAGATGAAGTAACATTCTTTTTGTCTGTTACCTTGCATCAAATGTTTAGGTGTATGTTCAATAATTTAGAGGTTAAGGCTAACAGAGAAAGCGATCTCTTTAAATGTTTAAGTATTTATCCAAATACTGTGTGGATTTCATTTTTCTGCTCATATTCTACCAGCCAAAAATCATCTGACATAAACAGTGACAGACAGTTAATGCAAGTAAAAACAGCTGAGCTTACAGGTAACACGTTTGTAGATGCACACATTTTTTATTACAAGGTGCAAACTTGAAAATCTGAATTCTTTTTAGAGGTTTTTGAGATTCACTTAAAAAAACAAATACCTGTAAATAACTTGAAGACCTAATTAGCTATGTATTTTATTTTTAAGTGAAGAGGAGTGTGATTACAGCTATTTTCTATTATTAGTTGTAGCATAAATGTTCAAAAATGTCTTGTTCTAACTTTTTTAAAGTCTTGCTGCACATACAAAAGTACCCACTGAAATGGAGTGTTTAGGTAACAACAACCTCCTACAGTCACATGCTCATGGTGCATTATTAGCATTGCCAGTTTGCACTTGTTCACTAGTTTTGTTCAGATGCCTGAGAGTTTCTAAAAACAGAATCCCACAACGAGACTAGTGGTTAACTTTTGAAATCTGAAAGTCCAAGTTATGTCTCCAAGCTATGCTCTGAAACACACAGATTTTGCTTTCAATGAAGCCTAAGAATTGGTTGACTGTAAACATAAACTGAAGATAGACAATAGACAACAAAGAAGTCACACACCAGACAAGTTTATGACATGATAGGAAGTATAAACGGGTGCAAGTATTTCCATTGTAAACTTTTTGTTTTCCATGAGGTGAACAAATACATTATTTATGTTTTTGTAAGAATGCTCAAATGCTAAGTAAACTTGAGTCTTAACAGAACTGTATCAGGCAGCATATTAGATATAAATATTAATTTGGGGTTTGAAGAAAGTAACAAAAAAAGTCCTCTATAGATGCATGCTGTACTTCATACATTATTTTTCCTGTCTAATTTTTTGACATTTTCCTTTAAGGACAAACATCTACTGACATTTCAACATGTAAATGTGGGCTTGAAGAGGGACCCTGATGTCATAGCTTTGCACCATAGGTAGCTTGTTGTTGTCAGTAGTTGGTATGTACCGGCATTCATGTGCGCAGTAGTATGGCATCAATGTCCTTTATTCCTACTGCTGCGTTGCCCTGCATCTCATTAAATGATCAATGTCAGTGACACATTCTTGGGAAAATGCTGGGTTGATATTTTGCTGTGAAAAGAGCACAGAGACTAAAAAGGGCAAGGCTGTCTTTAGTCTGAGCTTCATTTGAGCACACATGCAGACTTTGTACATCCTGGAATCTCTATTTATATCCTTTGTTTTCCTTTTTACTGATGTCACGCTTATTGCTAACCTTCATATCTACATGAAACTAGTTTTTTTGGAAGTTTTACTCTTTCCTTTTGTCTTTACTAGTTTTATTAGTTCAGCACATCCTGCCAAGGCTAAGGCAGCTTTTACTTTGAATGTTACAACTCTAGATTATTGGGAAAGTATCTGTGGTGCAGATGTTGAGTTGTGATCGGTGGATCTTAGCGTTTGGTTTCCACTGTGCCCCCCCATCTCTGAAAGTGTCTTTGGGTGAGACACTGATGTCCACATTGCTCCTGGTGGTTATAGATTGCAGTCAGTGTTCGGTGGCAGAGGCGACATCAGTCAGTGAGTAAATGTGCATGTGCAACAGTGAATGGCACTGTGACTGTAAAGCATGTTAGGCCTTAAAGAAAGTCAGTAAAATATTATATATAAGTATACAACATCTACCATTGAAGTGCTGGGATTATTTGAATTTTGTCATATTTTTTTATGGGTAGACAGAACAAGATGTAACGCAATAGTGTAAGACTCATAGCTGTTTTTTACATCTTCCATTTGTCCCATAAAACATATTTAATAGGAAACAAGAAAAACTCTTTTAGTCAAACCCGAAATCCTGTTGCTTTTCTTTGTTCCTTTTAGTTTTGACAGACAAGGAGCAAAAAAGTATAATTGGAATGATTGGAAATCAGTGTTTTTCTCTTTTGCTTAAGGCAAATAAAGTCTTGCTGTGGGGAAAAAGTTGCTCAGGTTGCAGGTATTGCTTAAAAAAAACATCATCTTTTGTTAATTTCTGATGGGTAATGCTTTTAGATGTGCACCTACAGCCAGTCCTTGAAAGAGTCACAGTTTCACACGTTTTTATGAATGTAGTGCACAATCATCTCAAGGCCATACTGTCTTCCAGATTCACTCCCCCCTTTCCCAGTATTTCAGCAGTTCTCATCACCATCACTTAGTTCTCTCGTTTTGTCTCCTCTCAACCTTGAAATTCCATCTCATCTCCAACCATAAAAACTTCGGTACCAAAAGTTTATTATGTGTGCTTGTAGGACGGCATTCAAATTTAACGATCCCTCTTTAAAAGTAAATTGGAAAGTTAAGCTTATGGAGCGCAGGGTTGTCATTTTTCAGGTGCTGCTTGGGTTGGTGAGACTACTGGAATGAAATCACCAACCAGTTTTTAGGATGGCATGTGTACGTTACTGTTGAGTACCTAGGAAGAGATTGTTTCATAGAGCAACCATCCTTCTGATTCAGTCAACTCACGAAAACTTTGCTTGCGTTTCGTTTGTGCCCAATCTTGTTTTCTGTGTAATTGGGGAGCTTGGGAAGATTTATTACATTTAATGTTTTTCCTAAAATTCCTAACTTCATGCTACATTTTGATGAAAAAAGTTTATTATACTGCTTATAAAATACTTTTGATTGGTTTAAGGGGGTTCCACATGGGTGTTTTGAAGCATTATTAAATCATTTGTAAGCTGTCTTCCGTTTTATTAAGTTTAGTGCGAATTTTTAGTTAAAAACAAAAAATGTATTCAGGTTTGATTTTTAAATAGACTGATTTAAAATAAAAAAAATTTTTGTTGCTTTTTTGGAACATGAGCAAAAAGATACAAACATGAATTTGTAATTTTAAAGTTTAGCTGTAAAGTTTACAAATTCTCTTATTTATATTGGCGTTTTTAAAAGTGTGAAACTAAAATGTAGGCATATATAAATATATTTTAAACCATGTGGCATATCAGTAATTAAATCATATTAAAGCGTAAATAAGAACTTAAAACTCTTGTCGGATTATTATAATCACACGTTTAGATACTTTGAGTGTGTCTGACGGTGTTTTAAAGTAAATATGTACATTTTTAAATGTTTTCAACGTTCTCCCTGTACCATTGTATGGTTAGATAGTACAAAGATTTATTTACATAAATATGAAACCCATATCAACGTAGTGTACAGTTTAAAAAAAACTTTTTTCTGTCCTGACTCAAGAATCAAACATTTTCAATGAAATATGGACAAAAAAATAAATGTTGTGTCTTTTCACACTAGTGTGATTTCTAAAATAATATATTGTACAAAATCAAAAAAAGTACATTAAGTATTTTCAGTTGGTACCCATCAAAAAGAAGAGAAGGGTAATTCACATTTATTTAAAAGAAAGAACAAAGTCTTTTTTTTTTAATATTGTTGTATTTTTTTCCCTTTGTAATCTTTTTAGGATTTTATTTTAAGTTGTGTTGTGGCCCAAAATAAGGCGGAGATGTTCTTGATCTATTTTCAGAATCATATTTAAAGCTATAGCTTCAAATTGTGCAACATGAAGCAGAATGATTTATGATTTTAGGAGCTTCGTGAGCATAAAACTCCTAGCATTTCAACCATAATTGACAGCTTTCAGTCACATGATGTTCCCACTGGTCGGGAGCTTCAAACAAGTGTTTTAGATGAGGGCTTATATCGGACTGCTGGTTTATCTAAACAAAATTTTCAATCCCCTTCAAAAATCCAAAAAAGAAAAGAAATGCTGAGTTTGTGTTCTTCCATGACCAAAACTGGCAGAATTATTCAAATCTCTTGAGATGGATTTCAGTTATCTATGTAGAAGAGAAGTTTCAACTTCACAGAAAATTACTGCATGTAGAAGTACTGATGGTTCTCTGCATTTTATTATAAGGATAAGATAATTCAATAGAGAGTTAAAGATAAAAAAAATTATTGTAAAAGCAAAAGAAGGAACATTTCCAAAAGTTGGACACAGAATAACTGCAGGGGGGAGCTCCACTTAAACTGTGATGTGAGGAAAACTATTGAGAACAGGACAACTCATTCCAGTCCAATATGTGGAAAGACTTTGAATTTAGCAAAGACATGTGACCTTACAGTGTGGTAAAATGTTCTAATAATTTTCCTTTTGGATTATTTTTAGGTGGAGGAAAAACTATTTTTTTCTTCGTAACAGAAACAATCCTTTGACCTTCAGTGTTTATACATGATAAATATATCTGGCATTACAATCCAACTGTATCAAATAGAAAGTTGTGGGAGAGATTCATTATATCTTAAAAGCACAGACGTTTCTGTTTTGTTGGAAAAACATGACTATTTATAATTATTTAGTCCTGCCAGCCTCTTCTTCCCAAATTAATCAGCTTGTTTCCTAAACTATAACTCCAGAGAAATGTCTGTTAAGATTTGTGTTCATCCAGGTGACGTCTTAAGTGTGACCTTAGTAGTTCTGATCCTTTCTTTCTTTGTTGGTGGTTGAATAGGGACTGAAGGGAAACAATGTTTTTTTTTTCACATACATGGATCTCTATGGTGCTAAATGTTAAAAAAATTAATTCGATTACTTGTTGTACTAATATTCAAACAGGCCTTTCATGTCCCCACTTCGCCTTCTGTAATCTAATTTTAGCCCGAAACTGTAGGAGGTTTTGGTTTCCAATCATTTTACTGCCACCCTATTGTGATCTACAGGCTGAAAACAAGCGTTGCCAGTAGCACAATGTGAAAGGTGTATGTTGGCAGCGTACGTCGGTATCACTCAACACATGCTCGGATCCAGAGGGGGCCAGAGCCTGCCGGGCCCCAAGCGTGATGGCAGCCACACAGCCATGTGTTATCCCTGAAACCACGTCCTCAAAGTCTTACAGTTAACACAACTTGGGGCAAAACTCAGGCTGTGAAAACAGAATCAAAGGTAGATATATTTTAAATTACTGCGCATACATCGGTAGTTTAGTCATTTTATTAAGGTAAAATGTAAAAACAAAGCGACTCTTGTAAATGTCAAATCAGATTTTCGACAAATGACTCAGTTGCCTCCTTTAAACTAACAAAGCCAAAAAGAAAATAAAGTAAGTTAAATAGAAAAAAAACAAAGCGAATAATCTGCAATGAAAGGAAAGAAAAAAATTTGTCTGTCCTTACATTTCTGTGTGCCTTTCAAGCTGCGGGCATTTCACACTTAGGAGTCAGTCGCCAACAGCAGCGAAATCGCATGTTGTCGTGGCAGGAGTGAAACCTGAAAAACAAGAAGTGCAGAAGTGTCAGATAAATTATCTGATTCTTAAACATGTAGAAATGTTGCTGTCCATCAACTGACTAGTCGTGTGTGTGTGTGGGTTTGCCTGTTACACAGAACAGCACGCATTGTAAGTCACGCAGTGTTGCGAAACGTGCCTGTAAGAAAACTGGGTCAATCTGCTTCATATCATTTTATTGTGATTGATCCAAAATGTGTTCAAAACAGCGTTTCTTATCCAGGTTTTGCTCCATCCTCTATTTCATTAATGCTGTTTGTGGATGCTCACTAATATACAGTAATTTGTGAGTAGTTTAGTCAAGATTTGGAAATACTTCAGTCAGCATTGAATTTTTTATTTTCTTTCTCTAAAACCCGTTTAAAACAACTCTCACTGACCAAAGTGCTGGATAACAATACACAATCAAAAATAATATAATATAAAGAATAAGAAACGATACCCCTGTTAAAACAGGACTAAAGCACACAAGTGAAATGCAAAAATATGTGCATCCAATGTTACTGAGAACAAGTGGTTTTTAGCTGTTTAAGTATTTGTGCAGCATGGATGTGCAGTGGAAGGTTGTTCCATAGTGTTGGTGCTGACCCTTGAACAGAACAGACCTCAGAGTCTCAGCTGGGATGTGAGGCTGGAGATGGATAGGCTGGGGTCAACCTGTGTAGACCTTAAAAACTTAAAGGAAAGTTTTAGGATGCATTCTAAAGTCTAAGGGGACTCAATGGAGGGCTGCTTAGTAGTTGTTTGCTCCTAGTTTCTTTCTTTTTTGTTTTTGACAGCAATTGGCTGCAGCCGTTGTCGACAATGGAGGTGGCAGAGGAGAAACTGATGTCTCTCCTCTGTCTTAAGTCTTGAGTAAAGAATTGTATTATTTTTTTCTGGAACAAAAAGCTTAAATTAAGGACTGCTGCAATATGATGACCTGGTACAAAATCCAAGATTTTTTAAGAGGCCAGAGTGAAAAGCCTATATGAATATCATCTGCAACAAAATTGATTTTTTTTTTAAGATAGCTCTTAGGGGAAACAGGGAAAGTGGTGAAAAAAGGATGGAGGCCTGAACCCAACGCTGGGGCAGTCCACAGGTCAGAAGACTTTAAAGAAGTGCTGGACTCAAGCTGGGAAAGAGATTGTTATGCTCCACTGTATCAAACAGAGCAGTAAGACATCAGTTTTACCAGAGACCAGTTAAACTTACCAAAATACACCATCAGTGCTGGGACATGTTCTCAAACCAGAATGGTCATTTCCATACATAAACATTATCATCAGTGTAGTTGACCCTCCACAACCTTCACTGTGAATTTGAAAGAAAAAGTTGTTTTTTAAAATTGGCATGAAATTGGACAGACCTGCAGAGCCTGCTGTCTTTTCTCCATCTCCTTTCAGCCTGTTCACAAACATGTCTGAGTTCTTGAGTGGATGGGCAAGATTCAGCTACTGGCTCCACTCGCTGGGCAACTGAGTCCAGTAACTCTGTGCATGTCAAGTTAGACAAGATAAAAGTTTGTCAAGATTAAAATCACAATCAAAAGTTCATATTTCTCTTCATTTACACCATTTAAAACTACAAAGTGCAAAAAGTTGTAATCAACATGGTATACTGCCATATATATTTTTATTTTTATTAAAACTTATAAAATGATCTATTATTATACTCCCCCCCCCAAAAAACAAAACAAAAAACTTTATAGCCTGAATTATGTTTAGATAAAACCAGCTAAAGCTTTTACTACTAGTAATTAGTGACAAATAAATCTGTGTTTGCACTTCCTCAATTTCACCACCAGAAGATTTTTACTATTCGTGAGACTTCAGGATTCAGTAAAACAAATCCTTGATGTTTTTATGTGTAAAGCTCAAAGAGCAGTTTCTCATATTTAGGTTTCTTTAGTTTTTCAGACTTTAGTGACGGTCACAAGTTCTTATCTTTTGGGTGGTCCAGCTGCATCCACCAAGAGCCAGAACTAGGGCCGTGACGATCACCGCATCACCCCGGTGATGACCTCATCACCGCATCACCGCACTTTTTTTGCGCACTTTTTTTTTACGTTTTGCATCTGGTGCGTTATTCGGAACTATAATAAACACATTAAACGCATTCATCTTTGCTGATAATTTCCTTTTAACACCATTGTAATTGAAGTTCTAAAGAGCTTACCGCTTCATTATACTATTAATTAAGGATCAGAATAGCCAAGAAAACAATATGAGACTGTTGTATTTGTGTATCACAGACAGTCTGCTTTTTAAGTAGCCTCTGTTTTCTTATTTCATCACAGGATTCTGACATTTGTGTGGTTATAACCTCACAGGCTGCATTAATGACTGCAGGAGAAATTAACCCTGTTTTTAAAATCTGTTTTCTGCAGCAGCTGTTGCTGCACTTTATTTGACCACAAAAGACTCTTATTCTGCTTAAAAATAAAAGTATGAGGAATTTGGAGGTTTGAAGGAGTCTTGAATTCCATCTGTAAAATTGGCTAGTTCCCCTGGGCAGGTATTAAGATGACATTATATGAAGAGAAGGTGCTGTCATCACCTGCTCTGCCTACACTCTCACGGTTCTGCACACTCATTTTGAAATTATGTTCCCTTACTTGGTAGGACAGGCCAAAGAGCCACAAGGGGTTGAATTGTGCATGGCAGAAGTGCACACACACAACTCCAGGCGCCACACTTGTTCTCATTACAATCATGTTCAGTCATGATTGTGCACATGACAGAGCCTTTTTTTTTGATCTGAAGACAGGAACATTTTTGAAAGACGGAACAACTAAATTATAAAAGTTTGAGTCTTTTGTGTGTGATGATGCATTGTGTTTTCTTAGATACATTTACAGTAAACTGCAATGACTAAAACAAACAAGGAAAAAGTGAAAGACTCATCATTTCTTTAGCTTCATGACTCTGCTGACTTTGAATGGAATGTTTCCCATCCAGATTAAAAATTACTCGTGTTCCTTCCTGTACATTCCTCTCTTTATATGAAGGTAATCTGACCTGTTTAAATCATTCTACAATCTTGTGTCAGTATACCTGAAATCTAGTCAGGGCCAGGACAAGCTAAAAACAAACAAACTGTTGCTTGCATTTCACTTACAAACCTGGTGAAATTCACTATACTGAACAAATTAAAGAAAGGAATAAAGAGGATCTAAAGCCAAAAATAAAATTAAAAAAACTGTGTAAAACCCTTTGTTCAAATCCAAAAACAATTAATTCCAAAATTCTAAATGTGTTCTAATAATAATGATGCTGCTTTAGGTAAATAGCCAGTAATACTCATCAAAGATGGAGCTCCTAAAACCAAAAAAGAAATGGACAAAATTGGACCCTCATTCATTATGTTTGGAACCTTATTTTTAGATATTAAATCACATTAGCAAAGAAATGAAAATGAATGTTTTTTGATTTCCTCTTCTTATACTCTGACATATTTGATAACACACTATTTTTTAGGAGAAAATATTGGATTATTTCCATATACTTCAGCTTTTTAAATTTAACTTTAAAAAATGAACAACCACAACAAATGAATCTGTTGTGGTTGTGTTCAGGTGATGTGATTGAGAGTCAGGTCGCTTCTTTTCTGTATGCATTCAGTCAAACCCAGGCTCTGTCCATGCTCTGTAACTCTATGAGGCGCTGATCCAGAAGTGACAGAATCAGCAGGTGAACAGAAGAAGCAGTCTTCAAGACGGACAATATTTTAAGTGCAGTCTGCATCTCAGTTATGAAATAGAGAGGAAGTCACAAAAAAACACTTTCTGGTTAACTGTAATGAGTGATATACCACTCAAAAATGGATCTGCATAAAATGCTTTTTCCTAAAATATTCTATACCATATTCTGTATTTTTTCTGATTGCACTGTAGACAAAGTGGTATTAGTGACAGGATAGTATGATTTTAATTGTTCTCATTTCTGTGAAACATCACCTAAATAATCAAGTTGAGATGTTGGACTCATCAGAAAATGGAAACTTTACGAGGAGATCTTTGAAATGACTCAAATCCCATGCACTTACCAAGAATAGGAATTTGTTTAGCTCTTTTTAACATCTAGTTTAAAGAATAAAAAATCTGGATTGCAACTCCTGGGCCAGCATGTCATTTACTTGGAGTGCTCTGCTGGTCATTGAGCTGCAGTTGGACCATGTGTATAAATAGAAACTAATCTGTAGCCTCATTTGAGAGGTTGATATTGGAGCACAGCAGTGCCCCTTGGCAGGTATTGGGCTGACATGATATGACAAAGATGTGTTGTATCTGAGCATGTCTGATTGTACTGGAGCTCCCATCAGCCAAGCTGCCTGAGCTGGAAGCCGTCCTGAGGCCATAGGAGCAGGTCACCGTCACGCAGCTCTCTCATTTGTCAGGGACTCAGGATATGATTCTGCAGCACAAATGAAGCAACTAATAACACGTATACATATAAAACATGACAGTTTCCTTTTTGGATATCCGGTGTGCAGACCTTGTTACAGAAGCTGTGTTTGTTGGGAAAGGATCCTAAAAAAGGGAGTTGTACGGAGTTAGGAAAAGATTGAAATACTTTAATATACAACACAATTCATTTAGAATAGATGGCTTGACTGTTGAAAAAGTCTTTGTCCCACTATTTGACCCACTCAGATTAAAAACTCTTTCTTTTTTTTAAATGTTTTTGTAGCATTTTTTATCACGATGGAGGACATATATGAAGAAAATTAAGTGTAAATTGGCATTTCTGAGCATTTTTTTATTCAAATCATTGAGAATCAGGAGGAGATGAAAAAATGCAGTTGGAAAAATAGCTAATTTGTGATGTAAAAAAATATGCTGGGCGGACCACAATCTTCCTGCTCCGCTCCATTCTGATGCATCCCCTTGTAAACAAATAGAACTATGTACGTCTTTGTTTTCCTCTGAGCTGGCATCTAGCTCAGAACAGTACGGTTGGATTGCTCCGATATTGCTCGCCATTTTTGTTGAACCGGTAACGTTAGGGGTGGTGGGATTTCTCTGCTCCTACGGTCCTGCCACACCTCTGAGGCAAATTCCAAATAAACTCCTGCCGCACTGCAGAAACTATGTCCTAGAAAACAACACAGATTTATTAATTTATTTCTTTGCTAAAAACAGCATAATTATAATTTAAAGACCACTGGGAACGCTTTGAAAAAAGCTGAAAAGATTATCTGAGTGGGCTTTTAAAGCCACCATGATGTAATTGTTTGCAGCATCTCACCTTTTCCAAGTTATAAGTAAATTAAACACGAAAGGGTCTCTTTTATCTCAGTGTGTAAAATAACGACAACAAAACTTTGCATACAAACTATTGTGCATTTTTACCACCTACTTCAAAGCAAGTAGGATTTATACATTGAAGATTATAGACCTTTCCTCTAAGTAAATGCCTGTGGGAGAATGCTGGAAGCATGATGTCTGATTGCAAGGCCTCCTCACAACAGTGTGTCCAATGCATTAACTCATCCTAGAGATCACCAGCTTTCATGAATAAAGACAATTAGCAGTGCTTTGAACACAATCCGACCAGCTCCCATTATGCGCTCCTCAAATTCCCCTGCTCATAATCATTCATTTATGAAGCAGTCTTGGCAGCGGCCTTCAATCCTTTTTGCTTGCAGCCAATTGCAGCTCATTCTCACTGATTTGCTGCTGGGACTAAACATAAACACAAAATAGCAGGGGAAAAAAAAACATCCACCATTTTTGGGTGTGTAAAATATTTCTGATCAGATGTTTAGAAGGCATAGTATGAGTTTTTATATTTTACATTTCGTGTTTTTACTCTTTTTTTGGAACTTGGTTGGATTGATTGAATTAAGGTAAGGTTGCAACATTTTATCTCAGATTACATTCTTTTTTCATTGTTGATTAGAACTGTGCTTTTTCATGTTCATTTTCTCACCCACATGCCAGGTGTTGTGCGATTTTTGATTAAACATTTGAAATCATTTTTTTTTTGTGAAGCAATACTCTCTGTTCAGGTCGGGTCCTCTTTACATTCGTGACTTTGGTTCTAGATTGCACAGCCAATCAAGACACAGATTACACAAATCATTTATAATTGAGAAAAGGTAACCTTTTCAGGTATAAATGGAATCTACAGCTTACAAAATATTTATTAATTTTTACTTGTGACTGTAAAACAAAATTAATAGTTTACTTTCTGTCATGATCGGCTTAAGCAGAATAGACCAAGACGCTGGAACCCGGAAGGAGCACAGGAGAGTTAGATGGAGAATTAATGCATTTATTATTCTGGAAAAGGATAAGACTGACAGAGGCACCATGACACTTTCAGGTCTAAAGTTATGTTCACACTGAATGCAACTCACTTGTCAGGGGCGTCCAGTTTCAATGTTAATGTTAATATTAACTCATCAGACATCCACTGTTAACCATGTTAACTGACACAATGTTGACCCATAGGAACCCCATGGTGACATCAGTTTAACAGAAAAACATCAGAAATGTGTCCACTTAGTTTGGGGGTGAAAACTCATTTTGGTTCAGGGGGCACATTCAACCACTCTGTTCTCCAGTGGACCGTACCAGTAACATAAAAGTTAGTTTATGTTATAAACGTTTAGAAAAAGATCAAACACCCTGCCTGAAATGTAAATGTGCAAATCAATGAAACATTAACCTAAATTAAACTTGCAAACATTTATGAACATAAGAATTTGGAGTTAACCTCCCTTTCTCTCTTGAAACTTCACCTGATTCAGGATTCAGATCCTGTGCAGCAACACATTTCACTGTCATTCAAGTGTGCAAAACACAATGGAATGTCCAAGAGTCTTTTCCTGGTTGGCTGCCTGAATTTAAGTGACGTACAGACATGAGTGACACTGGAAAAAGAAGCAAAATCCAGAACCACTTCACTTTAAGTGATAATACTAGAGTCTGCAAGAAAACAATTAAGAATAGAGTAAAGAAGAATGGAAGCGGCTACTCAACCAACCTGGACCTGAGGACTGAGAGAATCTTCTCCTAAACAGCAGATTATTACTGATGGAAAAAACAGATCAGCTTCTCATAGCTGAGACACTTGGTATTTTTGAATGCCAACTTTTACTGTGACGAAAATCACATAAAGTGGGCATGCCTCAACGTGGGCGGAGTTAAATGCATCTGAAGACTGCTGACGCGTTTAACTCCGCCCACGTTGATGCACCCCTTGGTCTGCAGCCTGGGGCTCCTCCCCATGACAGACTCTGGTCCACATTCACAGCCGCGCCCCTCTCTGCTCATTCACACTGCTTCTCCTTCTGCCCTTTTGCTCATCCCAACGGTGTTAAAGGCACCACGACAATCTTATTACATAATAGTTATTATACCATTGTCCGGGTGAATACTCTATTCTGATTGGCTGCTGGGTGTGCAATAAAAATTCATAACCGCACACCCTAAAAAAAATTCTGGTCACCTACAGTACCTTCAATCTTCTGTGCCACTTCTTTAAAACAATCTTTAGCTTCATCATCTGGACAAAAACAAGCGGTAAGAGATGAACTTTCTCTCTGAACTGATGCTTTATTCAACCCATCGGAACGATCAGCATATATATATCGCTTTATATTGCTGGGTCTCGACTGCAGCGGTGGTGCGGTGCTATGTCATGTTGCCATGACAAGGCGCCACACGCCGTAACAAATAGTCAGTTTTTTGTTGAAAAAGTCTATCCAAATCTGATAAAAAACAAAAATTAAGGACTAAAAAATGGTTAATATTTATTTATTATGTAAGTGACCATGGTATAAGCGGAATAATGGCTTTGAAAGTGTGCATTATCACTTTTAAGACACTTCTCGGAAGCAATTCGCATCGGATGGTTTAGGCTTCCACGGCGTGAGTTAAAAAGTGATAATACATACTTAGTCGGCCATTAACCCTTACTTGTACACAACCAAAGAGAGTTGTAGCACATGATGAAAGAGCCCCAGGTTGCCAACCGCTGCCCTAACCCAAGGGCCAGAAAACAAACCTGCATGACTAGTTTTGCCTTGCCTGCTGATTTCCTCACTTTTTCTTTACTTCTACATTTTGTTTCATGATCTTACTTTTGTTAGCGCCGTTTTTACCTTTGTGGGACTAACTGCCCTGCTGCTGGTTTAATCAACCTAACCGTACGTTAAAACTGATTATAACTACTGCTGATCTACATAAATGTGACACTACTACATAATCTACAGAACTTTAATTTGCAAAACACAATAATTGAAATAATTAAAAGTATTTTGTCTTGGTGTAAAGTGCATTTTTGATTTTATTTTATTTTATTGTGGCCTTTTTAACCTGTTTTTCGCTTGTTTGTAATAAAAAGTCTCAATAAAAGTGGAATATGCGAATACTGACTACCCACCAAAGACCCCAAAGGTGGAATCTGCTCAGCTTCATAGCTGGATATGTGGAGGTGAAGGTTGTAGATGATGACTAAAATGACGACAAACGTAACTTACTTTGCACAGAGGGTTTCAGAATAAAAAGAGAAGTTAAAGTTACCTGTACTGGGGAAAGTAACAATATTTTTGTTGTTGTAAAAGAAAAACCATAAAAATGATCATTTTGAGTGATAATATTTAGCTATGTGTACTAATATAGCGCTTCCTGCCTATTTGCAACCACCAAAGCGCTTTATCTGGTTTACTCACACTGCCATGAGAGACACTAGCCAGATCACTGTTTATTTGCTTAAAGTTCTTTAAATGCCACTTATGAATGTTTTTGAGAGAACTTGTCACTTTAAATAACTTTTATTTTCACTGAACTTCAATTGAACTAAAAACGGGTTCCATGCAGTGTATTATAATATAAGTTTAAGTCTTTGTTGATCTTTAGATGTTTTTGATGCCTTCAAAAACTAAAATGATCATTTTGTAAAGGGACAAATCACCATATTTTAAGTAAACCTCAAAATCAAAACATTTCAAGATGTTAAACAGGTTTCAGGGTTCATAACTTAATTAAGCAAATGACTAATCCTTACTTTGCTTTAGGCTCCTGTCACTTTATTTGACTCCCGTTTTTTGATGCATAAATTGTCAGAGACTTGGCTCATTGTTTCCCCGTCAAAGTATTGTTTAAGTGCAAAAGACTGCTTTATGCTTTATCCCTCTTAGATTTTTTTATATCTGTACGTCTTAGGGTGTTTTTTTTTTGTCTTTTCACTTATCAGAAACTGCAAAAGAAGTTTTCTAATCTCTTCTTTCCCCTCACTGAATCTCATGTTTCCCAGAGCCCACCCATGAAGTCTGTAATTTTTTTTTCAGAAGCAGGAAAAACTAAATCTGTCATTCACACGCTCCATCTGTGTCACCTTCTGACTGTCACCTTTTAAAAAATGGAAAAAGAAGAGTGATTTTGATGGATCCGGCAGCAAAAGAACAAACTCGACTATTTTTACTTCACCACACTGACACTCTATAAGGAATAGGAGACGTATTTGGAACAAGCTGCTGGAGAACGGCGCTCAACAAAGCTGCCTGCTTCTGCTTAGCGAAGCTGAACTATTAGAAATCAGAATGATGAGTTACATTATAATTACAGTTTTGCATAAAGCATCACTTACACGTATTAAATTTAGAATTATTTAGTCTCACTTTAAGGAATTAAATAATGTGCATTCCATCATAAACAGTTATAATAAATCACAAAATAATAGAAATGAAGAAAATAAGATTGACACTTATGAGGCGTGTTAAGCTTAATGTGCCAAGGCATCAACAGGTGAGAGATGATCTAAAACAGAAAAAAATGTTAATTATTCTATGTCTTAATAATGTTATTGTGTTGGCAAATTAGTATTAACACTACAGATTTATGAAGTGAAGTTATTGAACACTACCTAACAGATCAGAGTGCTGCCTGTGCGAGTCTGTGCAGACATCTGCGTATACTTTATGGTTGGCAGGACGAACTCTTCATTGTCTTCTGTCTGCGACATACAACAGCACACAATCATACCAACACACTAAAGAGGCAAAAAGTGAAAAAGCTCAAATTTTCAGCTACTAATGGTTCATTTGAAGCACAGCACTGTCAAACTTTAAAACTTTGCCTTATTGTTTGCTCCAGATTACTTCCTGCATCCTTTAGGAAACTTTTTTTCTTGAGTTACTTCATGTATATTGAAGCTTTTAGATATTTCCTGACTTTCTTTCTGCTGTGCTTGTAATGAATTGGAGTCATCATAGTGTGAAGAGACAACTGAAAAAAAGTCCTTCCCCATCTTCTGTTCTGCTCTACATGCAGGGTTGGTGCTTCACGCTTATTCACCAAAAACCCAATTTTTGGATTTCTTTCTCCTAATGGTGCTCTTCACTGTACATCTTTGCTTGGATCGTTTCCCTGCAGATTGACTGCAGGACTGTATATGTGAAAATGCAAAGCTGACAATAAGAGAAGCGAATAGAATGGTTTTATGGGGGAGGGTTAATGATCCGACATCTGAATGACTGCTTCATTTGAAAGTACAGCGAAAGCTATGATGTTGTTGACTCTGATATGAGATCTACTGCCATGTCAGCACACGCAAACAGTGGCATATCTGTGCAGGGCCCTCAATGACAGCACATAAATCATGTCTATTTATGCTGCAGACTGGTTCAGAAGAAGCCGACTAATTCCTTTGACCAAAAAGGAGCACAGGGATATTTTCAGTTAAGACTTTGATCAGTGGGACAAATTGGTTCTTTGATGAACTCCCTTTATTAGGTCCCACAGCAGTCCTAGAATGCCAGGACCAGAATGTTTTCGCAATTCTTCTTTCTTGCTGCACCTTTAAGTGAAGATTTCACCACCGCCACATACTTGGAAAATCACCAAAATTTGCACATACCATCAAATATCGACTGCGGCTGAGAAAGTGTTTTATAATCAACTAACCAAAACACATGTGTTGAAGATATCCAAAGGAAGTTTTGAAATTATGGGATGGCCAAAGGTCACACACCTTGGTGACCACTTTGTGGCAAAGTGTGAGACCTTCAAGTTTTTGCACAATTTAGGAAAAAGAACAACAACTTTTGTTTAAACAATCTTCACAAAATTTCACACACATGCGCCCAGCTTAAGTGTACAACCACAAATGAAGTGTCCTTGACCTGTGGTCTTGGGAGGAACCTGCCATCTTGAAATCAAATTTTAGACCCTAATAAATTTAAACTCCTCCAAGGGATTTCGAACATCTTTTAACTCTTTGAGCATCATTGGGCAGCAGGGGTGGGCGATACTGGGAATTTGGGTATCGATCTGATACCAAGTTAATTACAGGGCCAGTGCCGATATCCATACTGATACCAATACTTTTTCTTGAAATGTTTAATTATAATAAATTTTTGACAAATATACTTCTTGTAGACTGTCTTGAAGTCTACAAGAAGTGTTTATTTACCTATAGTCTGTCTCAAGTATATTGTTTTACATACATGCTTTCCAGCAGATGATGTGAGATTTTGCTAATTTACCAATTGTTTGAGACGATGTTATAGTTGACTTGTTGACAGAAATGGAAACTCTTTTTCTAATGGCCACACATATGCTCTTTTGCATATTAAATTGAGTTGCATCGATTCTGTTGTATGAACAGTAGTCAGAGCTTGTTTGCTGTCACGTCGGTGCAGCTGGAATTGTTTGCCAAGCTGTACCCTCTTAAACAGAGCGCAGATTTCTTTGTTTAGAGGAAATACCTCTCAGCTCAAACTGTATATTGGATTTTGTATTGCTCAGACCTTATAGTTCCTATTGTCTTCCTCAGAGTGGGCTCCACTGCAGTGTGACTGTGCTGCATCATAGTGTGGATGAAGATGAAGATGGTGGTGGACGCCCTGTGTGGACGGAGACGCAGGCTGCCCTGTTTCCTTCTGTTCATCCTACTGTTCGGTGCTGGAGGTCTGGTTCTCTTTATTCACCAACAGGAGACGTCAGAATTGGCGCAGGCACAAGCCCACGGTGAGTTTGTCCTTCAAATGCGGAACCACAGCCGTGTTTAAACTGCTCATGTGATAAGTTTATTACACGTTCAAATGGGGCACATTCTTCTGAGGCTGTCCGTCATTGGGCTGACAAAGCATGCATTGACTGGGAGCCATTTTTACCTGGAATACCACTAAATAATGTATGACATGAATGTAGTAAACATTATTGTCCCCTTTCAACTTTTCTTTATGTTCACAGTTAATTTTCTGAAAGTTTTGCAATTTGGAAAGACTAACTGAACAAAAAGACCAATAGAGTAAAAGCACATAAATGTTTAAGGCGGTGTTTTTCAACCAGTGTGCCGCAGCACACTAGTGTGCCATGGGAGATGGTCAGGTGTGCCGTGGAAAATTCTCCATTTTCACTGATCTAAAAACATTTACCATCTCCAGAATATCAGCTTGTGCATCCAAACAGGCCCTGATAAAACACTGAGTTGATAGGAATATGAAAGATCTTAAAATACTTTTTTCTTTGTGTCTATATGATTCGATTAAAGACACTTTGATGAAAATGACGGTAACGCGATTTAGCCGTAGCTTCAGATGTTTCCGGAAAAGTTCTGTCCCTTTAACTGTCTCCTCCAATCATTCTTGGAGGCCTAATCATACGTAATCAGTCTGACCAATCAGACTGATCGCACTAAATCTCCCATGATGCATCGGGTTAAAGTGACAGCGTCTCAGCGTACAATGAGTCTTCCCTGTTAAACGTCTTAAAACCACAACGAACACACATCAAATTTGTTTTCAATCTTTTTGATGAAATCAGAGGTCACCAGTTTAGTTCTCCTTCAAGGTTTGTGTTTATTAACAGTCAGACATCCCAGAGTTTGGTCCAAGTCGTCTTTTTAACTGAAACACTTTTCTAATAATGTCTAGATTATTTTATATGTTAAACTTAAGAAGTAATAACATTTAAGAAACAGGATTAAGGTTAAGTGGCCAACAGACACATTAAACTAAATTGAAATAATAATATCATCTAAATAAGAAATAAAACTTTTTTGTTAAAGTTTTCAAAGATATCATTTTTGATTAAGACAAAAGAAAAACTAATAAAACTTCAACATGTTCACTTTTTGTGTATAGCTACAGAAAACATGAATATATAATTAGTCTTTTTGTGTAAAAATTTTATCATATATACTGTAATCATATTATTCAGAAATTACGGTTGCCTTTGCACTAACATTTAAAAAATAAATCACTATTAAAAATATATAATAAA
Organism: Oryzias sinensis; assembly: GCA_037389245.1. Lineage (NCBI taxonomy): Eukaryota > Metazoa > Chordata > Actinopteri > Beloniformes > Adrianichthyidae > Oryzias > Oryzias sinensis. The sequence continues at coordinate 17,445,378 of CM074489.1, read as the reverse complement.
AACAAATATATTTTTGTTTTTTGTGTTGCATGTTAGTAAACTGGAGGAAAAAACAACTACCAGGGTAAAATGTCAAGTAATTTAGTTAAAAGTTATTACTGAAAACTAGCTTAACTTTGATTACATCTTTAAGAAAAAACAGCTGCAGCTTCCAGCTTTTTCTGCCACAATTATCACATAAATGCATGTGAGATTGCAGAGGGACTGTACATCAATACAGACTATGAGTCTCTCCTTTTTTTAATTTTTGGATGCTGGTGTGCGGCGGGATTTTGGTCAAGATAAATGTGCCGTGGCTCAAAATAGGTTGAAAAATACAGGCTTAAGGTACATCAAATTTATTTTGAAACCAACAAACGCCTTACGGAAGTTTTTACACACCTCACTACACTCTTTTTGTGCCTTTCTCAGACATTTTAACACAACTCTTGTTTGACCACTATCAAAGTTCAAACCTGTGTTGGACAAATAGGTCCAGTGATATTAAATGAAACCAAAGATATGCTAGTAATCAGAGATTTATTTAAATTTGGCAACTGACTGCATTCTGTACAGGAAAAATGGCACAGAGTAGTATAATTGACAGCCAGTCAGAACACAGTGTGTAAGTGTAAAAAAAAGGGAAATTTCACACAAAAAATCTGCAAAACTTTGATGGCGTTGAAGGTGAAGTAATCAGCAGAACTCACATCCCTCTTTCTTTGTTTTAATCTCAAATTAGTTGATAAAGGGCAATGAGTGCTTGCAATGAGCGTTGAAATGTTCTCCACAAACTCTAGAAGGGACCATGACCATGATGATCTACATGAAGGTGTATTTCTTGAACTATAAACTGCAACAGAGATTTCTGATCTAAATAACTAATAAGTCATTATGACAGTATGAAGTAGTGTTTTCTTGGATGATGTTTTTGTGTTTCAGGTTGATGAAACTTGTCATGTTCCTCCAGCTTTAACACCCTAAGACTTGAGGCTTTGTTCTGATAAAGTGACCCAGTCTTAAGGATATTGGGGTTTAAGCAGCCATGATGGACGTGTAAAACTAAGCTGCTTTGTGTCTCAGAAAGGAGAGATTAGCTGTGTACACGATCCAGTCTTTCAAACAAATTATGGCTGCATTATTTGCCTACATCCTCTGTTAAACCAACACTCGACTCGGGTTATTGTTTTCTGCTGTTTACTTGAAAAAAATGCAACTTTCTGGAGTTTATATCATGACCCCCCCCCCCCCCCACGCACACACACACAAATAACTTTAGTTAAGTTTCATGGATACACATGTTTTGCTGTTTGTTGACAATGACTCTGTCATTAAGGTTTGTTTACTTTCCAAAGGGCTATCTGGAGATAGAATCAGCAGCAGCACAGAACCAGCAATCCACAGAGTGTCTGTACTATCATGTGTCAAGAGCGTTGTGAATCATTATGAATATGAGTGGTGTCACACTCGGCTCCAAAAAGAGCCACTTATGCAGAGTGGGAACTCTCCAAGCCTCTAATATTACCCTGATTATCAGATGCTTTCAGGCTCAGTGTTGAATGAAAAAAAAAAACATGGGGAGGAGGAGGGTACTACTAGCAGTTCAGAATCGACAAAAGCAAAAGCAAACACACTACAAATGTACTTTTCATGTTATACAAAGACTCACATGGCATCATGACCAACCTCTGTGATTCATGGAAAAACTCACAAAGAGACTCACACTTTTGTTGTTTTTATTCAAAAATGACCTTTGTTTAAAAGGTTTTTTCAAACACAGAGTCCAAGGAGATCTTTATTGTTTCAATAGGATTTTAGTCATTTCAAATGATATTTATAATCAACCGGCAAAAGCAGTGTTGTTTTAGCACTAAAAAAAAGTAATTTAACTGCACGTATGGATTTTAACGCATACTAGAATTGTAACTAAACAACATGTCTAATCTAATAAAAATAAAGATTGAATCCATATTTTTCAGTGTTAGGGTAGGATAAAGTCTCTCAGCAGTCACGTTTAGGCTAAAATGATGTGGCTATGTTCTGGCATATCAGTAGGCATGGGCAGGACTCATTTATGCTCTGCAGGGGCTCAATCCAAAATGATGGGATTTGGGTCCAATTTATCAGACAAAATATAAGGATTTTAAAATAATTCAGGCCATTGATATTCGTTAAATTCATGAAGGAAAAAACATTTTTAGTATTGACACATAAAAGCTTCTCAGAAAGTTAAACCTAAAAAAAGTATTGATACAAAGAACAAGTCCATACAGATAAAAATAATATTTACTATTACCAATAGTAAACAAAGCAATAAGCTAGCTTCCCTGCATCTGACCCGAACAATGAAAACTTAAAGAAATACAAATAATATAAAACTTTTAAACAATTGTAATGCTTTAGCTTGTATTAGGCCAAAAAACCCAATCTTTCAGAGATCGTAAAAACTGTAGCCTGAAATAAAAAATACAAAAGCAAAAACATGCATGTGTTTAATTTAAAAGCAAAAATAAAACACATTAAATGTATAATTTACACTCTTTGTTCTACAATTAATTTGGATTTAAAAAATGAGATTTTTATTATCATTACGATAATTGTACAATTATAAAGTATCCGTGAAAGAGAAATGACTCAGAAATCCATCTAGGCCAAATGTCTGCAGTTTCCGTCCCTCGGTGGATGGTGTCTGGCAGGGCAAACGAGCGGCGCCCCCCCAGGGGCTGGCAGAGCTAGCTACGCTGTGCACTCTTTGTAGATGCTTAGTCGCAAACCTGAGCTTTTTCAAACCGCAAGGGTTTGTTCACACTCTGATCTACACGATTTGAATAATAAATACTCAGAAATGCTTTTTTATTTTTTTTATACATGTCCTCCATCATGAGAAAAATGCTTAAAAACACAATTTTTATTGGAGTGGATGTTTAAAGTTGTAACATCCTTTAAATGGTTTTTAACAGGGAGCAGTGGATGGCGTTACGTTATTCAATTCTTTTCACTGCAAGCAACTTTCAGTTGTTCTGAGGTAGGCGTGGAATAATGAGCAGGTTCCTCCAGGAATAGATTTTCTTTTCCTGCCTTGATGGTTTTAGCACATTTTAGGAAGACGGTGACAGGATTTAGTCTTTACACTGCTGTCATCAAAGTGAGAGGATGTAAAGAGAAAAATGATTAATCTGTAATGATCAATTCATAATGGTGATGACAGAGTGTGTTTAGGTTGACTAATAATAAATATGTCACCTCAACACTGTTCAGCATGAAACCAGTAAATAGTTTCTGTCAGATTGTTCCCCCCCCCCTACATTTATTTAGACTCTGTATTGCTTTTGACATGGGAACAAACTTTGCTGTTCCATGTTTTCATTTGATTTATAGGACAATAATTGTTTAACTTTTTTTAATTACAGTGCTAGCTCTTTATAGCTTTGTTTTTTTTTTTTTTGTCCGTGCACATCCCTTTGTGGCTTGTGTTTCATTGCTTTCTTGATATCGGAGCAGGAATTTCACTTTACTAAATCATGCATGAGGGATTGTGTGCTGTATACAGAATACAGTGGCACCACACTCTTGTCAGCTCTCTGTTAAAATACAATGAGCAAGCAGCATCCTTGCCCCAAGCTGCGGTCCTTCAGCCTGGCAGAAGCTCATATCTAATAGAGCCCAGTTATAATACATCGGGTGTCAGCTTTTATCTGCCTCCCCCTCCTTTTCCACCTCTTTATTTGGTTTGCAGTGTGCTTGGGAGCGTTGTGTCCTGTGGTGTACATAGTCTGCACGATTACAGCTGTGAAAACTGCACTTTAAATGACAACAGTCACCCCCCTGATCCCTCCAAAGGATTTGTTTTAACAGAATTGTAGGGACAACATCCACTTTATCATGGAGAGGACACCTAGCAATTCGGATAAACCCTCCTCACAAATTTACACCTTTGGACATATTTCAGATGACCGTGGCAGTGATGAGCGAGTGCTTCTGGGAGCAGAAAGTCTGCCTGGGTGGTCACCTTCCAGAGCAATTCACAAATCAAAGAAAGGAGAAAAAGGTGCTCCACCGTGTTGCTGCTGAAAGGATGTTTTTGGGGGCAAGCAGGAATCTTGATGGTATTTTGAAACAGCTTATAACAGCTTACATGCAATCCTTCCACTCTAAGCAACTGCTGCTTGTGGAGAATATACACCTAAACGAGGGGAACTATTTAAAAGTAGATTTCTAAAGTTCAGACAGACTGATGGAGCAAAATGCAACAAACCTTTCTATAGCGGGTCTTTGAAAATGAACTTTCTGAGTCTTGTGTGCATAAAAACATATCAAAGAGTGGATTCTTGTACGCAAGCCACCCTCCTAAGCTTTGTGAAGCCTTAAGTTAAGGAAGTTTCAGGTTTGTGGCCCCTTTTAACAAACTTTGTGAGTCTCAACGTTTTGTTTAATGCAGTTTTTGGTGTACAAGTATTGGAAATGCAGTGATATTCTTCCAGTCACGATGTGGTGGGTGGAACAACAGGCACAAAGGCTTTCTCTCTCTTAATAGCAAAACAATGTTTTTTTTCTTTTGCATATACATGTCATATTTGAATATTTGAGTAAAACTAAAACTCTATTGGAAAAAATATGCCACACTGTGTATAAGGGATGCTATAAATCTTGGTTTAAAACCAAACCATATGTGACACAATTGAACCAAATTGCAGGGAACGTGAATTGTTGCACCCCTACTGAATACATTAACAGATGTTTACATTGAAGGTGTCAAACACCTATGTTGTGTTAAATGTATTATATTTAATATTGTTTTATAGCATTTCACTAGGTTTCATGAAAGCCAAACAAAAGGTTTTTCTTCATTGTAACGCACTTATTAACAAACTTAATGCAAGGATTTTTCTGATTGTTTTTGGTCTTTTGTTGTTATGTAATGCACAAATCATTATCGGACCGAAACAAAACCGTGACCAAAAAAATCGAGGTTTGAACTCAACCGTGAAAAAAGCGAATCATAGCATTGCCACTGCATATTTTGTGTGCTGCATCTTTGTGTTACAGCAAAACAAGATTGGTAATTTATTTAAAACTTGTCAAGTAAAAACTGAAAAAGACGATGATCACCCTACAGGAACAAAAAAGGGTCAAAACGAGGTGAAAAACTTGAGAAACCTACATAAGAAAGTGCAAGTTTTATCTGAAGATTTGGTGTACACAATGTCAATCAGTTGTTGACTTTTTGAGATTTTCTTTTTTCTATTATTTTTCTTTATGAACCAGGACTGATGTTTAAAGCGTTTTCCTGCCGAGTGAGTGTGCATTTATATTTGTCCCATACTGTGTCGCTAATGTAAACTATATGAAGATTGATGCAGGTCTAAATTTACTAGCTTCCAAAACTCAAAGATAACTCAAGATCAGCATATACTTTAATTCCTAGTTATTAAAATCCACTTCTGTGTTTGGATTTATGTCAATTTTGTGTCACTTTCAGCTTTCTTTTTTGTTCATTAACATAGAAACTCTTCAGCTACAGCGCTGTCATTTTTGATTTTTCTTTTTTATCTTTTGCTCAGAGAAAACAGATAAACAATTTTGAGTTTGTGTCCACGATTGACCATTCATTTATTCATGGCAAAAGCCATCACTGAGATCCCAGCAGTCCAAAAGTTCCTCTCCGACATGGGTCATTTATACCTTGGACGGAAAGCAGAATTTATGAATAAAGAATTTGTTAAATAAGAAAAAAGGAATTCATCACAATGTGTTCAACTGTGTGCTATAAGCATTTAAAGTCAGAAAACTTAATGTCACTGTAAATATTATAAACAACTTTCAACAAGCAATAATGCATTTTTTTAGTCAAAGTGTTGTGCTGTTTGTTCTTGGAATCAATTTAATGTTTTACACATCAGACCTATTTCTCAGTTTATTGTAAGACTGGCACATTTTCCTCAGCATATTGGCATTCAGAGCTGAGAAAATTATTGAAGGTGCTCATCACTTCCAGGAAGTCAGACTTTTTTGTAAAGTCCTCTCTGTCTTTTTTTAAGAAATCATTAAGTATTCCTTTTAATCAGATTTAGTTTTTTTTTTCTTTTTATTTTACCCTTTTCACGGGGTTGTTGGATTTTTATTAACTTGCTTGGCTCTCAACTGGAACAAATAAACGATTCAAGCATAAAAGGGCAATTCATTAAGAGTGTGAACAAGTGCTGTACTCACACTCAGGTATTGGGACTGAATATAAAAATAAATGTGAGAAAAACAGCCAAAGTTCAAAGAGAAACTTTCAAAAGTCTGCCATTATGACTGAATAATTACCATTAAAACTACTTCAAATTAGATTAGAGGAAACCCAGACTCATTATAGTTATTAAGAAAAAGTATGCTTAATACATTTCACCTTGTCTGACGATGAGATTCCTCCCAGAAGAATAGATAAAGGAAATATTTGCATAGTTAAAGTGCAGCTTTGAAAAGAGTCTTGAATGGGGATGACAATGAAGAAGGAAATGAGATAAAAAGTCTTGAGTGAAGATGACAGCATCAGTTGATGAGTTATGTTTGTTCTGATCCACAAAAACAGATTCATTCATAGATTCTAAGCACTTTCTTCATATTATCGTTATATAGACAAGGACTTTTTATAGTTATGCTGAAGAAATTCAAATTTTGGATGGCCATGTATTTTTTTTTCATTAAGCTGAGATGAAAATTATATGATATTTACTTTTGAAAAACTGTTTTTGAATGCTGGTGAGGGACTACCCGCTTGAGATTATCACCTGATTTTTCATACAGTAAATCTTTAACATGTGTTCAAGTATTTTAACCATTTAGGTGTCATAATATTCAGGTCCTTCAGGATATTTTTGTCTGTACTTTTTGTTTTTCGTTGTTTTCTTTTACCTTAAGCTGCATTTTACTCATTCAAAATTAATCTTTTTAAAACTGTAGAAGATAAAAGGTTGATCAGAATTTCAGTAGATAACATCATGGAAATTTCAAATAACCAGTACGTTTATTTACTTGTACACAGCTTTTTAAAGTTCTTGTCATGTTTTTAATCTTTTAAACCTAACATGAATTATGAAATGTTAAATTGATAATTTCTCTATTAGCCTTTCCAATTTTAGGTAATGTTTCATTTTTTTTAATCCTGTCTATTTTGATTTTACATACACAAATATATATATATATATATATTTTTTTCTTCTTTTCTCTGTTATTCAAATTTAATTTCCTACAATAATTATAAAGAAATGTGTTCAGCCAGCTTATTTTATTTATCTAAGCATAGCACTTTTACCACCATTCAGATGCTTTTCCAATAGTTTCAATGTCAGCATTACCATTTTCATATAAAAATGTGTTTCTCTCAGTATTTTTGTGGATAACTTGAATCTTCACATTTTAGAAAAGTCTGAACTATAAACCTATATCCACCCTTATACCCATCTGTCCCTGCATCCACACAGGCTATACACTCTTCAGAAACATCTTGGGAGTATAGGAGGTTATTGCAACTGTCACCAGCAAGAGGAACAGACCCTGGATTGATTATCAGTCTGTCGCGTTGTAGCTATAAGACAAACAGGACAAACAACAATTGCATTTACAGAACAGTGATAGCAGAGATCACTGTTCTGCTTCAAATTCCATGTCCTAAAAGTGCTCCAGATGGCAGCTGCAGAGGTAAAACGCTGACAAAACAAAGAAACAATGTGTCTCAGAGAGTTAAAAAAAACCATATTAATAGAACTTAACACCAACGTAAAAGGGAAGTGAAGAGAAGGTGGTAAAACCATGTTTCTGTCATTTAGCATGAATACATTGAGAATGGAAATATCTGAATATTCCCTGCTGACCCCCCAGCAGGCCTCTGTGTCTATACATGCCATTTGCTCGGAGCCAGGCATATTGTTTGTCTCTCAAAAGAAAAATTTGATCTCTCTGTCAGAGGTCCATTAATCCCTTAAGCCTTGTCTGTTTGCGTAGTCCAATTTAGCAACCTCTTAATGTAATTAAATTGTGTTGATGACCCCCCCACAGCAGCACAACACCACTGTAAATGTAAGCTAATCCACCACTGAATGTAGAATTACTTCAGTATGTTTTCCCCATTCAGTCTTTGCAAAGCTCTTCCAACAAAGTATTTTTTGTTGCTCCTGAAACTAAAACATATAATCTCCCCAGACCTTAAAGCTCGGAAAAGCAATACCCAGTGAGTTACTTGATCACATCACTTTTGTAGAACCCTAAGTGCAGTTTTCCAGTGGAAAACATGGGCTGCTCTGTCCTTTCAATAGAAGTACAGTGGCAAACCTTGAAATGTGTCAGCACTTAAAGTCAGACATTGTCATCAATTTTTCAGTCATATGCCATCTGCTGTGGGAAACAATAACAATCAGCGCATCCACTGTTACACAGCCACTTTTGCCTTTCTTATTTACCCCTAAAGCAGAGGAAAAAGTTCCTGAGGACAGCTGGAAAACCATCCATTGTGTTATCAGGAGCATGTATCTTTTTCCAGACCTGGGATATTCCAATTGGATTTGAAATGGAGCTGCTCTCAGGCAAAAAGGAAGGTTGTGGGGTTTTCCATCAACATTAATGCCCAGGGTTATGCCATGGGAGGCTTTCACATAATCTGTTTACCCTGCCATCTGATCCCACTCTCCAATGGCTTCAATATTCCAAACAGATTTTATTTTATACATTTCCTGCTCTGCCAGAGGTCAGTGCAATAAATATATTAATGTTTAAGTTGGTGATGGACAAAGTGATTAAAATGCTTAGAAGCCTCTGATTTACTGATCAGATGTTTCAAAATAATTCAGATAAATTATAATCTGTCATTTACATTTTAAAACATGTTATTTTGAAAATTAGACCAGAAATGAGTGTGTTGAAAAATACCATAATGATAAAATATTAATAAAACGTGCCCATCCAAATTGCCACGGTTTAAAAATTAGAGTATTAGAGTTTAAAGTACTAAATGTAAGAGGAAGGAAAAAACATGTTAAAAATCATATGCAGTGTTGTTCTCTATGATTAACACAGACATGGGCATTATCAAATAGACAGGGTAATGACCCCCCTCCCGTGAGGCTTAACGTGCCTTGGTCATCCCACAGATGATGCTGGGACAGGTTGCCCTTTTCCATCGCGCCACGCTGAGTAACATTCAAAACTCCAAAGCATATAAAACATAATGAGGCCAGAGCAGCAGGTGGATCCAACAGCATGGCGGATTTTTCAAAGTCCCTTTGAAGGCAGGCAGTCATCACACACACTTGATGCTGTTGGTCTTTTCCATACTGCGTCACTGTAAAAACACAATATATTGAAACAGAATTGACTGACTCTGAGGCTGTAGCACTCAACATACAACAGATGTAGTCATCTATAAAGCTACTGTACATTGTTAAGGGTAAGTGTGCCTTGAACTATGGGGGAAATGGTTCTGCGCACGGTTTCAAACTACCAAGACATTTGCTCTTTTTTGAGTGAGGTCAGGAAATTATGACAGAAAACTTTTAAAAAATCTTGAAAAACAGCAACAACAAGAATTTAGAAAAGATATCTGTTCATATTCACACTAGATCATCTACCTTTAAGGTAGGTTAGAAATCAGATCCTCAATAGTCTCTGTGTCCTTTGACAGAATACCGAAGAACACACGAGGGGCCGCCAAGTGTCCATCAAAATTGATTTTGAGTGTGTGAATGTGAAGAACTAAGAATATGGAGCAGACTAAGAATTATAAATGTCATCCATTTGCTGTCCATCCATTTATTTATATCTGATCCTTATGATGAAGCACTGCAACAATGCATTTCCAAAAAGATTATGGATGATACCATTATGCAAATCTGGTGAGAATATTGAGAATGCTAAAACTACTAAAGAGTCTGTCTCAGAAGCTTGGTGTAAAATTAACTACTTCTACGTACGCACTGAGTAATCTTTAATATTCTGAATAATAAAAGGCTGCTACAGGAGTTTATCCTGTTCACATTTTTTTATGTACAAGGCCCTTTTGATCAGAGGATGATTAAAACACGGTACGAGACACTTTTTCCAACTTATTTGTTGCATCTTGTGGTTTCACAAGTTTTGTTCAGTAAACTACATTGACCTACTGCAAAGAAACGAGAATATTGCCACGCCATAGCAAATTCTCATGTCATACATAGAATATGGTTTCTGTGGAAAATGAACTTATTTTAGCTATAGGGTGACCTCAAACGTGCTTTCAAGGTATTTCTGTGTCTGTAAATATGGCCTCTATGTCTGAGTTTATGACTGTTGCTTCTATGGTGGAGTCAAACTAAAGATCTTGTAAAACCTTCTTTGACACTCTATGTAAAGACTAGAGAGACTTGTTTCAAAGCCATTGGAGGACATGCAAGGAAAAGGCCTGCATTCTCCGTTCACACGTGTCAGCCCTTTAAAAGAATTGAGAAGGCTTTCTACAAATACAACAGATAAAGCTGCAAGTTTCTAAGAATTTCTCCAGTCAATGTTCGTTATACGAGAGTATGTGTGCATTTATGCATAAAATGTACAATCGTTGCCTCTAATTTGAACAGAAGAAAGTTAAAGTGACGGATTTGTAATAAGAGGAAAAGCAGAAACCCCCTGAGCATTTTAGCAATTAGAAGAAAAAGATCACTGAAAGCTTAAAGTGGTCCAATAAGAGAACTGAGGTAGAGATTCTATTGCAGGGAGAAGTTTTGTCTCATACCCCTACAGACATTGGGGTAGATTTTTTGTTAAAAGGGGGTACACTATGTACAAGTAGCAAAATTCCTCTATCCTTTATTAATAGGCAACACACACCCAAATAGCAGACGCTTATACCTGAGATGCCAAGATTTGCCTTTGGAGCATCTCACCAACTGTTGTCCACAAACCTAACAGTCCGTCTGAATTTATTCCAAAACCTCTGCATTGTTTTCTAACTTTTGCTCTGTCTCTGCATAAAAAAAATAAATAAATTAAAAAAAAAAACTTTTTCTCCTCCTCCTCAATGTCCACAGGTTCTACAGACCAGAAACGCTGCAACTCAGCAGTAATGGGAGGCATTCATCTTGGTAGTGGTGCAGCTTTAAAAAATGCTGGAGCTGCTTCTAACCACAAGCATGACTATAGGAGCATTCAACCAATCAGAAACCAGTTAAATCTATAATCACCAAGGCACCAAAATGCATGCAGGGCATTTCTGAGGATTGCATATCTTTGGTAAAAAAAAAAAAAAATGCAGAGCGGAGAAAAGAACTCTAACATTCAGGTCCTTGCAAAACTTAAATCTTTCAGAAGGTCTTGTGGTCAAGATGTCCAAATCCTCTTTGTGTGCCACATTGAGCTGGACTAACAAACTCACAGCTTTTGCTGCTTAAAAATCGTCTTGTCTTATCGTCACCTATTTGCAAGAGGGAAAAAAGAAACATCCCAGAAATATTCAAAAAACAGTAGCTGGGGAAATGAGACAAACATTGTTGGCATAGCACTGTGGTTTTTACACAGAAGCTGGGAATACACTGGAAGAGGGTTCAAATAAAGCTAAGCCTGTAATTGTATTAAAAATTGAGCAACTCTGGAACAACACCAGCAATAAGCCGAAGTGAGACTTGTTCCACACTGTTGAAAGTGACCATTTTGGGCTTTACTGGGACATTTTTACCAATTTCCTTGATAAGGGGCTATCAAGGAAATTGGTGAAAAGATTCCTGGATCATTACATTTTTCCTCAGAGTTGATGGAGCTCCTATTTACCACTGACAGAATAAAACTTTACCTTCTGATTTCATCATACAATGATGAAGTCTTACATAAGCTTTTTGATTTTTCTCATGTCGCTGCTGTCACGTGATTCTGCTAAAATCAAACAAAATGTTCCTCTTTGAAAGTGTGTTCTCATTGATAAGCACAGTGCCAAACTGCAGTCAAGCCTAATCAGATAAATTAGAGCTATACAACCGTCTCTCAGTTTGACTGCTACAGATATTAGAGACATGCAAAGAAAGAGTGGGAGAGACACAGAAGTTATGTAATCACAGCTTCCATTGAGGAAATGTTCCACAACAATAATCAAAAAGACACCAATGTTCGAGGTTGATCAAGCCATCATATGCACAAGAAATAACGTTTTTCCAGCGAGGTCAAAATGTATACAAACTTTAATACCAGCTTTATCCCTTTTGGGTTTACAGAAAGATATGCATTATAATAATATGCCTTATTATTTTTTTTAAACAAAATAAATAAAGGTAAATGTTTTTCTTTGTGATCTTCTACTGTTAGTATGTAAAAAGGGAAGTACAGTATGTGTGATCCAAAAAAGTTCAAAGTTGTGTCAGGAAATATAAAAATTCTAACTGATGTATGTATAGAATTATTACACAGAATCTGAAACATCTTAAACATTTATTCATTGTTGTTTAGATAACATTAGCCTACAGGTAAGTTAAAATCTGAAAGGCAGTATCTCACAAAATAAGAGAAGAGAAAAATTTTAAAATAACAGTAATTATAATAAATGTTAAAAACTTGTCCTGCCACACCCTAATCAGCCCATTACCCCAAAGAATACCTAATGGTTTCCTGACCCTCTGAATGGTCTCTCAGTCTGGATCTGTGGGCTACACCATAATAGACAAGGTTGCTGACGGTGCCTTTCAAAAGGTGAACATGCCACACACAAATTGTAGGGAACTGATTGTGTAGTTTTGTTTTAAAAAAAGTGTGCTTTTCAAAAATCAGGGAACACAAGACAATCTTCATATTTCTGAAGTTTGATCATTGCTAATTTTTTGCAGGTGTTTTGCAGGAAAGTAAACTTTTCTGCCTGACGTATGCCCCCCCCCCCCCAACACACACACCTGTCTTTTCATTTGAAAATAAAGTCCAAGTCTGAAACAAGGACATAAAATCCCCTAGCTGCTGGTGTTGGCCCGTTATGTTTTCTGAAGCCCACGGTCAATGCTGACCTCTACCAGAACCTGGTATCTGCCCACATTGCAAAAGGTACCAAAAGTTGGTTCAATGTCCATGATGTTTCTGTGCTCAACTGACTGACCTGAACTTGATAGAAAATCTATAAACTGTTGCCAAAAGGAAGATGAGAAGCATCAGTCTAACAATGCAGATGACCTGGAGGCAGCTATCAAAGGAACACTGGCTTCCATTACACCTACACAGAGCCACAGACTGATCACCTCTAAGCATTAATGGAGTTATTCCTGCAAAAACAGACCCAACCAGTATTAAAGTTAAAAATGAAGAGTCAAAAGCCTGAAACATTTTGGCTGACAACTTTTATTTAATCTGTCAGATATAATATGTTGATTATGGAAACACTAAATTTTAGCTTTTTATTGCTTGTAAATCAAAATTGAAGTGTTTCAATCCAAGTATAAAGATTGTAATGTTACACTATTAAACCTACGCAGAGTCACAGACTGAGGTTATCCCTGCACAGAGAGACCCCGCCATTAAAATAAAATGAACATAGCTGTCAAAAGCCTGACATTTAGCTGACTAAAAATATTTTTTATTGTTCTGATGTGATGTTTTGATCATAGAAACAGTACATTTTAGCTTTTCGTTGCCTGTACACCATACTTGTCAAAATATTTAAAATAAAGTGTTTCAATTTAAGTTTAAAGATTCTATGCAAAGCAATGTTTCCTTTTTTCAATTGACTGATAAAGATTTCCAACCTTTTCATAATAATCTAGGTTTTTTTTAGATCTAACTGTTCATATCATTATTTTGACTTTGAAATCTAATTGTGTTGCCAGCTCATATTTCAATCGTTAATCTATTTGTAACAATTCCACACGGAAAACATTTTTTCTTTTTTGAATTTAATGACAAACATCAGATTTATTTTTTGAAGAAAAAAGGATCTTGGGCTACTAAACACAGATTCTGCTAAGCGATGTTTCATGTGCGTTTCACTTCTTAAATCTTTACTCAGACCAGCGTGTTTTAGGATCTGACACTATACCTGTATCATGTCACCATTCACCACCCATCAGAGATATTATTTCATGATGTTTTCCAAAGGACAAGCTCTGATTAAGGATCAGCAAACCATCCTTTCAGTCTGAAGCCAGCATGCTTGTTATTAAATCAGACTTGAACCCATTCCCTGTCTACCATTGAGAAATGTTAAATGGATATTATTGTGCACCGCTGAAGCTTCCATCACTGTAATCCCTCTGCAAAGTGCTGGTGCTCTTAGAGAGAGATGAAAAGAGTGGAGAGGAGAGTGGCCTATTCACCATGTGTGTCACTGCAGAGGGCACGAGGAGTGAAGTTGGTCAAATCTGTGCCCTGAGCTGGTGATTCCTCAGCCCTCCCTCAGTCAGAAAAGAACAAAAGATTAAGCCCTCCTACTGTCTAAGGTGATAACAAGCTGTCAACTTCCAAAATGTAATCTGCTGACTCTGGGAGGAAGTCATGGTGTCAGTGAAGAAGGCCACCAGCTGATGTTTATCTCCTGAATGGCATGCCATTGAAGAAGAGAGCTGAGACCGTGCTGGCAGACACATAAAAGCCACCTCTGGCTGCCATCAAACAAAGAGGCCCACATGGGCAAAGGAATCCATACTGGGCCAATTCTCAACATATTTATGTACATGCATTCCCTCAAGACGTCCTCTCACTCTCTAATGTGAGCCCCAAAGAAAAGAAGATGGTGATGATAAATGGCATGAATAGCAGCCAATAGACTGGAGATAATAAGGAATTACCCATGACAATGCTGACAAGTGATGGGAGGCTTCCCTCTGTCAACCTGTCTCTTGAGTCTTTCCACTCAGTCTGTGTACAGATAGTTAAATGTAAAAGCCATATTGCTGCCAATACAAAGTCCTATGGCACGCTTCAGTGGGCAGTGAAGCTACGATATGGGAGCTCTCTCCAGGCTGCAGCCAGTAAATCAATCCAAACTGGGTATTATCCAGCCTTTTAACAAGGGTATTGCCGTACAGCTAATTGCCTGCACCTTGTACGTCATTGTGTCTCTCATCAACCTTATGTCCTCGTAGCCCGTCTTTGTTTGTTCCTCCTAAATATTACAACTGCAAAATTGCTTTGAAATTACCCAATGGAACTGCCAGATGGCTAATAAAACATGCAGGGCCTTCTTTGATCGTATTAGTTATTAATATTGACAAGCCAGATTTCCTTTATGTCAGATCTGTGTGGGGGTTGTTTCTCTAATAGGGTAAAGGATCTAATTTTCTGGTCTATACAAAAAGCCACTTATGATTCCAGTGGTTATGGCAGAGAGAGGGAATTAGTCACACAGGAGCTATTTCAGGCTGTTTACAGTCTGATTTCAGACCGGAGTGAGGAGGGAAGAGGGGGTTCCCTTGTGGATTTTGGGCTATTGATCTTGAAACATGAGTCCATATGATAAGAAATGGCTGGCTTTAGTTGTTTTTCTACAGCCGAGCAAGAAAGAAAGAAATGACTTGGATCATTCTGTGCAGGTTTGTTGCCTTGAAACAGCTTGATTGAAGTTGCATAAATGAAATAGCAGAGGGTTTTGCTATCACCTGTCATGTGGATCATTCATAAAAGGCAGATTTTTTTTACCAACTTTTTGTAAGCCTTTGGTCACATAACCAAAACTATGAGGCTGCTGTGTGTATATTATTTAAAAAGGGGAAAAAAAGACTCTGGGGTTTTTAAGCTGCTTGTGAACTGCCGTCTGTTGTTGTCTTCCTGAAGACAGCTTGCCAGTAATCCAGAGCTTTGTTTACATCCAGTCCCCAGTAATTGTAGAATGTCACCATCTCACTGTAATATATCCTTAAATATTATTAGGGGAAAGGAAATGTTTGATGTTGTCCTTTTCTATGGTAAGCTGCTTTAGGCATAATCATCCATATGATAGTCATCATCCAACCACCCAGACATAGCCTGACTCCCCTTTGGCATTCCTCTCCTTGAAAACCTTTTGGAAAAGTAGGGAAAAAGACGAAACCAAGTCAGAGTTGGATGTTTAGCAACAGGTGCTATAATTCCTGAAGTCCTATGATGAATTATCTGCAAGCAAAGCAATCATAAAAAGAGTCTTATTCAAAAGTATTTGCATCTTCAGTCCTGGAGATGGAGAAGGAAGGGAAAGCTTGGTCACAACTGCCCTTTCAGGTGGATACTGGCTCTCTGTAGATGAAAAATGGGCAAACCTGTACGGGTCCGCACAAAATTTTAAGATTGTTGACCATACGGTGAGCCCAAAGAGTGAAAATGTTCATGCACTTTTTTTATTATGGGTATGCTGCAAGCGACGGATTGGTGCGAACACTTGGACAACACACAAGGGCAAGTTAGGGGGAAGTAGCTGAGACGCAGGCACATCATCATGTGGATTTTCCATTTTTTTTCAACCCCCTGAACTGTCCATACTGCACAACAGGTCTGTTAGTACTGTTCAAGTGATAAGTCTGGGGCAGTCTGACTGTCGGAAATGAGGAAATTAGACAGAGTGTAATTTGTGTGGGTGTCCTACGGGCACTTATGTATGACCTACACAACCTGTGCCTGCAGAATTTGCAGGCAGTCAGTAAGGACCCAGTACTCGCACCTTACGAATGACCAGAGCGTGGCACTGGGGCACCATACACAGCATCATCTGTAGCTTACATTATCCTAACAAATGCTTCACGATAGACTTACCACTCACACACTTGTACGTTCCATTTTCATGAGATCCCTCAAGTAGACGCAACTTAAGCCTCAACAAAACTGAAATACACACCTGCGCCCCCCTTAAAATGGAGCCACACCTCTCTACAACCCTCCACGGGCCTGGACAACCCAAAAACATGCAGCACACATATGGATCAACCCCCATACAGCTGCATGTTTCTAGTCTATGGCATAAGGAGTGAGCAGATAGAAAGCTGCTGTGATGTACAAACTGGTGGACCAAAGGGGTCTTGCATTAACTGGCTGGGTAGCTTGGTTGGTAAGGTGGAAGGCTGCCACGCAGGAATCCAGGGTTTGATTACCGGAGGGGAATGAATAATGGTAATGGGGCAATAACTGTCATGGTTTGAGTTTGTTTTGTCTTGGTTTTTGCTTTAGTTCTTGTTCTGTCTTGTTTGGTTCTGTTTCCTGTTTTATTTTGAAAGGTTTCCTGTCTTGTCATGTTTCTTGAGTTTTACTTACTTTGGTCCCCATCTGCCCTGATCGTGTTCACCTGTGTCTTGTCTGCCCTGTCTGTATATAAGTCTTGTTTCTGCCTTCCTCCTGTGCTGGTCCATTAACTTCTGGTCATGGTGTTGCGTCTCCTTGTCTTTGTGTCCTTGTTCCATATCCCTCGCTCGCCACAGTAAGTTTTGTTTTAGTTTTGTCATTCTGCTTTGCAGCGCTTTTTGTTAGTTAAATAAACCCACTAGTCTTGAACCCGTGTGCCTCCTGCCTCTGCGTCTGGGTCCTACCGGCTCTCGAGCCTCCCCGCTCACATGACAATAACCATATCAATGGCGAGCAGCCAACATCACCCAGTGAGGGCCCTTAGGCAAGGCCCTTAACACTGCTGTAGCTCGCCCCAGGGGATGGGTCAAATGCAGAGAACAGATTTCGCACACCTAGGTGTATGACAGAAAATGCAACTTTCTTTAAGAACCAGATCTACTGTCCACTCAATGTGGTTCCTCTGGTTTTTGCACTATGTGCTTAATAGCGTCTCAGAATCAACGCTCCATACCAAGATGCCAGTGATCTGCTTCAGTTCTGATTTTCAGAGAGTTGCAGCCTCGGTTTTGAGGAAAAAACTGGCTTTCTTGATGCATTTGTTTTGTCTTGAGTAAAAATAAAAAGCCGCTGATGCACAACATGAAGTGGGGGGGCACAGATTCCCAGAGGTGATCTCATCTTTTCTGCAAATGTCCTTGAAATAGATTCCACTTTCTCATTGGCTGTTAGTTTGTAATCTATGTTTTCTGAATCTCTCTCTCTTTTTTTTTTTTTTTTTCTTGAGCGTGGGTCAAGGTCGGCAACAAAAAGAGGTAGAGAGCAGTACTTTTATAGGCCCAGGTCACAACTGAAGTTGGTAAAGTTTCAGTGGTTTACTTGGGTGTTTAACCAAAACAGCATTTTTATTTAAAAGTTTTTCATCTTAAAATTTCCCATAAGACATTTAAAACATGCTTATTTAGTAGGGATCACTAAGTTATTTAGTTTTCTACAGTGCATGGCAATTTTAGTATTAGTGATATCACTTTTGAGTATGAAGAGCTTTTGTTTGTTTTGGTGCGAGAACAATCTAAGGAGTCAATCTAAGAAGTCAATAAACTCGCAGTGAGTGATATTTCCACATCCATGAAGTCATTCTGACTACAATAAAAGGGCCAATATTTCAGTCTTTCTTCTGAGAAATCGGTTGCAATTAAAAATAATAATAATAATTGAATTGAAAATTAAATTTAGTTAAATTAGAAATATGTTTTCAAATACCTAAATTTACAATGGTGGCCTTGAGAAGAAAAAAAAACAAAACCCTATACCTGCCCTGTGGCTAGGTTTCTCAAGCGATAGTAATAAATATGTCTGAGCTCATAAAAGAAAAACTAGTGGGACAAAAAAAGGAAACGACAGCCTGAAGATCCAGTTATTTGTTTTGTTTCATTTCGGTTAACATCTAAATATCTGGATGTAAATTGACTCTGCAAAGATACTTTTGCTCTCATATTCCTGTTTCCATTTCAGGCAAAACCCTGAGGGTCATTTCTCCAGGTTAATCCATGAAAACGGTGGAAACTTACACATGTCTTTGTATTTACTGTATCCCCAAAAATGGCACAGGAAGATTGTGTTTCTAAAGGGAAAATATTGAGATCCAATAGTGGAAATCCTTCAGTCTGTGCTTTGGGGAAGCGTTTGCCATGTATTTATGTTTTTGTTGTTGAAATTGGTCACCTAAATCAGAGAAAAATGTAATTAGTAAAGGTGCTGTCCATAAATAAATAAAGACAACTTTGCAGAGAGGCGTTTTGTTTCATTTGAGTTGCTTCACAGCCAGCAATATCCTGTGGGGTAGTGTATTTCAATTCCAAACCATTACTCAGTGCAACGCATCTACCCACCTTATGGCAGCTCCATCCCAATGTTCGTTTTTAGCTAATGGCCTTTAGCAACTGAATAAGAGCCATTAATGTCAATTCTGAAGATGCAGCACGACAATCTCTGCCTGATTTCTCACTACTACTGTCATTTGATGCCCACTTGTGAAATGGGCTTATTTCCCTTGTGACTGCCTCAATTCTTCAACTGAAGCAGGGATTTCATGCCTGACCCTTAAATTGACCTCTCAATTTAAAAAAAAAACATCATGTCATACTTGATCTTTTGTATTTTGACCCATTCACTATTTCTTCCCGTATTTTTCCTTTACGTACCAGACTGCATCTCAGAAAATTGAAAAGCTTTCAGGCGCCGGCGCGGCAGTATGCAGCCTTTTTCTCTGAACAAGGGGCCATTTTTGCACGTTTTGTTTTACTGCATTAGACTGAGCCTATAACAGGTACAGGCCATTAAACTACATCAAGACAAATTGAGCTGTTCACTACCCATTCCAATTTTCTCAGAGGTGGGAGCAAAAGAGAATTAGACATAGATCCTCTTATATTTATTTCCTGAATATCTCCGAGAGGGTTTGAAGTGTTTTGTCTTTCTCTGCCATTAAACACAGGGCTGATTGTTTTATGAGAGGTGCCTTTGGTTAAGCAGAGGCTAGATTACTCCAAATACTGTATGACTACATTCCACTTGATTCTTTTTCATTGTGAGGGATTTTGTCCACTTCTGCTCAAACTCATTTGCTGCCATTACTCTGCGTCTGCTGTATCGTGTGTTTCACTGGTACTTTGCCTTATTGGCACAGAAAGCCAGACTCCACCTTTCACACCCACCTCTATTATCGGGAATCAGACTCTTTTTTATGACAGGTTTCTTCATTTTGTTTTTGCTAACTTCACTGTGGGTGTTTATGTGCAAAGAGGATTCCGGAAGATCCATACAAAATTGTAGGAGCGCTGTTAAGAAATAAGCCCACTTCAATGGAGGGATTTGCAGAGCCCACTGAGAGGTAGGAGGGTGCCTTTCAAAGCCACGTTTTTTTTCTTTTCTTTTTTTCTAGGGCTGTTTACTGCACTGTACTCCACACAGTTAGTAACACTAGTCACTAGTAACCCTTCGGCCACCTGCCAAAAGATCTAGCCTCAGCTTGCATAATGGAGAACTGAAGCTCCACCAAAGACTTGTCAAAACCAGCTTTGAGTCTGTATTACTCATTATTCTTTAAGAGGAACTAAAGCCCAAACAAAAACTCCACAAAAACCTCCAAGCTCCGCTTCATTCCGATACTTCCATTTGCAGACAAATATGTACGTCTTTGTTTTCTTTGTCCAAGCTGGCATCTGGCTCAAAACTGTACGACTGGATAGCTCCGACATTGCTCGGCTTTTAAAGTTAGGTTGAGGGTGTGTGAGGGCTGTAAGCTAGCTGAAGAGAGTGTAACTAAAGGGATGATGGGAAGTCAGGGAAGGCTTTCTCCACACCAACGGTCCTGCCCACAACTTGGAGGCGAATATCTGATGATCTCTTGCCGCTCTGCAGAGACTATGTCCTAGAAGACAACACAGATTGCCTAAAAACAGTTTAAAAATGGTTAAAAGACCACATGCAATGCTTTTGCAAGAGATCAAGCGATGGTTGGAGTTGGTCTTTAGTAAGAGCACCTCAGCTAAAAGAACTGCTGTGTTAATATCAAAACTGCTTGAAATACATTTTTCTTTTTCTTTTTTTAAGCTTTATTGGGAAAGCATTTTGAAATTTTACAACTTTTCCATAAATTGAAAACAAAGAGTTGCTTTTACGTTTTCCAAGAACATCAGAACTTTGTTGCAGGTGGTGTTATTCTTGTTATTCTCATAGAGTATGTAGATCAAATCACATTTATTATCATTCTACATAATATCTGTACCGGTAGACTTGGCATATTCTGTCCACTTGGACCAAGTTCCATAGAAGGTGTCCATCTGCATTTTCAGAGAGAAAGACATAAATACGTATTTTTTATTCTTTTATTTGTAAAGGCCTTCCACTCTACTGTCCTCATTTGCCACCCTTCCAAAATCTTCTGCCCCCCTCCCCCTATATTAAATGTTCTAGCTCCACCTCTTTACCTGTCACTTTAAATTTCTAACAATAACGGAACGGAACCTTTGTAAATCAGGTTTCCTGCTTTTATTTCTGTGGATAAAGAACATTTTCCTTAAAACAACAAGGTTACAATTAAAGATTCCGCTAACAGATCAATGCCGGCTTAAGATGAGGCCAGCGATGTCTCTCTCATCATTGTTTGACTGACCCCCAAATGGCAAGTCTATCAATTCATTGTCACTTCTCCTCCCAGTAGAGCCGCACAGAGAAGTGAGGCAGCATTAATTATGAGCCGTCAAGTTCCAAAGGACAGTTAATCTCTGTCATTTTGATCCCGGAGACATTTAGATCTGTCACTAAGATTGGAGCCAGGTCACCGCTCGCGACCCGTAAGTAGAAAAGAGAATTCTTCTCACGTTTATGGAAACTTGTCTGGCTTATTTTCCCCCTTTCCACTCTTCCACTGTTTCTAGTTTGTGCAGTAATGTCATCTATAGGGTGAAAAGTTTCCATCAAAAAGTAAAGAAAAGTTCACCCAGTGATGGAAGAAAACTATACTTTAGATGGGTGGATTATTCCTTCAACAAAGGCAACCAATTTCTTCTTTAAAAAATCTGCGACGATTTTTGAAATCGTCTTGATAGCTACCCTCAAAGTATTCTCCCTTTCTTTGTATAGCCTGATTTAATTTGTTTTTTGTAATTACATTCGATATTTTTGGTTTATTATGATGTGTCATAAACTTTTCCTTTTGATTGAAAATGTCACTGAGTTGTCTGTACCTTTGGAGAAAGTGCTCCGCTAATGATGCCCCTGTAAGTCACAGATGCCAGTGATGGTCATCATACCCCACGTGTAAAGCTCTGATTGATTCTTGCAGGCGAGTCAGGCAACAAAGCGCCGCAGAAAAGAGCCAGCAAGGACTCAACGAGGCTACGTTTTGACAGAACTGGGGCATCGCCTCGATTATACCTTCTCAGTGCCCCTTTGTGTGTGTGCTCAAATGTTTCTTTGGAACAATGCAGATTTCACTGCAACGATGACAATGTCAGCAGCAAAACTGGATATTTCCAGGTGCGCGTGAAAATTCCAGCTATTCACATGAGGCAGACGGTCATGAGAATGGGCACACGCTGTTTTCGAGCTCTCACAGAAGGCTGGGAGCACAAACACTGCATTAAGAGCGTAAGCCTCGCTGCAGCATGCAGGGTCACGGGCACAGGTGTGGGAAATGCTGCTTAAGCTGTAATTCTGCACATGTCCTCACACACATTGTATTCACATGCACGCTCTGTTTGCCTTTCATCAGCTTGCAATCGTACATGAAATGTTTCACAGTGACAACGTGCTGCAGCTTGAAGATTGTGCACGAGGCTCCCGGGACTAAATGACACCCATCAGACAGTCTGCAAGGAGAGGGAAACTGACTGAAGCTGTAGGAAAAACTAATGGGTCTCCTGATGTCAGTGTCAGTTTTGGACCATCTCTGCTCTTTGATGGGATGGGGGATGTTTGAGGGAAGTAACCCGCTGTGGAGAGCCTCCCAGTTTGAAGTATGTCGGTTTGGAAAACTAAACAGATGAGGGTTGGGACACCGAAAACAAAAGTAGGATAAGTTGATGGATGGAGAAAGAGGAGAAGTTTAGCAGCTTTTTCACCCAGATTCATCAAGATAATCAGCTCTGGTAAATTCGGGAAAACTCGACAGCTGCTCCATCTGGACGCCCAGCTTCCGCTGCCATCATCTCCACCATCACACCCTGTGAGGGGAGCTGTGAGTTTCCACCATCCTGAAAATTGAGAATGACTCGTGATGAATTACTTTGCGGATAGAACAGTAATGAAACCCTACTTCTTGAGTGTCACTTTCCATTTTAGATCATAGCAGTTTCAGATAAAGCTTTATTATTTGGGATCCTATTAAACAAGTAAATCTTTATTTATATAGCCATTAAAATCCGAGAAAGAACACTGAATGGTTCTACTTTATACATAAGGAAGACTTTTTAGAAAGATTTCAACAAATAAAAAATGTTTTAATATTTGACTTAAAGACCCACTCTGAGGAAAAATTTGTTTTTGATGTTTTTTAACATGTTCTTGTGGCATTTTTCTGATAAAGGAGGACATATATTAAGAAAGTGGAGCTTAAAATTATATTTCAGTATTTTTTTATTTCTTTATTGTGAATGAGGAGCAGATGAAAACGTTTTGTTTGAGGACTATACTGTTTGTGATGTCGAAAATACGCTCTGCTCCATTGTGAACCGATTTGACCTGTGGCGTAGCAGGCGTTGCCTTTACGCCAGTTCTTGCTAGGACAGCATGTAAACAAAACAGGTAAGTCTTCGTTTCTCTCGTGTTTAAATCTGTTAATCATCAACATGCCAAGTCGTTGTGTAACGCGGCTGGATGTAACAATACATCTGATGAAAGTGTATCTGTGTATAAAATTCCCAAAACAAGCGGCTGCTGAAAAGGAAAATTTAAGAAGATTGGGCGGCGAAAGGATTTTCCCCTCCAGATCTACTGAGAGAGAAGTCTCTGCGTTTTTGAAGGGACAAAAACGAGGACACAAGCGAAGAATTTTGAACGGAGAGTTGGGAGGAGATCTTGCTTCTGAGTCGAGAAGGCGGGTGTGAGCTGGGCGAAAGCGACGTTTCTGGAGTCGGAGAGGGGCGGGCTGGTCGATTCGAGGAGCTGAGGCTGCTAAGCTAGGCTAGTGTGTGCATCACGATGGATCACATTATTGATGATGCGTGTTTTCTGTTGTCCTTGGATCCAACTGGGAGTATTTCAAACGCACTCAATGTTTTGCAAGAAGCAACAGTTCTTAGCGTTTTTTTCTTTTGCTTTTGAGGTGCGGTACGTGTGCAACTGAACTGTTTGTGTGTGTGTGGCAGCACTTGAAAAAGGTTTCAAACTGTTTCAAGCGGGTAAAACTGTTAATAACACCACAGTTGTTAATGAGCGCCACAGTGACTTGCTAACTAAAGAGTAGTAATATCTGGGAAACTTTTATTTTGTGACATTTATTTTGTAAATTGGGTTCAAAACCAGTGTTTACCTTTGTTTAGATTAGGCCAAAAGGGGACATTTTGAGTATATTTTAGGGTAAGTGAAGTAATTTAATTTTATACATTTTTTAGACTTACTGGAGTCTAGCCGAATCTTCATACTGGCTATAAGTCATGACATCACTAGACCTACTACTTTCTGCTATACTATATCCTCCTCACTTTTCGCAAAAGTTCGAGATAAATCTTTGATTTGCAAAAAAGTGACTCCATCATCTGATAATCTCCATAGCTTTTCCTCTTCATCTTTCTCTGTTCATCTGATGATAAATAAACTAATAGAGGCGGTAGCATCACTTTCACAATAACCCGCTATGGGGTGCTAACAGCATATTGTCTCTTGTCTTCCTTTAGATTCATTCACAAACAGAAGTAGAAATTCGGCCGAGAATACATGAAGCGGCGGCCGTCCTAGATTGTTTATATTGCGTTTTTAGCTATTTATTCTTTTTGAAAAATATTAAACAATACATAACATGAAGCGAGAATATTTACTATATTTTGGCTTATTAAAATAGACCATGTCACTTACTCTTTAACATGTTCCTGTAGCGTTATTCTGATGATGGAGGACATATATTAAGATCAAAATTGTATTTCAGTATTTCTTTATTTTGTGAATGAGGTGCAGATGAAAACGTTTTTGTTTGAAATGTTGTGTTTGTGATGTCGAAAATCGCTCTGCTCCATTACAATGCATCCATTTAAATCCTTGAACGTCTAAGTTTTCCTCGTTCGAGCTGGCATCTAGCTCAAAACTCCGCGGCTGGATAGCTCCAGTATTGCTCACCGTTTTCGTTGCAGCAGTTATGAGTTGTTGTGGGCTGTGAGGGGCTTTAAGCTAGCAGGAGAGCTCAATAACAGCGATTTCAGCATTGGGGAGAGGAAAAGGGGTCGGGGTTGTGGTGACACAACTCAGAAATTAATTCCTAATGATTAACCATTACAATGATTGAACAATTTTTTAAAAACACCACACCAGATGGACGTAAGTAAGTAATCTTCAGTAAAATGTTTGTTAATTCATATTATAATCAAAAACAAATTTCTGATGTCGGCAAATTAGACAGTCTTCTGTTTGATGTTTTGGTATGACTTTAAATAACCCTTAAGTTTCAACTACCACACTCGACCAGATGATGTGGTTAAAAAGAAGTTGCAGTTTTATTTTTTATTTTTTGTCATGCTAGAATTATTTAAAGCTATTTTTCAGCTAATGACTGATGCAATCATGCAGCTGAGAAAGAGAAGGATTCTGACTTTTCATATTCATACACTGAGTTCATTCTCAGGGCTTAACATAATCTAGAAAGGATATTTGACTGTTTCGGTAATCCTAAAAAACTCGCATGTTGTTTATATCTGATATTATTGCTCACTGCAGATAATAAGCTTCTGCCAGATGCCATAAGCATTCCCTGAATTTGCATTCCCCTATCATTTGAAAAAATGCAACAGTATAGGCTTTTTCTACAGAAGGCGGTAATAGGATTACTCATTTTTAGCATTACTGTGTGTCCCTGTTTGGAGTGACTCTAAGCCAATCAACTCATCAGAGGTGCTTACAAAGTCCACAATTATGCATCGGATCAGGCTGGATTGAATGTTTATTCTTTGGAGGACAGTGCTGCTCCATTGTGCCGGTGATACATGAGAATGATGTGCAGTCATGCCTGCTCCTTAATACTAACAGCCCCGTGGATGAAGTAATTGAGACAATATTTTGAAGTTATTCTCAGGAAATGAAATCCACAGGCACATTAATTATCGGTTTATGGATTTATTTTGTCAGAAAAATATTGTTTTGGCCTGAAAAAGCTTCTCATTGCCCGCCAAAAGTGAGAAAAATGCCGTAATTTAAAAATTCAAATCACAGACACTTTATGGTGCTTCAGCTAATCACATATTCCAAAAGCTGTTTGATGAATGTGTTGCTAAACAATGACTCAAAGTTAATGACGGTAAAACTTATTAAATGTATTTCATCACCCCACTTGGTTGCCGTGTGAACAGCACAGCACTTTGTTACATAGAGAATTACCTCATCCTGTTTGTCCAATGTCACAGGAGGCAGGTTGTCTGCACCCAAGATTCATTCATCTCAAGTATCTGTACGTCAACCTCACAATGGCGGCTCCACCCTAAATACTCTGGAAAATCCTTATCTTCCTCTTTATCACACTCTTGTCATTTGTTTTACCAGGCCTATTTAATAAAACCACAGTTGCAATCACCACCCTCCATGGTTTGGCCGTGGTTGATTTGAAGACCAAAACCGCAGAGAAGACTGAAAATTTAACATGTATTCATTGAGATAAACCAAAAGATGGTTTTAAAACTACGAACAAAATAACAACAGGTAAATAAAAAGGTAAAATAGTATCTAATATCTTTTCAAGATCAGTCATCCAGATCATGGTATCACAGGATTCTGATCTTCCAGACAACTGGACTATAAAGTAGAATTCAGGCTCATAAATAACCTGAAATCTCCATACAACTCAAGAGGCTGTTTGGATCCAAGAAGTCCAATTGACCAAAATAAAAAATACAAAAGCCTGGGATATAGGTGTATTATTGGATTAAAATTATAGAAGGTGTAAATAGAAACAAGCGTCTGATGTGACAATCTGGATTATTTTAATTTTAAGCATAGAACAAAATGTGAAGTACATGGAATGTATTTGTGAATAAAAATATTCATAAATATATGAAATTAGGAACAGTTAAAACACTTTCACTGTTTTTCTTTTATCTAACCATTTCATTTAAGGTAAGTTAGGAATTTGGTGGAACATCCCTGGTGATTAGTGATTACTTTGGTTTTCTATTTAGAAGTCAAAGTATTAATCAAAATATACTTTAGTAACAGCAATATAGTCCAAAACATTATGCTGATCTGCATCCTACAATCATTTCTTGTATTTTTCAAAAAATATTTCTTTTAGTTCAATATTTATTGTGCATTGTTAAACTTTAAAAAAAATCAAATCAATAAATCAGCTTCAGCACATGGTTAAAAGGCAGGAGCTGGATTTTTTTACGTTTGTTGGTTTAAATTGGTGACATCTGCTGTGATTTATCTTCTCTTTCACTTTTTGTAAAATTCATAATTGGAAACTGTCAGGTTGATTTTTCTACTTTCCTCAATGCTGGACTTTGCAAATGATTTTTTTTTTTACATTTAAATTTGGTGCCTTGTACCAAAATGTGTTGGTTTTCTTGGCAAGCCGAAACACATGGAAGTATCTCAATTATTACAGATCAAAGTGAGTGTGAAGTATAAATGCAGCCTCCATGAAAAGCTCAGCTGATCTAATGAGTCTTCTGAGCATAATGTGGACTCATGGTCCACCTCTTCGTGATCATCCGGGGCAGAGGGTCAGCGGGCTCAATAATCCCCTCTTTAATTACTCTCCTCATTATCACTCAGCTGCTCTGACACTTCAGCAGCTCGATGGTCCTCATCATCAGCAATGGCAACACGCCTGTGACAACACACAGCTTGATCCCCGGGTTTTTGTTGCTTGTGATGAGCGCCCACACATGAACCAGGAATCCATCGTTTTTTGTGGTTTTTTACGCTGCAATCTATCATATGTGTTGTTGATCATGCATGATGATATTTACAAAACTTTTCTCAGAGAGACCATTTAAAATGAAAGTTCTATTATTCATTTATGAAGAGTGAAGTTGCCTTGAGGGTATCCTGCCTTCTTCTTTTTGGCAGTTTAGTGCAAGGAAGGATGAATGGAAAACCAAACACCCTTTCGTAGCAAGGCATTCAAAAACAGATAAAGCAGTTTCACCTATAATCCTAAAGTGGTAGATTACAAGAAGTTTTGAATAATGCATTGACGCAAACCTCTTTCAGGGATCGGTGGCTTCTCTGCTGACCAGTGATAAATTGTACCTGCATTATCAGTACTGCTTAAGTTAAAATGATGATAAGTAAGAAACCAGCCAGACAATGAAAAATATCCATCTTTTATGTGGGGGATGAAGGGGATTTGGTGGGTAACTTTGGTCTACCTTGACATTTGTGCTATCGATTTGCTTTCTTCTGTGCTGCTTTGGCTTTGGTTTTTAATTGGATCTGTCCTCTTTGTTGTACCGTTTGGTCTGTCCTACACAATTCCTTTCTCCTTCTATGTTGTAAAAGTACTAATTTTAGAATTATTTTGTTCTGCTTTTTTAAAGACTGTGCTTTTAGGAAGCCTAAAATCTAAGCACAGAAAACCCTGAAGGGACTTTCTCTCCCTTTCTTTTTTTTTTTTACTTTTGAAGCTCCCCAAAACATCACTCAAACTGGTACCCTGGGGCTTCCTAACTATGCAGCTGCACTGATAACTGTTGCATTTTAGTCATGCTTTATGTGAAATAGCAAAGCTCAAGTATTTTTTTCTGTGATTCGTGTTTGTGTGTGCCATATTTTTTTTTTATATGGGTGCAACAACAATCTCATGTACTGTCCAAATCTGATTCTGGGGCTACAACCCACATACTAGCACCGAATATTGGCACAGGCGCATCCATTCTACTGACTTATCGCCTCCTGTCAGTACGTTCCATTCATTTGATTCCTGTCTCTGAAAGGGCATCAGTGTGTTTGAAGCAGGGAGTTGTACAGCTGATTGTTTGCTGGAGATTGGCTCCATCGAATAACGCTTCTGATGAAAATATGTTTTCTGAATGAGACATGCTGTGAGTCCTCTCCTCCCACTCTGTTGGAGGTTTTGGCGTGATAATATTGTCATGGACTGTATAAATAAAAGTATTTTTTTAAGCAGGCAAAAGCTAAGCTCACATTGTTTTGAAACATAAATTAAGAGCACAGTTCTGCTGGGAGGATGAATAGAGCGAGAAGTTTGAATGGCTTTTGAAAGCTTGTTTTTATTAGCGTTTTTTTATTTTTATTTTATGGTAGCAGACTAAGCTCTACTTATGCTATTGTGTGCTGCTGTTTTATTTGGTATAATTCTATTTTTTGGGTTTATATTTGGCATGCATGGCTGTTTTTTTTTTCTTTTTCTTTTTTGGAACCCTGCTGTTTTTTTCCTCCGTGGCGATGTTTCTTCTGGCTCTGTGATGCTTTATTCAGGGTCAGTGGAACAAATCTGTCTGGATTATATCTAGCAGAAAATGTATAGTAAAAAGTATATTTCTGCCTTGTCATCTGTTTAATTAGATGCATCTGTTAAAATTGAAAACGTGAAGTTGTTTCTGTAAAATGGGTGTTTATCTTTAAGAGCTTTAATCAAAATACTTGGACTGCATTTTGCTCCAAATGGTTTTTGGGTGAGAAATTGGTACTGGAGGAGAACCGGGAGAACATCTGCAGTTTAAGTAAAAAAAAAAGTCTACCCATTTGATTTGATTTGGTTTGATTATTTGAAGCATTAATTATGAATGATAAAATGCAAATTACAAAATACAGATATATCAAACCCATTTCAGAAGAATAGGAATACATATTTTGGGAATTTGAAGAAAAATTAACAAAATGTCTGAAGATGATGCCATATTTCTTGACAGCGTAATTATTCCTGAGTAGCCGATGTAGATAAACCCAGGAGCAGGAAGACTTAAACAAATCGACAGATATTTGAAGGATTTAACAAGAGAGCCAAACACATGGGCCCAAACGCAAAAATACGCTCCAAC
Source organism: Oryzias sinensis (assembly GCA_037389245.1). Classification (NCBI taxonomy): domain Eukaryota; kingdom Metazoa; phylum Chordata; class Actinopteri; order Beloniformes; family Adrianichthyidae; genus Oryzias; species Oryzias sinensis. The sequence continues at coordinate 17,415,475 of CM074489.1, read as the reverse complement.
ACAGACCACATAGGAAAAAGAACCGCCCATAATGAGCACAATGACAGTTGCAGTCAGAGCATCTCAAAGAGAGAGCTCAGAAAATGGGGCCTACAGGAAGGTGCAACTAACGCACAAAAACAAAACACAGCAGAAACAAAGACCTGAGGGAAAATTATAACTCATATTCATAAATAGACATTTTTGTAATAATGCACACAGTAAACACATGTCACAGTAGTCCCATTAAGTATAATGATTATCTGTTAAAATCAAGTGGAGTTTGATTTAATGCTTGAGAAGATACAAATTTATAATCCACCCTGTTGTGGAATTTCTTTTCATTTACACGTTCACACAGTTACCATAATCCAGTCCTGGATTATTTATTAAGTCACAAAATGATCGATTATCCTCAGAAAAAATTCAGTAAACGTTAATATGAATCAGATATACAGTACTCATTATTACTCATTATACATAGTACATCATTAAATAAATCCAGCAATCATTGCTACACAGTGATGATAGAAAATAATACACTATAATTTCAAAGCTGGTTTGCTCAATACTCATCGTCAAATTAGAAGGGAAACAGTAACACAGTGGCAAAATCAGACAGCTAGATTACTGTGTCTGTATTTGGGTCTTACTGTGTGAGCTGTAATGTTTGTGGATGTCATAATGGGCACCAGAACAACTCAACCATAGCAACTATTGTGTCGTGACCTTATTCTAATTCAGGGCCTTTGAAGTTCATTGGCTGTTTTATTGGACAGTCAAAGATCATGCTGAGCCAATGGCTAAAATCTAAAGCCTTCTGTCTGTCTGTTATTTCTGATTTTTCTTTTGGCCTTGAGAGCCCAAATATCAGCTCCAACTATTCAACAACACATAGGTGGCAACAAATTGGCAGCACTAATTTGTAAAGTTGTTCTGAAAAAATCAAGATTTGTATTTTTAATGACTAGAAATTCTCTCTAAAATAATAAAAACAGTTTGCTTTTTTTATGGTGGAGAGTTTTTGCCCTGTGATAAAAACCCGGAATTCATCTGCCACAGATCAGTTAACTGTGTTTCATAGAAGCTTTAGTAGAACATTAAGACTGGTTTAAGGCTGTACTGCTTTTTAATGTAGACCGCTGTTTTTGCCTTATTATTCCCTTCAACTGTTGACTCAAAAACATACATTTTAAATCAACCTAAGAATTGTGTTTTTAGTGATTGCAACTCTTTGTATCGTCAAATCGTTGCAGGTTGTGTTGTCAAATTGATGGGTGTCTCTTGACCAATGTACTTTTAAATGTATTCTACCGACTGAAATGGTTAAACATTCAAGACATTTATTTTTGCCTCTATTACACCTTTTTAAGAGGCAAAGGCGAATACAGTAAGTGGTGTGTCAGTGTTTGAGCTGTAATGGTGAAACGCTTTTATCAACAATGCTGCTGTCACTCGCCTCACCATCAAGAATCTTGTATTTTTCTGATAACAATTCCTTTGTGACATCATTTTTTAAAATATCTGTTTTTATATAAATATCCAATCAAAAATCTTTTTAACAGAAATGCATCCCCAGCGAACACTAATTTAATTTACTGCAACATAAACCAACCTCATAGCTGCTTCACCACCTCAAGCTCTACAAGCATTTTTACAATGTCTATAAATTTTATGGATTATTGTTTTATGTGTCATTATTACTTGTATTCATTCTGTTCTGCTCAGCTTCATGTTCAAAGAGTAAAAGAAGTCTCATCAAGCAGAAACCTAAACTAAGCATGCACTTAAGACACTGTCAAATGTGTGTGATGTTGGAGACTTTTTTCCCAGCAGTGTTGCTTCATTTAATGATGCAAAAACATTTTCTCAAAAACCTTTTGCACAGTATAACCTTCCTCAAAATGATCCCCCACTTAGTTTGCACACCAATGAACATCATTATAAACAATTTAGATCCAAAAACAAATCATGCAACTGGAAGATGACATTGAAATATTTAAACTCCAGACTCATTGTTGTCTATTAGTAGTTTGTTCCTCATAGACTTTGAAACCCTAGATTTGAAATTATAGATTTGAAATGCCTTAAAAATAAATTAATTTAAGTGGAATATCAACCTGGTGAGTACCAGACTCAATACGTAATAATTTGAAATTGTTGCCACTAATTCATTTTAGAGCATCTCTGTCTAACATGCATCAGCTCTGCTCATGTATTTTTAACAAGCTCATTCCTTATGCAATAAACCAAGCTGCAAATGTGTGTCTGAAATGTATAAATGATAAACAAAACTTCAAATCAATACGACGAACAAATCTGAACTAGGATAAGTATTTTGCTCTGGGTTTACTAAAGATCCCTGATTACATATTTGGGAAGATTCTAATTTTCTCATCTTCCTTGAATGAAAAGAAAACAAGTGAGTATTTTAGAGATGCCATCGTTATTGATTTTTAGAAACAGTGGTCCCTTGTTATAATACTGTGTACCTTTTAAAGCAATATTGCACATAGTGTTCTGCATCCTGATTGGCTGTAGATCATCATCAGTCAATCTTTTCTGTACCATGCTTCCTGTACAAGTGTCATGGTGCCTCTGGCAGCTCTCCTCCCCCTCCTATCTCTGCTTGGTTTCTGATTCAACTCAGCCGTGTCCACTCAACTCATCATGCCTCCAGACCTCGTAAAGATCCAGAACCAGTATTGCGCCAGTTGTTGCACCCCTAGATGGATTACCAAACCACGAGTGGACGCCTGAATCTCCAGACTACCTGAGCAGTATTACATCACGGAGTCAACCTACCACGCCACTAAGCTTTGCCGAACCTCCAGCCATGTCACGAGCCATAGCAGAACCTCCAGCCACGTCACGAGCCATAGCGGAGCCACTCCAGCCACGTGCAGTGGCTGCCGAACCTCCAGCCGTCACGAGCCGCCGCCCGAAACCTCCTCCAGCCACGATCACGAGCCATTGCCGAACCTCAGCCACGTCCGAGCCATAGCGGAACCTCCAGCCACGCTACGAGCCATTGCCGAACCTCCAGTCACGCTACGAGCCATCGCCGAACCTCCAGCCACGACACGAGCCATTGCCGAACCTCCAGCCACGTCACGAGCCATTGCCGAACCTCCAGCCACGTCATGAGCCACTGCCGAACCTCCAGCCACGTCACAAGCCATGCCGAACCTCCATCCACGTCACGAGCCGTTGCCGAACCTCCATCCACGTCACGAGCCATTGCCGAACCATGAGCCATGAGCCATAGTGGAACCTTCAGCCTCTCCGCAAACCATCATCCAACATCAAGCCACAACTCCAAACCACACCGGAGATAAATAAACTCCATTACTTACCTCATAACTGACCTGTGTCTTCCTTCCGGGTTCCAGAGTCTGGGTCTGTTTAGTCTAGTAGGTCATGACAACAAGACAAATTTACATACATCTTTAATTGCTACCAGTGGGACTCTGAAGCACTTGACTTGTTTTTCATGAAGGCTTGGACTTTGAGTGTGTAGACAGGAAAAAAAAAGTGTAAAATTGTTAATGCTTTTTTCTGAAAATGTATAAAATTTGCAGTGAGACCTTTTTACAGCTTGAAATAATAAAGATGACTACTTGTTTCCATCGATCACTGGTTATTTTTAGAACATAACATCCCGTAATAAGCAAGGGACTACTGAATCTGAATTTTAACTTATTTACTTGAACACTTTTTTTTCTTCTGATAAAATATTATTGTGTTGGCATGCTGTCAGCTTCTGATGAATGTCCAACCCACAAAGCCATGTCCATACTAGAAGCACCCATTGGGTCAGCCAATTGACAGACGTTTTGAAACTTGCATCCGATAACAGGTTTTTTTTGTTCATTTTAGGAACTGTTTCATACGTATGGTGTAAGTTTTGAACTTCCTGTTCAATAAGTTTACATCTGTTTGAAACTGAACAGGAACCTTACATCTTCACTTATGTATAATCTCCAAAATAATTTGGATAATAGACTACAAGTTGTACACCAACATGTTCTGCATATTGCATTATCAAAGTCAATTTGGTTGTTTTTCTTCATTAAAACTTACTGTAACTTAATTTATTGACAGACAGATGAGTTTATAATCCTCTTGGTTCCACTCTGTAAACTGCTGTTATCTACCTTTGGTGTAGTGTCTGAGCTAGGTGAAATGAGTAGAGACAGCAGTATTAAAAATCACATTTGGGTAATGAGCCCAGCACTTTGCAGCCAATTGGAATAAATGAATATCTACAGATTTTGAGGGCTTCTGTTTGGTTTAAAAGTTCTGTGTTTTCTTCCCATGGCACCTTCTGTTATGGAGGTCTCGAAGAGGGCACAAGGAAGCGAAAAGGAGAGTCATTATGAGGAGTCTTCCTCGGCTGCAGGGTGGGTCAACAGTTAGATTAGCATTTTAATGAGAGGAGCACCAGGAAAGCACAGCAGGATGACCTATCAGGTGGCACTCGGAGTATGTAAATGATTAATTACTGTATCTAAAATGCATTGGGATCATTCACCTTTTAAGTGAATGAGGGGGGCTGTCAGAAAGCAATTCCAGTATTGATGCTATCTAAATGCAACACAGTTTTTCCACCAGAAACCCACCAAATGGAATCTGTTGACAATTAACTAAGAATTAATGAGATTTCTCTGGGTTTCATTAAAGAATACTATCCAGTGAAAGTTAATTCTAAGTGGAAATTCTTTCTATGTTTTGCAGTTGTTAAAAACGAAGAAGAAAATAGCAATTTAGCAAAAGCAATTTAGACATGCAGAAATGAGTGATTTACAAAAGAGGCTGTTCTTTTTTCTTTCAAAACCTGATAAATATATAAATCTGTGCTTTTTTTCTCATAAATATAAATGCGAAAATAAGTATTTTCTATTTCAACCTGATTTGAAATAGAAAATAAAATTTTAAAATGTTAATACGTTTTCAAAGAAAAAACCATGAAAAAACAGAACTATGTTCCAATATTATTAGCACTAATTTTTGTGGAAAGGAAAATTGACATTTTCTTTTTTGTGACTGACAAATTTATTGTCAGTGATTCAGCGGAACTACAAGTGCGCTATGGCTCACTTGGCAAAGCAGTAAAGGTAATTTATTAGAAAGACTTCACATACTTCATGAAATTGCTGGAGTGGAGTTTCCACTCAGCATAAATGCAGTTTATTTTGGCTGCATAATAAACAGCCAGTTTTGTGGAAAGAAACTCCAAACCAGGCTTTATCCTGTATGTATTTTAAAGTGTCTTGTGCAGTTTTTGTAATACTTGCCCTCTTGACACTCAGTGAAGGCTGTCCTTAACATTTCATGAATTGCAAGTAAAGCAATTTTCATTTGTAGGAAATAGCTGCTTTATTCGCTGACACATTCAGCTCCTCCCAGAAAGCAAACCACACAGGGACATGAATTCAGTTGGGTTGATCAACACATTATTACTTTTGTAAAAGGATCTTAGCGTGTTTCTTCTTCTTAGACCAAGGTGCACATGTGGGGAAGAAATCTGGAACACATGCATATCTCATCACAACAGGCCTGCTCAGAAGTAAAACCCTGAAACAAGTGAAATTTTACTGTGAAATTAAAACCAGTTCAGTATACTGCTGTGGGGAAAAATGGATGACCCATCACTAATTTACCAATAAATCGGAACAGGGATTAGAAATCTGCACAAATCCCTCTTTTTACCTCGGTACCAGTTCATACAAACTAAAACATTGCAGACTTTAGTCACTACAGTTTGGGTAGGCACTAATTGCAAAGGTGTTTCACAAACATGAATTTTCTGGAATTACCTGGTAATTTTCTTGGTTTCCGTGTTACAAGACTGACTCAGTGTGAAGCCATGTTCTTTTATTCTATGCAGCCAATTACGTCCTCTTGCATGCACAAATTATTATTGTACAATCGAGGCTAGTCTGAAAAAAACTTGGAAACAGCTCAGGTTTGTAGTGTGTGCATACATGTAATTACCACCCAGGGACTGTGCTCGGAGAATCATGTCTTCCAAAATACCACCTTCCCCATGGTTCTTTTAATTAATCTAATTATACTACTGATTCCTTTTCGCCTGTGATTACTTTCTGGGAAAAAGCTGACAGCAAACAAGCTATTCTGCGCACAAGATTTAAGGAAAGCTTTAGAGACACATTTGTGAAACACCCCCACTATGACCTAGTTCTAATTTACTGTCGGGTTTGGACCTAACTTTCATTGTGTGGTTTACCACAGAAATTGTGTATTGTTTTAAAAAAACATTTTTTAAACAATAAAATAGATGCTCCTGTTGAGAAACATTGGGATAAAACATGGATGGCCCCTTCATTTGACCAATTGATGCTGTAGAGGTTTTCAGTGCCTGGGATTAATTATTTAAAACTGTTTGCAATTTTGCATTTGCCATGCGAAAGTTCACAGCTGTAGCTGCGAGAAAAATGTGCAGTTTTTTGAAGGATGTATCGCAGAAGTTTCTGTAAAAGTGAATCTCAGTATTCAGACAGTATTTTTCTTATGGATGGATGGATGGAATTACATTATGGATAGAAATATGATGGATGTATTATTATGAATGTATTGATTATCAATGAATGGATAGATTATGCTTTAAGGATAGAAAAGGAAATGGATGTATGGATTGTGAATGCATGTGGAAGGGATGGATAGGTGAGTAGAGGTTGGATAGATGGATTGATGGAAAGACGATTGTTAAATTATCAATGGATGGATTTCAAATGCAATGATTGTGGATGAATGGATGGTAAATAAAATAAATACAATAAAGTTTATCATAGTGGTTTAAGGATAGATGGGGAAATGGATGGATATAATGTGAATGCATGTAATATGGATGGATGGATAGATGTTTGATGGGTGGATATTGAAGAGATGATGCATGAATGGATATATGAAGGTTGGATGGGTGCCTAGGTGGAGGATGCAGAGATGGATGGAAAGAGAAAATTCCTGATGGATGGATATTGGATGTATTGAATGTAGATGAATGGATAAATAATAGTTTATTGATGATTTGGGAAATTTTTAGATTAAGAATCCATGTATAGAGATTACATGGATGGATGGGTGGATGGATGAAGGTTGGAGAGATGATTGAACAGGCATGGAGGATGGATGGATGGATGGATGGATGGATGGATGGATGGATGGATGGATAATTCTTGTAATGCTTATTATTGTAAACAGTTGTTTGGGATCTTTTTAACTCTGTGTAAGAAAGTACCCCCCCCCCCCAAAAAATACTTTTTTTTGTACTCTGTTTTTTTTTTTTTTTTTTTTTTACTGTTTCATTTTATTTTGCATTACCCTAAATCTCCCAGGCATTATAAAGATCCCTTTTTTCCTCTTAGACCTTGCAGCAAGCATGCATCCTCATTATATTTAGAGGTAATTCATGCCAGCATGGGATCCGGTCTTGAGGCATTGCAGCAAAAAATTCAAACATTTTCATAGTGTTGACCCTGTGCCAAATAAAGTGAAAACAATACCAAGTCAGATGCCCTGACCTTTCATTGAACTCCTTACTTTGGGTATAGTTTGCTGTGGCAGCAACCATTAAGGAATCACAAGCAATAATAAGTTTGGAAATCTTTTACTTCTAAACTGGAGTTTTGACATTCCTCCAATACTGCGGATGTCATTGCCTGAGAACGCCAGAGGATTTTCATTTGGGAATTTCCCATTGTGTTCAGATGGGATAATAAACTCGGAGCCTGAGACAGAAAGGCATCTGGCAAAGTGGGGAGTTATTTGTGCATTAGTGTAACAACAGAATACACTGCTCACATTTGTGATGGGTGCCAAATTCTCTAATTAAATTTTAAAAAAATCCCATCACCACAACAGCACTCTGTACTGCAGATTAACAGACTGGACTACACAGAATTAAAGTGAAATTGTTTTTATTGAAAACAGTGATTGTGGTCAAAATTCACTGAAGAGGCTGATTTCAACAGATGATATGTTTTGGGCTTTAGGCTCTGGCTTTGTTTCCTATTTGCTGCTCAGGGCCACACAAATCCCCCGATAAGTAGCTGTGGAGGCTGCGATGTTCCTCAGCAGAGATTTATTTACTAAGTCATCTGAAAAATTAAGTAAAGGGGGAAACAGTTTTTGTTTGTTTACGAGGCTGAAGGCTTTCTATGTAGGGAGGATTTCTGCTCCACAGATAATGTTTTCCTCCTCGGAGACAACACACAGCGTTATGCCAAACCCTGCCTGGTAAATGAGGGGGTTTCATACAGCAAAGTGTTATCCCTCTGTAATGGGAACAGAGCCCCCCTACCAGTCAATAATGAATGAAACAGATAATAATGTAACCAAGTACATTATTCAAATGATCCCTCAGCAGTCAGAGCTGTGTGTAATGACGCCTTCTATTTGACAGTCTGTGAAACAGAAGTCATTCATTCAAGACGCACATGAAACCCAGAAGCACATGACGTGATTATGCATGCCTCTAATGTCCCTGGGAAAGGACAAGGCCAGACTCTCTGCATGGAAATGTTCGTCTTCTGAAAGTCTTAATTCAGACTCGGAGTCATTTCCTGTTTGCTTTAGCGCCAGTCATTCAGACTATCGGCTCTCAGGTGTGGGTCAGGTTTGTGCAGTTACACTAACCATTGGCAAAAGCACAATGTGGTGTAAAAGTTTGGAAATCATTATGCCAGAACCAACCAAATGACGTGTCACCTTTTTCTCCCCTTTGCACTTCCTCTAATATTTTCCATAGTACATTGAACGCTAAACATGGCTTACTGTATTAACCATACAGTAATTGTTAACAACAATAAAATCTCCTTTCAACTGACCACACCTGTAGTTTATTTGTTAGACTGCATACAAAAAGATTGAAGAACCTGTGTCATGTTTGGGGTTTTATAGAGCCCAGTTGAAGACAGTTTTTTTAAGCCTTAGTCGCACGCACCTCTATGGGAGTTGACAGGTATAAGTGCTGAAGGTTTTTGGGTTGTCTGGAGAGTTATAGACAGGAGCAGCTGCATCTTAAGGGGAGCATAGGTGTGTCTTGTTGGTCCCTTGAGGCTCGTACTGCCACTTTAAGCGACATCATAAAAATGGAAAATATGATTATTGCGCATGTAGTAAGTGTATTGTGAAGCATTCGTAAGACTATTGTAAGCAGTACGCACTTATGACGTATGAGTGATGATGTCGTTCGGTGCCCTCCTGCCACATTCTAGTCATAAGTGAGGTGTACGTACTGGCTCCTTACTGACTGTGTGCAAATGCTGCACGCAAGTAACAACCAATTGTAGTAGCGAGTGTGCAAGTAGCACGCTCTTTATCTGCATTTATCGCTTGAACAGCAGTAACTGATTCGTTGCGCAGTGCACGGGGGTTTGAATCCTGTATGATGTGCCTGCTTTTCGCCGACTTTACCCTTATTTATCCTTACATATTGCATACGTATTTTTAGGACCTTCCACCTACAGCATGTCTATAGAAAAAAATATGCATGACCATTTTTGCTCTACAAGCTGACCGAGCGGTCAGCGATCTTGATTTTTTTGCGCAAGACACCTGCGTGCCCTGTACAGATTTGCCCATTTTTCCCCTGCAGAAAGCCTGTATCCACCCACAAGGGCAGTTGTGTCTAAGGCCTTAGCTATGCAGGTGGCACTATCTTGGCCTAGAATTTGAACACCTGCCCTTTTCTTAAATTGGCAGTGAAATTAGTTTGACAAACACGACTAACAGCACATTTGTACAGCCATTTAGGCATCTGATTCTGCAACCGCCTGTTAATCAAAAAGCCATGGCCCCATTTAGGAGCAATTTTACTCTCAAATATTAAAAAGACTTAAGGTCATAAAACTTCACCCAACTACATTTGTCTTAAATATGCATATCTAATCAGATTTTTCTGTTAGGAAGGTTTTTACATAGGAATGAATGGCGACTGAGCTGATGGACTTCATCAGTGGTTCCTGCAGAACTAACCTGCAGGTACCTTTGTGTTAAGCACTTAATAAAAATATGTTGCCCCACAGTTTTGTTATATTATTGAACTTCACCAAATGCATAGAGAAAAATGTCAATCAGTAGCTGCGGTTATATATGCAATATGTCTTTGATCGGATCAAAGATTGGATTACAATTGTACTGCGTAAATGGGCCAAGAAACACTTCAAACTCATCTTATTTTAGAGAATGAAACTCCAATTATAACACACATTTACATACACCACACTTAGGATCGAGATAAGTAATTTTGACATGCGTAGAACTATCTAAAATTTTGGAAAAGGCCGTAGAAGAAGAATTAGTGAGTTCTGTTGTAAACAGAGACAATCTTCTAAACGTGCTTTTATTATTCTTATGATTATTATCAAGTGCCTATTCACTCATAATTTTCTAAATCTGTGCGGCCAGAGCTCTATTCTTGGCCGAACGGACCAGAAAGAAAGGTTAGGCTTGGGCTAAAACGTGCAAACAACATTTTGCTTTGGATGCACTTAAAATCCATGCAGTCAATGCTGCAATGTGCTTCTTGGCTGCATATAAATGTGGGAATTACATCAGCATTTATTTTGTCTGGACATGACTGGTAACACAAATTCACGTGTTACACAGTTACACAGTTACTCAGGACTGTGTGGAGTGGCATTTCTGCATTCAAAAGCTGCCTCCACCAGCTTACACACCATCCAAAGCCGCTCCTCTGCTCGGAGACATGGGTTTTCCTGAGTCCAGCAGAGCAGCTGGACGGACTGCAGTCCAAAGCCTCCGGAAGTCCGGAGGGAACACCGTAACAAAGCACCCTCCCTTACCTGCAAACACGAAGCTACGAGTCCGGCTACTCAGAGACATGGTTCGCTCGCGCCGAGCAGCCGGCCGGTCCTGTTTGCGGTTCTAAGCCTTCTCTGGAGCGCCACTCTGGCTACACATGACGTAAAAGCCAGCACAGTAATGACCCACAATTAGAATAAATTGTTTACATACACTACAATTGAAGCAACAATCTGCATAACCCATCTTTCTTGATCGGAAGGATATTTTGATCCGAATTAGTCTGATCGGGGCAGAGTATTCCGAACGGTGTTTACATAAAGCACTTTTATTCTGATCAAGAGTTTATTCCGAATACCTTTGTCCATGCAACCGCAGCTAATGTTGCCCACTTTAAGATACTTTCACTAGTTTCTGAGAAGCACATTGCAGTAATCGGGGCATTGTTACAGGTGAGTGTCCTGCTGTGGGTGGAGACAGATGATTCAGCAGAAATTCGCCTGCCTCTTGCAGACTGACTTTATTATCCACTTTTCCCCTCCCACTCATATGGGAAGAGCATAGAAACCAGCGGGGCAGATGGAACCAAAATTTAACTCATTTAAACTGGCCTTGCACTTTCCAGTTGGCATTTAGCCTGCGAACCAAGGCAGGAAATAACACCTCCTAAATAATGAAATAAAGCTCTATTTAATGAAAGATTCAGGCTTCATGTCCTTTAACTAAATCCAGAGGCCTTGGCTGGGATTATGTTACTATGGCAGAGGCTCCCTGTATGCCGGTAAGTGATTTCATGTATTATGAATATTACTCACTCTCCTCATATTCCCCTCTGTCTATTTTTCCACTTATCTTTGGCTCCGCTTCTTTCAGCTTATTCTGATGTATTAAAATGAGAAATTTAACAAGCATAAACAAGACCTACAATAAAGGGGTGACATTCTATGGAGTAAAAACACTGACAGATGTGCAGCAGCATTTTAAACTAAGTGAATGGAATGTATACAGTCAAAGCCGAAAAGTGCATGCATCTAGAGATAACTGGTAAATAAATATTATACTGTCAGGACTGTGGAGGCTGAAAACCCATCAAACCATAACTTATCATATTTTTCTAATTAGACTTCTCCATGGTGCATTCCAGCGTCCTCGTCAGAAATTAGACTTCATTAATATTCTGCTGTTACTTGTTCTACTTGCATAATCTTTCAAAAATATAATGTGACTTAACAACAAAAGACATCGATTCACAGCAGCTCAGCTCACAAAGTTTCTTGTTAAAGCTCATAGACAGTTTCCTTATTAATGTTTCACAGGATAAAAGTGATGTATCAGTCACAGCTGGATTATTGCATAGATGCTTAAGCAAAGACTTTTAAAGAAAAATTAAAAAAAACTCTACAGGCACTGGCATGAAAGTGCACACAAAAAAAACTAATGAATGGGTTTAATAGTTGACATTAATACCAATAAAGTTGGTTTCCTTTTTTCACAATTATTTATTGATTTGGCACAGGATCAAGAGTCGCATCTAAATTAAATTAAATGCTGTTTGTTAAGCATCTTTCATACAAATGACTGCATCCCAAAAATTTACATAAAACCCCATGGACACAGAAGGTTAAAAATCTACCAATCATATGCGCATCAACAGACATTGATTAAAAACTTATTATATATGTGCTATTACAAGAAAAATAACCTAGAAAACATAATAATACTGAGTGAGACTATGGAGTACAAAACTAACAATAAAAAAGATAAAACAATAGGTGATTCATTAGAGGTAAATGAGAGATCATGGAGATAAGATCACTCCACTCTCTTAAATTACCTTTAAAACATTCCACCACACAAAAAAAGTGCAAATTTTATTTGGAATGTCTTTTCTTTCTCATTTGTTTCCAGCTGGGCTCTCATAAACAACAATTTTAAATCAATAACTCCACAGCCATTTAGAACTCAAACTCAAAAGATGACATTTCTCAACAAGAAATCCATCAGATTAGAAGTGACAGAACCAAAAACACAGAATTTGACTTCTTCTGTGTAAACAAGTGTGAGAGTTTGTCTAAACTCTGCCAATAGCTGCATCTCCTCATATCCACAAAACTACTGACACTCTTTACGTATCTTGGACAATGGTTAGCATCTCTGGTAGTTTAACTCATTGGACGCCCCTCCTCCTAATAATCGTCACCCCCAAAGGAACATTTGCTGAAACTGCACGATTATTTTCAGAGTTTTGTCAATTTAGTATTTGGTTTTCTCCTGAGAGTGCAGTGTGTGTGAAACCAAAACAAGCCCAAAAAAAGGGTAAAGCTTTTCCTGATTGTTGACCATGATGTCCGACTATAATGGTACAAGTTCGTCCAAATGCATTACTATATACAAAAGAACATCACACGGTCTTTGCAAGAATTAGTGTACTGAAGTTTACTACAAGTATTTAGTCCATCCTAAAAGTGAGGTAGTATTTATAAATACTACTTATATAAAACTTAAAAAATATTCCATTTTTTTTGAAGAAGTATTTGGTTATTATACTTCCTACACTACACGTACATGGTCTAAAGTAGACTTGCTATACTTACTTGCTATACTCAAGTTTATTTAATACAATAAACTTCAAGTGTACTACTTTTTTTCAAGGGTGCTCTTGAGTGCATCTGATTGTTGCTCACTAAAAATATTAACATGTACTGTTTAACACTAAAGTAAAATGTTGTTTCTTGTGATGTTGCTGTTTATTAAATTATCTAGGCAATTGTTTGTGTGTTTAATCAGAAAATGGATACGCTGGTTCATTAATTGATTTAAGACTTAAAAAATAGAGTCAAACTTTAAAGTGGGTTGGAGAAAAAAACATTTGCAACTTAAGGAAAACGTCTAAGGCATCTATTAAAGTTTCTTGCCTTTGAATGTACGTGGATATGTTTTTTTTTCAGTGCAATACTGTGACTTTGCCCTCAAGAGAGGGCTCTCTGCCTGGTTGCTGGCAGAGAAGAGGTTCATTCCTCTTATGTGGACGTCTGATTGGCCTCAGTGCATACTTTGGAAGACAGCAGAAAAGCAAGGAGAAGACAGATGTTGGTTAGTCTGTCAAGAGAGTCCTCTTCCCGTGGCTTAGGGTTTCTCAAGATTACAACTCAGTGCCTCAAGTCATCATGAGTTAGAGCAGACTGTCTCCCACAGTGGTAATACTATGAATATTGACTGTCTACACACGACACTGTTGCTGTCTGGGAAAGGGGTAGATTGTTATAGGAAGATAAATATTTCTTTAGCTGTGTGATAGTTTTCTTAATTCCATCCCTCATTTTGCCCTTGGATTTTTGGCTATCACATCCAGCTTTTACATCCCAGCTATTTAAACAACATGAAAAACATACCGGTAGTGTAACATAAAACTGAGTGGAAAACCTCAGTCTGTCCAGTTTTGCACACTTAATAAATTGTTTTTTTTTTATCAACATTGAAGTGTAGAATTGTATCTGTACTGTGAGAAATGTGCTACATAACTTGTTGAATCGTGAGATTCTCACCTGTGTTTATTTAAATGAAGCATGTTTGCCCTTTCTTTGAGTGGCCTGACATTATTTCCACAGACGTAAATGTGCTGCCTCTATTGTTACACTTTTTTTTTTGTGCTGTGTGCTCCTGATGTGCAAAGAATACAACATGATACATTTTTAGTGTACATATAAAAAAGGAACAGTTCTACTCTAAGTATATGCTACCTGGCAGCCTGCAAAGCCACATTGTTTTCTGTAGCAGAATCCAGCTGTATTAAGATTTTTTGAGAGAAACAAATTGATTCTTCCAGGGTTTCAAAACAGGTTTATTTTGATTGTTTCTATATTTAAATTGATCTTCAATGGTAATAAAATTCTTCTTTTAGCAGAGTAAAAGGTGAAAATCTCAATAATGTTTTACAGATTGTGGTACAGAGGAAGAAATGAGGAGCTCCAAACAAAGCCCATCATTCTCTAAAATAAGATGCTCTCTGACATGATCCCATCCTCGGCAGAGGTCAGAAGTCTTTGGTCTGAGGCGCTTTTCAATGATTGGATTATTCTACTATTCAAGCAGAAGCGCTGCTTGGCACTGAGATGCAAAGTGAGAAAATTCAATGTGTAAAGCCAGATGAGATGCTATTAAAAAAGACGAGTTGGCCTTTAGACATGTCTCAAAGGGGATGCAATACATGCTTGATATTTTGAGACTGGGAGAAAGGTTGATATCTAATGCCATCATATCTCCAGTATTAAAGACGGATAAGACTCTGAGTGAGATCCTCACAAAAAAAAACAATCGTTTTTTATGTAGGAAATCATAACTGCACTGATCCCCCTTCAAGCCAAACAATTCCTTTGTTGGCGTGTTTGTAGCTGAGCAGCTGGTCAGCAGCAGATACTGACTTGCGTCAATGGAAAGAGTCTGACTGTGTAGCAGCCTGCACCGTGACACTCTAACATGATCCTGCCCAATATTTCACCCTGCCAAAGCTAATCCTGCAATTCAAATCTGCAAGGAAGTAGCCATCTTTGATAAACTCATGTAAGCAGCGGCATATTCACCTAGAGACGAGCTGTTCCTCTCGGTAAATTAGCTTGTCAATCACAGCACATTCCACAGACTCGCTCATTTCCCTCCACTGCTGATTAATGGCGTGGAGTAAATTTATCAGTGCGCCATATGTGGAACACAATTCATTACCCTGATCAAGAGGACTCAGCAAAACACATGTGCTGTCTCACTATTTATAATTGTCTGAAGAAACATATAGTAATAGTGCTTGTTAGCAAATATCAGTTTCCCTCGCATGCACCTTTAAGTCAAAGCAGCCAGGAAGGAGATGAAATCAAGACCCCTATAGGCGATCATGCATCAAGGGTGCCCATTAATCCATTAATTCACAATATAAACCTGAGATTATATCCCTTCTTATTTGCATGCACGTGATGGAGGGCTCAGAGCCTGGAAATATGCAAAAAAACATTAAAAGACTTCATTCAGATCTGCTTAAAAAAAACTATGAACTGCAGGACAAAATGCAAATTTTTTAAACTGATCTTATAAAGTGCTTGAGTCTTATTTATTGGCTGCAATTATGCTTTACTGATTGCATTTAAGGGTAATTGTCAGTAACTTGTTTAACTGTCAAGAATGATTTTGTCTTTCAGATAAATTCACTGTGTTGGAAAACACGCGCCTCGAAATAGCAGAAGTTCTTCCTACTTCAGTGTCAATTTAATTAGGCAAAACATTCAATTAATTTAGCGGGGAAATCATTTTCTCAATCAGTTAACAAGGCACCCAGGCATAATTCAAAACTTTGACTCTGTAGATTGATAGTTTATATGATTTTTTTTTCTACACAGAAATTCAAGCTGCCAGAACACTTCAGCAATGCGATACTGCTTCATTCCCTTAATTACCTTTATGGAAATGAAATGGACCTAAGCAGCTGCATGCTGAATAGATAACCAAATACACCAGGGTGCCCTTACACGAATACAGGAAAAGTTGCTGCAGGTGATGTCACTTTATCTGGTGAACCAAGGCTTCAGTGACTACTGATAGCTGGTGCTGTCTTTTATCCTTGAGTCCTTTACGCTATCTTGGCAGGTGTGTGATGTCTGAGAGAAAGCTGCACAGTAAGACCTCAAAGTCAGTGTGAGCAAAGTTGCAGCAAGAAATGAAAAAATACCCTAAAATCATAATAATAAAAACTGAAGCTAAGGCCCAGAGTTTGGGTAGAAGTGTTGAAAAATATTTCATTACTTGCAGCATCTTAGTGTTAAAGTTTGTGGCTAAATTCTAATTTTTCACCATTTGATTTAATCTAATTTACCATATAAGTCTTTTTACCTGAAATAAAAAAAACTATTTCTGGGTTCTTTAAATTTAAACCTTTAATATTTGGTTAAATTACTGTCTAGTTATTGCTTTTAACCTAAATGACTAGAACAAGCAATACTATAGTGGTCCCTCATCTATTGCGGGGTTACATTCTAAAAATAACCTGCGACAGACAGATGTTTTAAGGCTGAAAACCTCCTTACAACACACAATATACACTTTTCTCAGATATTCATGAACATTTTTTTACTTTCTCTCTCTTGCATAAACTCTCAAAGTTCAAACCTTTGTAGAAAAATAAGTCCAGTATTAGATCATAAAAAAAAGATATGCTTGGAATTAAAGATTTATATAAATTTGGCTAAGTGAACACATTTTCTATAGAAGACAAAGCATGAAGGAGATTGACTGACAGGGTCAGCAGCTAATCAAGATGCAGAACACAGCCCGCTGTTTAAAAGGAGATGAAAAGAAAACACGGAAAATGTCTTTCTTTTTTTGTCAAAAAACTGCTGTAGCTAATTTTTTTTGTGTGCAAATGCATACTTTTGTTTTTTTAATTTTGCATTTACTCAGATTAAACTCTACTCCCCAATAAAATTTATTTTGGAATTAAAATTTCATACCCCCACCGCCACCCAAAAATAAATAATTTACAACAATCACGTTTATATTTTATTTAACATTTTTTGTCCCCAAGCTGATACTGAAAACAAAGGTTTTGTGGGAATGATATTTCCTGTAAATCTAAAATGTTCAAACTCCTGTCAAGTACTGTCCCCTCCCACTTCAGTGCATGTCACGTATGCAGAAAACTGAAACAAGCGTTCAACAAGGCAGCAACAGCGTGATGACATTCAGTGAAATGTCTGTCTTGACTTGAGTGAAGAGGAGGAAAAAGCTGTTTTAAGTGGCTGTCCCCCAGAAACCGGTCTAGACACAGCCACACCCACATTCAATTTGGACTTAAAACAAAGGGCTTCGTACATAGGAGGAGAAAATGTCACTACACTCGTATCAAAAAAAGATCTCAAATTAAAAAGAAAATGTTCTTGGTTTGCTGTTAAAAAATTCCAGAAGAAGCCATTAGAGGCTTAAACATAAAGGTCAAAATATAATCACATAAAAACCCCAAAAAACATTATGAACATGTTCAACCGGGACTGAATGATTACTCAAGTCGTTCTGTTCCTCTGCTCCGTTGATGCTCCTCCTGTTTGTCTAACTTGTTTAGATGGAAGATGAAATGAGTTTGGGACGGCACCAGAGCTTCTCAATTATTCAACACACACAGAAAACATAATATAGGTGTCCCTCACTGTAATAAACCCCCAAATTATAAATAAAAATATGTGCTATGTTTACCCATTAATCATTCATTCCTAATATGCTGTGCAAACAAAAGCTCATAACCTTCTCCTCTGTGGATGTCTCCTCTGCCAGCACTCTGAGTTTCTATGGTTACGTGGACTTTTGTGTTAACACGAGCTGCACTTCTGCTTTGTTCAGGTTCACAGATACAAAATGTTTTTTTTTTTTTGTGAACAGTGACCCAACATTTAGCAAAATCTTTAATAATTCTGATGATAGAGGTTAAGTCTGGATGATTTTTTATTATATCTTCTGCTTGTTAAGCAGAAGTTTTGTTTTGTTTTTTGCTTCGGATGGACAAATATTTCTTCTATAATAATAAAATAATTTCAAAATAAAAGGATGACTTATTTTTTTAGTTTTTACTGAAGCAGGAAGCATTTAAATATTTTTTTATTATCTTTTTTATAGCACAATAGATGTCTCTTTTTGTTCATGTTCTCTTTTTCCCCATCCATCCGTTGGCTGATTTTATTGTGCTTTTACTGTGTTGATTTCATTTATTTATTGTATTTTTTGTAATTTGCAGTGTCCTTAAGTGGCAAGAAAAGGCGCTTAAAATAAAATACATTATTATTATTATTATTAAAAGTACTCAATTTAGTTCAAGTTACTTCAGTTGAAAAGTTTCCTTTTTATATTCTACAGAGAAAAACAAAAAAAGACTTTAAGAGTTTAAAATATCTAATATTCAATTAAATTTCGTATTTAAAATTAATATAAAACTGCTTTACGAAAAACAAACAAAAGATGTTTTGTAATTAAAATCCTTTGTAAATTAGTCACTTATATTCTGTTTCATAAGGCAATTTCTCCATACTTAAAGTTGTGATGTCCTGCACAACAATAACATGCACAACAGTTTGCTGTATTTGCAGTTGTGACATAAAACTAAGTCTATTTAATGGAGTTTGACTTAGAAAACATTCAGCAACACGAGCAGTCGTGTCTCCCCATGTCTGACCCTCATTAGTGAGGCTGATTCTATTCCTTCAGTGAGAGCTACAAGTGGGAGAACCGTATGGGAAATCACATTCAATAATGACATCATCTATAGACTAATAGCAGTGTATGTTCACATTTTGGTTCCATTACTTCACGGAATTGCAGATTTGATCTCTTGCGAATTCAGAGTCGAAGGCTTTTAGTTTTTATTTAATTTGCATGTCAAATGACTCAAGGGTACCCCCCGCCCACCCCCTCTCATTTAGTAATCCATTATTGTAACAGTCATTGAATAGACTGACAGGAATCTACACTCCCTTTGCCTTTGTGTGCTCTATCTATAATGTGTTAATAAAAGGTTCTTTACATACAGTGATTACAGTGCTTCTGTATTGTTGGAAAGCCTTCTGTAAACGGTGATGCACACAGCTGAATGACTTCATGATGAGGATGTGATGAGCACGCTGTCAGGACAAATACAGAGAAATAGGAGGAAATATTTATTTGTCGTCTTTGATCCGTGTATCTGTATTATTATCTGAGTTCTTGGAGCTGCCATTTTATTGTTATTTAATTAGGTCAGTTAAAACATGCATAGGTGTTCTAAAATAACCTAAAGCCTTTTTTTTTTTACTGCGCTGGAATTAAGACTTAAACAGAAATTAGTTCTGGATCTTAATAAATGTGTCTTTACAACTGAAGGGCAGAATTAATCAAAAGCTTATTATTCCATACAGAAGACTTTGGCGTGAGTAGAGACTGAAGGCTTTTTCTCCTGAGCCGAGGTTTAGAGGACTGGTTTGGGATTGCCTTGTAAATTGAGAGGAGGCAGTGGGGGGTGGGGGGTGGGGG
>CM074489.1:17297715-17394854 GCA_037389245.1 Oryzias sinensis | reverse complement strand
ATATATATATATATATATATTTACCTTTTAAATATACCAGAAAAATATACTTTTCTAAACTGCAAGTTGTGCAAAAAAGGAGACTTGAATTTAGTCAGTAGTGCGATGGATTTCCAAGTGCTGCAGAAAATTGCCTGCCAGCAGATTTGTTTTATCATCAGCAAAACAGCACGCCGTGAAGTCATTGCTCAGCTTAAGGACTGAAAAGAGTCCTGCATACAAAGTCATTCATATAAAGTTTGTATCAACAAAACTATTCACGTGCAGAGTATCTGTAAAGCCAACAAGCCGCCACAGCTTTTGTAGCTGATATTTGCAGCCACATTAAAATAACACTTTGAACTCACACTGGAACATTGACCCATTGCTGCTTTGATTGGGCATTTCTGTGAAAAGAGCTGCTGTCACTGAGGCAGAGGTTTATGAGCCACAGCCAGAGGCTGCGTTTGTTTTATGATGGGCTTTCAAAGTAAAAGAAAAGAAATAGAAAACACGGATACTTCCAATATTCCCTCCATTTGGTCGTGAAAGTCAGTCCTGAACTTTCTGTGGTCATTTATGGAATGTGTTTGTGTGTATTGTTGGATCAGTTTGGCAGTGATTACTTAATGCAGCTCGTTTATTGCACTGGAACCACACTGCTCTTCTGCCCACTTCTGCCTTTAGTGCAGCTCAGCTGGGTGCATTTTTTTTAATGTTTTATAGTTTAAAGTCTTGTTCCATGCAGCATCTTCACGTAAAAAAAAAGAATAATAATTAAAAAACGTATTTAGGGGTTTAATAGGATCAAACTTTCTCTGACTTCCTTTTTATTCTTTAAAATAAGAGTTTTGTCTTCTATCAGTTACAGTCCTGTTGATGATTTTAACAAGCAAGGAATACTTCCTTGGCCTTTTTCTGAAAATCTAAATGGGCAGCAGCAGCTCCATGCAGAGCCAAAAAATGAAGACTCAAAAAAGACTGACTACTTCTTCCTGTGGTTACTGCTGTCTCTCATGCTTATTTCTCCTGTTGCGAAATGCTTCAAAATCTCCTGCATGATTTATTAAAGACTAAATTCAGACAGTCTCATGAGTGACAGCTGAAAAGCAGTCTCCATGAGCATTGCTCCTCTGCAAACGTAACAATTCCTCATCACATCTTTCACTTGTCTTTTACTTGCTTTTAGTTAATAAGTCTTTTGTGAAACAGACTTTTCTGAATTATTGGAAATTAAAACCAGTGATGTAGCAGTATGGCCAGTCCAGTCCACACAGCTGCAGTGATGACAGCAGGTTAGTATAAAAAAGATTCAGTGTCTCAGTAGAATCTCAAGGTTTCTGTGTCACTTCTGTTTACTAAAAGAGTTGTGGGATTGCTATTTAAAATATGTGCCAGCCTTGGATGTGTGAAGGTCTTCTTTGCAGCTGCAAAGCACTCCAGACCACAGCTTGAGCTTTTCTTCATTGTTGGCGCCAGCAAGGCATAAATACTGGCGGGTAGGAAGGAACAGATAAAGAACTTTTACTCCATGCAATAGTGTAAAACATCCACCTGATATTTTCAGTGCATAATAACCAAACATATAGCATCATTGCATTGATTTTCTTAAGTTTTGTAAACTGCTTAACATGCAACCAATTAAAAAAGTATAACTTACTTTAAAAACTAACTTTGTATGTAAGAGTCAGTTAAAATTATCCTTTAAAGTTAAATGTTGTTGTTAAAATAGTTTTTTTTTCCCCAAGTTAATGTGAAAATAGCTTTTTTTTAGTGAAACAAAAATGTCAATCTTTCTTAGACTTTCTATTTTTCCTTTTATAATAAAAGTAATTACCATTAATTATCCTGCAGAAGTGGATGAATTGGAACAAACAAAATGTTGGTCACATTTTTTAACTATCATTACTAGATTACTCCAAATGAAGGTGAAGTAAACCAATCACAGATCAACATTGTTTTTCCATACTTCAGAAACTACAATAAAGTGTTACTTCATAGGACGTCTAGTTAAACACATCTACCTTCAGTTGCTGAACATTTCAGTGAGTTGATGTTTATATTGTGTCATTTGGACAATTCTATTCAAATCAACTTACAGATTTCCCACAGTTGAGGGCAATGGGCGCTAAGAGTATTGCCCAAAGACAAAATTATTCACTGGGGTTTGAACCCCTGACCAACCAAGCTAGCAGAAGGTTGCATAGACAACTTCCACTATAAAGGGGGATGCACTCAAGAAGAATATTATAAGTTTTCATGCACGTCTCCATCGTTCACACTTTATATTGTTGTTTTTTTTTAGCCATAAGATAAAAATGTTTTGATGATTTGTTTCCAGGAATATCCTACAAGAATATTAATTTTCTTTTTACCATGAATTGTAATTTGCATAAATGCTGCAGTATGTCATAAGCCTTTTTTTCCTAAGAAAATCAGGATTCATTTATTATCTGTTTTTAAATAATTCCTCGATACTTCAAAAACATAAAAAAAACATAACTAAAATTGTTTTTTGCATTTTCCATGCAATGTGTGTAAGATCTATCCTTTCACCTAAAAATCAATTAATAATCCCAAAAGATTTTTAGAAAAGCTACTATCCAAAAACTAAATTGATTAATATGCATACACAGTACATTTAGAAATGTGAGCAGTGAATACATTTGAACTTACGTTGGCATTATTTTCCTCTGTTATTGCATCGGACCGGAGCTACCATCAAATGTTGGTTTACTGCCATAAGCTCCATCCATATTAAAATCACTTTCTAACGGCCACATACCAAGCCTGGCAGTTGTATTAAGGACCATTAGTCAGATTTATTGTTCTCCGTAAGAATGTATATTTGAACCAAACATCTATTCCACGTTTCCAATGAGTCATGCTTGATTAAATGCAGTGTGTTAAAGATCCTGGCTGTAATATTAAGCAGAGCGGGTATGTGAATTGATTAAAGTCCTACTTTTGAATTCCATATAAATGTCAGGCTTTTTGTGTGGCAGGATATTGAAATCAATCAGGTTTTAATATAAAGTGATCTGGTTTGTGGGCCTTGCATGGAGCTGCCTGTGTCACATGTTTGCTGCTAATGCAAGGGGAGGAGGAATTTTCGGTTTAACTGAAGGCTCAGAAGACGTCATTCTCGTCTTTTTAGGCCAAAGCTAAAGCACCGAAGAACAGCTCCTGATAATTCTCAGGAACGATGAATAAGTGGAAAAGTGGATTTGGTGTGGCTACTCGACTCTCTGTTGTCATTTTTCAAAAGAATTAATTTCCCTTAGAAGAGTGTGTTTCTTTGTCTGAATGTAACCGCTCAGCTGTGCCTTTATGGAAACTTGGTTTTCAGAGAAGAAAACTAATAAAATACTCCAGCTTTTTTCCATGAAGCAAAATAGGAACAGTTATTTTTAGGTGTTGTAGTGAAGTTGCTTTTTTACTAGATAGAGAAGATAGCAGGAAACTCTGAACATTATAAAACACAAAATATCTTAGTCCAGGGGTGTCCAAACATTTGAGGTATTTGGGGAGGTGAAAATGTGTGAGGGCCCAACAAATCAGCCTGCATTTGGTTCACATGCATTAGCGGGACGGCCGTACAGCGGTCGGGCGGTCAACCTCTGATCAAAGACTAAAAGGTCGATTCCCACCTTTCCCCCCCATGTGTCGAAGTGTCCTAGGGGAAAGTTCTGAAACCCATCTTCCCTCTGGTGATTATAGGTTGGCAGTGAAGTGTTTGAATGTGTGTGTTTGTGATCGGGTGAATGGGATTTGTGTGTGAAAAGCACTTTGGGCCTTCGAGGAAAATAGAAAAGAGCGATATAAGTATACTCCCTTTACCATTTGTACCCTTATAATAACATTAAATGCACGTGAACTATTTATCAGCAATAATTATGGGTTCATATTAAATGTTACCTATTATTCACTACGGCTGGTTATCACCAATAGTTTCCAGAATCGATTTGATTTGATTCACCAGAGTTTGGATCAATTGCATTTTTTTTTTTTGTATACAATGCGTTTCGATTTTGAATTTACCGGTATACGGTTTACACAGTAGATATTTTTTTGTAGAAATACAAAAATAATCTATGTATGTTATGAAGATATTCATATTAACCTGATACAGTTTAGATACTGTCAAATTTACAAGTGAAATAATTTACCAATGAGATTGTTAACATCATACACTGTTACATGGTTTCTCAAAAGCAGAAGCTCCACCAAAATGTGCAGATCATTTATTTTTGGCTCTAAACTAGCTCATATTACAAAAATAAATGTTCTGCCTCTCCTGACTAAGTAGCTTATATATCTTATGACAAAATGTAGCCAATCACAGTCAGGAAATTGTACACACACTTCTTAAAAAGTGCTGGGGGCCCTCATATTATTAATTGTATTACAGGAACCTGTGGGCCAGTAGAAATTTAAAAGCAGGCTGCATTTGGCCACGGGACGGACTTTGCACATGCCTGTCTTTGTCCTTCAAATAACTGAAATTATGGTCTTGCCTATTTATTTATTTTTTGCCTATATTTAATAAGCTCCACCATTATTTTTAAGATAAATTGGATATTTCTAATAGTCTGAGCTCACATGTAAGGAAAAATTACTTCAACCTGCAGGCTTTTTGCACTTTTTGCACCTTTGGTCATTTTCTCTAAATTCTTCTGGACTGGATTTTCACTGATCAACAGATTCATGGTTGACTCAGATGTGTTTCCATGGAGAAACAGAAGCTTTATAATAAAACTGTTTAAGAATTAACCTTAACATCACCTCAGTATAGCTATGAACCTCAACATCAGCAGGAAGACTGAATGAAGGCCTTAAAAACACAAAGCGCCCTCACATTCCTTTATACTTCTCTTTCATTGCCAAATTAAAAGTTTTCTTACCAGGAAACTGAAACGCCAGTAAAAGAAAAAAAGACACCTTCAGGTTTCAGCTTGTTTGATTTATTTTCAATTTTATTTTAAAGTCTATTTCTTCATTTTTTTACTTTATATCCTGTCAAAAATAATAAATAATCCTAAATATTAGTTTTATAAAATCATTTACAATGTTTTCATTTTGTTTACCAAAAATGAGACTGGATACAAAATACTTTTTTGATACAAATGACCTCCTATCACCTTATTGAGAGTATTTTCTTTTGATACTTGACTTTATCGTTGCATTTCTTAGTAATACAGATCAAAGGGTCCCATGTTTGGACAAAAACAAAAAAAAAGATTTTCATCCTGACCTTTTTTCTACTTTTCAAACTGAGTTTAACCCTTCAAATCACACTTTGTTTTTTCTCTTTACAGAGTGAAGTAGAGAGGTGGACATGAGCTCTGTTTAAAGGAGTCTTACATATTTTGTTGGCCGATGGCCTCTGGGATGTTTTTTGCCTGTAAAATATGATCTGAAGTGTTTCTTTTATATCTATCTATCTATATATATATCTGTTAATCAAATTAACAATTTATCATTGTTTTTGAACTGATAGTATCTTTATCCCTTTAACACCGGAGAAGTCGCAGGTGACAACTAAATAAGACCAATTCTTTGACCTATCGTAACTCTTTGATCGTTTATGCGATCAGCGTGAATCAGCTAATAAGCATTTCATTACTGTAAAATGTTGAATATCAGTGCCGAGATGCTTTTCTCCATTTTGCTTTTCTCCGGTGGAATTGCGGTAATTGCGTAAATGGTTAAAGAATTATGATAGTGGAAAAAATGTAAACACTGGAACTAAGGCTTTGGTGTTAAAAAGTTTTAAAAAAAATAGAAGGTGTCTAGTTCTCAGCTAGTGCCTGAAGTAAAGTGGCCTTGCTCTACACACTCATCCATCCAAAGTTTTTATCATTCTGTGTAACCTTTTTGAAAAATCTTATGATTAAGTTTCTAGTTCAAAACAATTGGGTCTATTTTGGGAATCCACTAAAGCTGATGAGAACCGAAAGGTTTATTCTGGACGTGTCCCCATTTTTTGTGTATCTTAAATACAAGTGGTTGGTGTAAGCACTAAAAGAGTTCACCCTTATTTCCTCATTAAAAGCAGAATGTGTGTTAGAACACACAACCATCCAATTAGTGTCTCACCTCAAATCTTTTTTTATCAGAAGCAGGAGATATTTTTGATTTGCCACCACAAAGTCTGGTTTGACAGGTGAGACGTCAGAGATATTTTGCACTGAGGAAAGCGTATCATCTGCACAGCCTTTTGTTATCTAACTCGATTTCTGCTCCGCTCTAAATGATAAATGTGCAGCCCTTTCACATGAGCTGTGTAACTCTCCACCACATAATGCTCTGCCAGCCAGAGTGCCCCTTAGGCCACAGTGGTTCAGCAGGCAGCTTGTATTCAGAAACCTAATTGAGGATAGAATTTCAAAATTTCATTTTTAGCACAGACAAATCAAATTTAGTTGTTTTTTTGCTTTTTGTGTAGCACTCTGAGACAACCTTGGTTGTGGAGTAGCACTTTAAAATAAGCTAAATTCAAATAGAAAATGATTTATTTCTGCTAAGGACTTTTATTGGGGGTAACGATGATTATATGGCATTAATGTACTACAGATACATACATGCGGATGACAAACTAAACTACTTTAAAAATGTGGCTCTGGCCAAATCATATGTTGGTCCAGATTCAAAGTAGCAGGTAGTAATCGTAAATCAATTTATATTCTAATGAGCTTAACATCAGAGGGAAGTTTGGAAAGGGTCGTGCTAAACGATG
Source organism: Oryzias sinensis (assembly GCA_037389245.1). Lineage (NCBI taxonomy): Eukaryota > Metazoa > Chordata > Actinopteri > Beloniformes > Adrianichthyidae > Oryzias > Oryzias sinensis. The sequence goes on along the minus strand of CM074489.1, from coordinate 17,388,136 downwards.
CAAAGCAAGGAAAACTTTTGAATCCTAATAAAGAAGATAGAAAACCAGCTGACTATGATTTGTGGTAATTGGCAATGCGTTCTGGTTGAGTGTTCGCAGGCGACACGTTCAGTCGCACTGTGTGCCTTCAAATCAAAAAGAAGCAAAAAGCATAATTATGTTTATTACATTTCCCCACACAATGTGAGCGCAATCGATACCAACTGCACAGCTCCAGTCTCTCGCAACATACAACTCTGGGCAATATTACACCTAATTATTTTTGCTGACTGATCTGAAGCATAGCAACAGTCACATAATGAGCTGCACTTCTGCTCTTTGTAGTTTAACGGTTTTCCTATAGTTACAGTTGGATGGTAACAAAAAAAAAAAAGAAAAAAAATCACTCAACTGAAAGTTATTATCGTACTCCAAAGAAATATGACTCATGCTTATTTGTGAACCGAAAAGTTTAAACAGATTACTGCTTGGTGAAAAGATACACGTTGGAAATGCCTGTGTAAACTGTCAGATCCGGGATTTAAAAACCCACTCCAATGGAATTCCAGGTTTTTTTCAGGTATTTTTAACATAATTTTTCTTGTGACGGAGGGCATATATAAGGGAAATTAAGATTAAAATTTCATTTCTAAGTATTTCTATGTAAATCATGATGAATCAGGAGAAGAAGAAAAAAGCTTGTATTTGCTATGTACAAAATACGATCAGCCGGCCCTAGAAGCTCCCTGCTTCTCTCCATTCTCATGCATCCACTTGCAGACAAATAGATCCATGTACGTCTTTGTTTTCCTCTTCCGAGTTGCTATCGGACTTGAAACTATATGGCTGGCTAGCTCAGATGTTGCTCGCCATTTTTGTTGCACCAATAACGTTAGGTTGAGGGTTTGAGGGGCTGTAAGCTTGCGGGAGAGTGTATATACAAAGAGATGATGGGAAATAGGGGCGGGCTTACTCCCTGTCAACAGTCTCGCCCACAACTCAGAGGAGAATTTCTGACGAACTCCTGCTGCTCTACTATGCCCTAGAAAAGAGAAGTTTTCAGATTTTGGTTAAAAACGTCATAATCAAAATTAAAAGACCACTGGTGACACTTTTACTATAGATCAAAAGATGATTGGAGTGGGACTTGACCTGAAATCAGTCATTCTGGCAACTTTTCACACTTAATGTCAAAAAATACAAACAAAAATCAAGCAGATTTTGTTAGAAAGATTTGTTCTGATGTTAATTTACAAAATAGTTACTCACTCCAATGGCCTCATTTACCTAAACGTTTGTGTGTGTTGTGTTCTTGATAGCTTGCAGAAAAGCCTTTTACTTTTAAATGCTTCATTGTCATATGGGCAAAATAATACATGCAAACCATAGCATGGCCTGAATCTTCATTTAATACTGCTGTTTGCAAATCTTGTCTTGTCAATCACTTTTAGTTGATCAGTTGGAAATCCTAGATTAGCAATATGGAATTTATTTATATGCACAGGTAATATTACTCTTTTCCTCCACGATTATAGTAAGTCAGGCTCTAAAGGTGGATGCGCAAAGTCTGTTCGGTCTCAGTGAGAGTCAGTTTCTCAGATAAGCTAAACTTGGGTGAAAATCAAACAAGCCAGTCCTGGTCCCCCAATAGAAAGGTGAGCTTTTATTTTGTTAACTTGAAATGAATCCTGATGTGATTCACTGAAAGGAACGTTTTTCATCATCCACCATACTAAACCCGTCCACTTGGCTATTGTAGTCTGGATGCAATCAAAAATAGAACACTATATATTTTTTTGGTATCACCTGATATAAAATGTTTACATTTATATTTCTTGTGGACCTCGCCCGGATACAGCAGATGTTTATCCTGCAGGATGTTTTATCCTAATTTTCCTTTTAGAGCAGGAGTGTCTAAACTATTTGCAAAAAGGGCCAGATTTGGTAAGGTACAAATGTGTGAGGGCCAACCAGTCGGCCTGCGTTTTGAGCCTTTATGATAATATGAAATCCAAAATAAACTATTAAATGAAAATGTTGTTGCAATGGGAATTGTTTTCATTTCTTCACATAGAAATGAATGAATGAATGAATCTAAATATATTTTTTCCTAAATTACTTTGAATTTCGTGTTTGAAGATCAGAAATAAAATGAAAAAACATTTATTTGTCCAAACTAATTCTGGGTTTACATTAAATGTTACAAATTATTCACTATGAAATTCTCACTGTTAACGTCTAAATGGAAACCATCAGGGGTGTCAAACATACGGCCCGTGGGCCGTATCCGGCCCGCCAGGTGGTTTGGTCCGGACCAAACATGAAGAGTAAAAATCATAAGGATGTTTACAACAGAAAGCAAGTTTCTAGTCCATTCCTGTGGAGAGTTATGATTTTTTAAAGAAATAACTGAAATGCGCAATTCCGCCACTAGGGAGAGCAAAGGAAAAGCTTAACAGGTGAAACAACATAACTCTGCATGTGCCAAAAACCAAACCTAACAGCTCTGTGTCTGGGTAGGCAGTAGTTTGGTTCCCTGTGAGCCTCACCACTGAAGGATGATCAGTAGTGACACCCTTATGACCAAAATATTGTCAAAAAGAAAAAAAAGGTTAAAGTGAAGTCCTGAGCTTTCCAGGAAAATGGAAAGCGTTTTATTTGTTCACGGAGCTGAATGCAAACCTGCATGCTTGGTATGTCATCAACAGGTTATCCAAGAATATAACATTCAGCACCACTATAAGGCTCTCCACAAAGAAATTTGCAGTTAAGAAAAAAAAAAGATTTAGCAACTATTAGCTGGACCGATAAATAACCATCTGGATTTACTGCAGCCGTGACGTCAGTGATGGAGCAGTGACACCTAGCTACCTTATTGCAGACAAGTTGGAGCAAACATCCAAATCATTTTCTGATGGTGAACTTATTGAAAAATGCTGAAGGCTGCAGAAGTCTTGTTCCCAAAAAGCAGTCGACCTTAAACATGAGTCTGTCAAGAATTACAACTCCAGATACAACATCTCTGAGGAAACATGGGCAGCCATATGAAGGAATCCAGTCATTTATTGTATTTTCAGTCACGATTGATGAAAGCACCAACATCACAGATATGCACAGCTGTACATATTTATTAGAGGTGTTGAAGAGACGTCACAGTGGAGTTTCTGGAGTTAATGGTCACAACAACAACTGATGACATAGTCAGCTCTCTAGTTACTGTGCTGGACGATGTTGAAGTGAACTGGTCACATGAAGTAATTTTGGTCACTGATGGCGCTTCCATCAAAGGTCAGGAAGAAGGCAGGTGTTGCCACAAAATTCAGGCAGAAACCAGGAAAAGATTCTTATAATAATGAATGATAATAATAATGGACATTTCATTGTGATTTGCACACTTGAATGACAGTAAATGTGTTTCTGCATAGGATTTGAATCCTGATATTAACGGTCTGGTGAAGTTTCAGGAGAGAAAAGAGGTTAATTCCAAACTCCTATGTTTACAAATGTTTGCAAGTTTAATTTAGCTTAATTTTGTCATCGTTTGGACGTTTACATTTTAGGAAGATGTTTCATGTTTTTCTGTAGCCCCCCTTGAATTTGTTATCAGGATTGCTTCAGTGTCAGATTTAAAATATTCAGGCTGTATAAAATTGAACAAACCAATATTTTTTAAAGTGAAATTAATTTTATTTAAGATCCATTGGCTTCTGTGAATGAATGTGTAAAAAGAAATGATTAGGCTACCATGTTGGTTGAGGCATGTTTTCCAATTAGGTAAAAAAAAAACAAGAATAAAGCTTTATTTTGCCTTTACGCTACTGGTCCAGCCCACTTGAGATCAGACGGGTTGAATGTGTTGAAGTTTGTTACCCCTGATCTAGAACATAACAAATAAAATTATTCAGAAATACAAACCTCTGAGGCTCTGATCAGAGAAACATATCTGTTCATTTTGTTTACACTCAATATTTTAGAAACGGGCTAGAAAGAGGGTCCTGAAACAGTGTTGTCATAGGTTTACACTGGCTTGTAAAATAATTTAGCCAATCACAATCAAGAAACCGTATACAGTTTTTAAATAATGCTGGGGGGTTGTCGAAATTTAAAAGTAGGACGCATTTGGCCTCTTTTAAGGGGAGTTCACCTCACTATTGGTCTCCTCTGCTTCCTTGGTATGCGGAATACACAGACAAACCTTTTGATTTGATTTATTGAACAGTTTTATGATTTAGTTTAAAACAGTGTTATGTGATGATCTGCACTGAACTGGAATATAATAATTTAATGGAATGACTTTAATATAAATGATAGTAATAATAATATAATTTCGCTGTTTCTTTTGCCTTTTTTGTTTCAGTGAAGATGACCTCGGTTGTAATATGAGATTTTACGAAGAAGCTAAATTGATTTGCATTGAATTTAAATTTCTGCGTGGAGCCTGGCTCAGAGTTGCGTTTAATTATATTCAAATGTTGAAATTCTCCAAATGTCATCAGGTACACCTGAGGATTTAGTGTTGCAAAGAGTCAAAAAGTCTGCAGAGTTGTAGGTCTTTTTTAACGTAAATTGCATCCACAGGTTTGTCCTGTCTGGAGTTTTATCAAAGGGACTCATTCCCTCCCTCAGCCAATTTTATATTCTTCTCACCAAACTAAAAGAGTCAGACTAATTGTTCTTAGCTTAAATCGCAAATATTGGCTCTTAATAATTGCCAGCAGTTACCTGCACTTCCTGCGAGAAAAAATAAGCAGAGTTTATTTCCTCTACAGATTTACTCGGAGAGCCACACAGACGTGTCAGAACCTGCATGACAGTTAGATGGATAGCAACTGTAATTTCCTTTCGAGGTTTCAGTGAAATAAACAGAAAAAAAAATCTCTTGCAAAGCCTAAACACATTAGTCTAAATCAAAAATGCTGGCTGTCATGCAGGTATGAATGATGGATATCTTCATTCCAAACGCCTCATTGTAGCATGATCGCCATACTGCAGTGCAGGTTTGCATATCAGTGCACTGCTGCACTGTATCAGCCTTTTCTGATAACACCTGCATTAGAGCCTGCACTGCTTCCTGGAGTTTCAGGCAACGTTCTTGTAATTTTTTTTTGATTTGATTTGAAATGGTTTATTTCAAGCAATCAAATAGGAGTAATACACACAAAAGCAATATAATCATCAGTTATACATTCATACAGTAACTAATCAAACTTAGGATAATTAGACATAATTAATAAAAATTGCTTGAAAGGGAGTGGAAGGAAGCGAACTTATATAATCCCACCCCGTTATACTATAACCATTTTATTACATGATTTATCAATATCCGGTTCCTAGGTTTTATCAGACAGAATTAAGAATCATAAGGTATCAATAAAGCACAAGCCAAAGATGAAATTACTTAAGTACTACGTCAAAAATAACTTTAGAAATCAACATGGCCAATGCAGCATCTGAAATATATGCAAATTATGTTACTTTTAAAAGTCATTCATATGCTTTAAAACATAATACTATACCAGTAAAATAGACACAACACTGTTTCAGGAGTTATCATAGCAAAATTTCATCAAGTATCAAAAGTTAAAAACATGTGCAAAATTATGCTACATTAGGAAAGATTTTTGAATCATTTTATCAATTTTAGGAGCTACTGAAGTAATATCATCAAAAGTCAATCAATTTAACAATTTTCAATAAGTGATTAATCATTTGTTTTACTTTTTTTTAAATATTTTTTGTAAATTTTTTTTTTTTTTTTTTTTATAATAAAGAAATGCTGTAAGGGAAAAAATAAAAAGGGTCCATAATCTGTCGATTGTCCAAGGTTGGTATTTCTTCTTTTACTGATAACAGCCAATCTTCTGGGTTTAAACAGAGTCAATAGTTCTCTTCCATGTTATGTCTGCAGACATTAGATTCAGGTCCATATCCTTCTTCAGCTGATATCAGCTGCGGTGAAAGTTGAGGTCAAATTGTCTGCAGGTCAGAACTCTCTGCTGTTATTCAGGTGACGTCAGACTTATGGAGAAAGTGATGATTCCAGGTGTCATATTTCTTGAAAGTATTTGGCTCTTTGATTTATTACTCCACGTTGATTCAGACGACCGTGATCAAACACTTCTCAAAGTCCTTCATGGTGTTCACGACCATAACCTTGGTGCGGTCCTCTGGACCAAGTGGTTTGACATAAATCCTGCAGCCTTTAACCCAAGTGTTCTCAATCTGCTTACGCTTCCTGAGAAGCCGTGCATGTTTTGAGATTTCAGCATTCCTTCTGGTCAGATGGTCGTTCAGATAAGCAGCCGAACCTTTCAGGTTTTTGCGTTGATTCATCAGAGCTAGCTTGTGTTTGTGATTCACAAACCTGATGAGGATCGCTGGTTTATCCGTCTCCTTTCTCCTGGGGAGCAGGTGGCAGGTCTCGATGGTATTGAGATCCAGGGAAATCCCTTTAGATGTGAGAAATGAATGTATTTGCTGCTCCAGCGATGCGTCGATGACCTCCGTGCTAGCTACGCTACCGCTAGCATTAGCAGCGCTAGCTCCAGCTGAATTCAGTTTCGCTCGAGGCTTGATTGGTACTCCAGTGAGAATGACATTATTCATCCTTACTTGCTGTTCCACATCGTCCAGTCTTTTCTCCAGAATCTCGACCCGGTTTTCTCCCTGCTCGTTTTGAGCCCGAAATCTTCGGAACTCTTCCATCATCTCCCATAGTGGCGTTAGCTTAGCCGACACTTGATCCATAAAACTTTTCAGCGTTTCTTGAATAATGTCAAGAGATTTTTTGAGCTCTTCATATTCCTGGGGTTTCTTCGGGGGCATGGTCAGCTCTCTTTTTGGAGAAAATCAACTTCTTAAGTAATTTTGAAGATAGAATCCGCAGAGAGCCGCGACCACGCGTCCTGCCTTAACCCCGGAACCGGAAGTCTCCGGTTCCGGGGAACACATAAAACATAAGATCCATATCTATGTCAATGTCCGTTTTAAAAATGAAATAATTGAGATACAGAGAAAGGCTTACAATATATTTTGCAGAAGAATGATTTAAAGGCCCGTTGTTGTGATCCTCACATTTAAGTCAGTGGTGCCTGACCAAATGACGGACAATATTTTCACAGACGGACTTGTACAAAACTGAAGTGAGCATCCCTTTTTTTTTAGCTTCCTGTTTCCCTTAATGTTTAGATATTATCAGCCTCTGTAAAATGTCTGCAGCTGCTTTAAACTTTATTTGCAAACTAGATTTCATGTGGGAACCAATCAAATGTGAAAAATGCCCATAACCCATAACTGTCAAAGTTAAAGCAAAAAAATCAGAAAAATACTGTCTCTAAAACTGGTATTTCTGAATATAATACACATGAATCCACCGTTTGCGCAACTTTAACAGCAGCATCCACATAAAATCAGACAGCCGGTTGCTAAATATTTTACCTTATTATGGTCTGTGAGAACAACTGTTTGAATAAATCCATATTTGAAATCAAGACTCCTGTTTTTTTTGTTAAATGCAGCTTTCTTTTATTTTGAAGTTGAAGACTCTTCTTTTTTCTCATTGGCTCCTTTCCACCAACAGAAACTTTCCAAATGCCTTTCTCTTTTGTCAACTTTAGTAGCTTGGGGATTTCAATTTTCCTAAAATACCAGGTAGCTTTTTTGATATGTGATTAAGCAACTTGATATCTGTCAAGAATGAACCGGATATGATCCAAAATAAAATTTCCTTCAGAATCACATTATAAATAAAATTGATTTTTTTTTTTCCTCTGTGGCCTGGTACCAATTGCCCCATAGCTCGGGAGTTGGGAACCAGTTATTTAAGTAAAACTTTTTAACACAAAATGAACGCTCTCGGCCACATTACCAAACCAGCTCACAAAACAGCTTGTCACAGCATGAAACAACACACTCGATTGAAAGAATTTCACCTTTTCTCCACCACTAACCTGAAATTTTCCCTGTTGCACTTCCAAGTCATGGTTCACCTCAGAACTGTCCACCCCTTTTGGAATATGTGTTTAGAAAAAGGTGTTCATGATGTGTGGAGACGGACTCTTAATTCAATAAGATATAATTCCCCTCATGTTTTATTCAGCACCTGCACAGATTTAATTGAATCAACAGCAATTTATGATGAAGCACCAACACACGTGTGAACATCAAATAGGTTAATGATACAAAAAGATGTGGAAAACATTCTCCTTTTCTTAATTCACTCTTTTAGATGATTTTAATATGCGTTTGCTTTCTCTGTCTTTGATTTAAAAAGTCACGTTTTCCGCATTGATTGTGATCTGTAATGCCTTAGGCATGGCCTTAAAAACAAACTGTGTACTGCAGGAGGCTGCAAGAGCCAACGGCCAAGGGCAGTCCTCAGTGCGGCCCCAGGGCTAATGGCTGTGGCCAAAAGCAAGGAGACAGAAGCTGAGAGAAGACTGCAGGATATGACTCCTGCATTAATAAGGTGGTAGGTAGCAAGTTTAGGAATTGGTGTCAGGGAAGAAAAGGGTCTGTAAGGAATATCTTGAAATCCTTTTGAATAGGCTCTTGAGATTTCTCTGTTTCATGTCGAGCGAGTTGAGTTGCCCCTCGCCCTCAGCCGTGTCCGGGCTTACACCAAGATCCCTGTGCAGATCGCAATTTTCTGTCTACAGTGATTTTAATGCATTTTTCCTGTTCGTCTCTGACTTGTCCTTCTCAGCTGCACGCATTGGCAAACACAGAGAGCCGGAGACAGAAAAAGCACTCATGCATGGGCAAACATATGGACTTTTACACAAGTGAAAAGAAAACTCAATATGCAGCTCTGCATGTAATTCTGCAACACTTTTGGCAGCTCCTCGCTGCAGTTCTCAACTGTCATTTCTCTGCATTGTTAACATAAAATTGTAAAAGCCCTTTCTCAGCCCTGCTTGGATTCTCATGTTGCACTGTTAGCAAAATGTATCCGTCAGGAATCTAAATCTGTTTATAATTAGATGTTCACAATTTCAGCTTCAAACTTAATGCTTCATTCATTTTACAAGAGACAGCACCTCCTGCAATTAGAAACGACACATCTCACCTTTCTGCAATAAGCTCCCGTTTTTTTATGAGTTTCCGTGGAAACCAGATCCGTCACAGTAACATCAGCTCACAACATCTGTTTCGCTCACTGACACACTGCTGCTTCCGACTGTTTTATAGCTCACATGTAGAAGATTAACAATGGAGGTCACCTTGTGTGCAAAAAATCCAATGATCACTGAATGAGTTAAAGAGTGAATACAAGTGTGCCAGAAGGCTAACTTGTTCCTTTGTTGTCTCCTCTCATTTCTTTGTATGTGCTGCTGCCATCAACTATTGGTTTATGCTGACGCCTGACAGGTAAGAAAAACAGTATTTATTTATTTTTTTTATCATTCCAGTGATAATTGTGGGAGGATAAGGGGTTTGTTTGGTCACCCCAAAACCAATCCTAACTGCCCCATAAAAACTTGCCAAGAGGTCAATAGGTAAGCCATCAAAAAGACATGAAAATAAACATGGATGCAAGTAGTTTCCTATTGTTTCTTATGTAAGCTAAGTAACGCAAGCATTAGTGAAGGTCTTTCTCATACAAAAGCCTGACGATTTAGGTGCCTGAAGGCAAGCTGTTGTTGGCAGACTAACAATGGCAACGAGCTGAATATTGATTTCAAAAGAAAAATAAAGCAGATTTTAAACGAGTTGCACAAGGTTGGTTGTTCACAGAGAAAGCGAGTAATAGATATGCAAAGTGCATCCCTATGCACAGTGCAGCACAGCAGAAAACATTTCAGCAAAGCTTGCACACTTGCATATGTTTGAAGATATGAAGGCTATTGTTTTCCCCTGGAGGAATTTGGCTTTGTGGTGGAGGACAACTTTTCTATTTTCTGCAAAAAGATGTAAAACATCTGCATGTTTTCTGCAGCTACATAAAAGCAAGATGAGAAAATCAGCCCTCTTTGATCCGATAATTTGATCCACTTTTTGTAGCCGCCAATCTGCAGCACTCATCAGCAGAAATCACCTCTCAGACCTCCATCATGTCATGCAAAGAAAAACTGACTGCATTCCAGAAGAGTCATGTGATATGGGAGCGAAATATTGACTCTCTTAACCACAAGCTCAGAGGCCAGTTTGAAATGAAAGCTTCTGACTTCTTCTTCAGTGTGTGTCAGCTCAGCTGTGAAAATATTGTTTTCTTGGTATTGACTTTTTGATCAAATCCAATATAGAACAACCATATTATTTTCCTAGAATTCCAATCATCAGTGAACCCATCTTGACAAGCTGGATGATTATGTACTTCCACAAGGTGGTGAGGATGAAGTTTGGAAATTAGCAGAACATTTCCATTGTGTGTCGTTTTCTAACATTTAACTTTATTACTGAATTAAAACGCCACGGTATTCATGGAGGCTGTAATAACTTCTGCTCAGCGGCATTGTCAACAAGAGAAGGATGATTATTAAAAAAGAAAATGATTTCTGTCACAGAGAAACATCAACTGTATTTATATTAAAATGTTAAGGAGTGCGGATGAGGGTCTGATTTATATGATAATCTGGGTTTCGCACAGGCATCTCGTCTTGGGAAATAACACCTTTTTTTTTTCTAACAACAAAATTAGGACAATCGTGTTCAGCAGAAACTGTATCAAATGAATTCAGGCACTCACAGCTGAGTGGGTTGGAATGCAGTTGATAGAAAATGACAGGACTCTCCAATACCGACGGGCTCTTATTTTGTGTTATCCGTGCAGTGATTTCACTCCTACGATGATGGAAAAGTCATCTTAGACAGGCCGTAGTTCAGCATTATTTTAAATTCCCCCTCAACCCATTCTGAGCGCCTCCACCCACAGCTTGTTTTTTGCATTTGTGGCCCTGTCTTTGATTTTTACCGGGCTAAAACGTGACACATCAGCTGCCAGAGTACTGTCGAGATCAACCCTGTCACATGTGAGGCGTCTGGCTCGTTTGTCGCCGCCGCTCTGCTGAGACCGGCCGCAAGCGTGGTCCGCCTGCTTGGCTTCCATCTCACACTCCGAACTGGAGCAGTCTTCCCACATAAATTGAACCCCTCGCCATGAGCTTGTCTCTACGAAATACGGCCACACAGTTCCTCACAGCCTGTGATTTATCAGGGTCAGCCTCCCACTGCTTGGAGCCTTGCAGGAGGACCTGAGAGTAATCCTGCTCTTATCCACACCGACCTCATTGATGAACCAAGCCAGAGTTCACATCTGCACACACTAGCATTCATTCCCAAGTTCTTTTAAAATTCACAGTGATAACAAACACTTTTTGAAGAATACTTGATTCAGTCAAACATGTTGCAAGATTTTCATGGCATCCATTAATGTTACAAACACAAAAACTGATTATTTGCTTTCCTTTTGACCTCAACGACACTGAGTCTTATAATGTCAACACTAAGGAGATGTAAATGTATTAATCACTTAATATTTAGCCTGCTTTATCGCATCTCATCTCAGCTATAAAATCCATGTTAATACTGCAGAGCAAAATGAAACATTTACACGTTAACGGAGCATTGTTATGGAGGGACTCTGAGTAATTTCTCCTTCAGTATGACATGTCAGTGTGGTATCACATTATATGTATGTAATATGCCATTATATTTATTTTATAAATTCAGTTAAAAAACAGCTATTCCAACAAACAGAAAATGGCATATATATATATATATATATATATATATATATATATATGAAGAAGATATGAAGATATATATATATATATGAAGAACTGGACAGCACCTGGCCCTGACATGATACATGCCTACTGGCTAAAGAAGCTTACCGCACTCCACGAGCGCCTGGCAGCACAAATGAACCAGCTGCTAAGAGATGGGACTCACCCCGAATGGCTAACAGAAGGGCGAACGATCCTGATCCAGAAGGATCCCTCAAAGGGTGCAGTCCCATCCAACTACCGGCCAATAACCTGTCTCTCCACAACATGGAAGCTCATGTCTGGCATCATTGCAACCAAGATAAATAGGCACATGGATCAATTCATAAGCAACACACAGAAGGGCATTGGTAGAGACTCCAGAGGAGCCAAACACCAACTCCTGGTCGACAGAACAGTCGCTCAAGACTGCAAGTCACGACATACCAACCTGTGCACAGCCTGGATTGATTACAAGAAGGCCTATGACTCAATGCCACACACATGGATCACTGAATGTGTGGAGCTGTACAACATCAACAGGACTCTAAGAGCCTTCATAGGAAACTCAATGAAGCTGTGGAAAACCACCCTTGAAGCCAATGGGAAGCCACTTGCACAAGTGTCCATCAAATGTGGGATATACCAAGGTGATGCTCTGTCCCCACTGCTGTTCTGCATAGGCCTGAACCCCCTCAGCCAAATGATCAACAAGACTGGCTATGGATACAGACTCAGAAATGGGGCCAACATCAGTCACCTCCTCTACATGGATGACATCAAGCTATATGCTAAGAGCGAGCGTGACATTGACTCCCTGATCCACACCACCAGGATCTACAGTACTGACATTGGGATGTCATTCGGGCTCGAGAAATGCAGCCGGATGGTGATAAAGAGAGGCAAGGTAGTCCACACAGGGGGGGTCTCACTCCCAGAAGGAACAATAGCAGACATCGAGGACAGTTACAAGTACCTTGGAATTCCGCAGGCAAATGGCAACCTCGAGCAGGCAACAAGGAAAGCTGCAACAGCTAAATACCTCCAACGAGTGAGGCAAGTCCTGAGAAGCCAGCTCAATGGCAAAAATAAGACCCGGGCAATAAACAGCTACGCACTGCCAGTTATCAGATACCCTGCAGGAATAATAAGATGGCCAAAGGAAGAGATACAGACCACGGATGTTAAAACACGAAAGCTCCTCACCATGCATGGAGGGTTCCACCCCAAATCCAGCACCCTGAGACTGTATGCTAGCCACAAGGAAGGAGGCCGAGGACTAGTGAGCGTAGAAGCCACTATCCAGGATGAAACATCCAAGATGCATGAGTACATCAAGCTCAAGGCCCCAACTGACAGTGTGCTCAGTGAATGTCTCAGGCAATGGAGAGCAGGGGATACAGTGCTGGAGGACAGATCCTCATGGGAGGACAAACCCCTGCATGGGATGTACCACCGGACCATAACTGAAGTGGCTGATATCAAGAAGTCCTACCAATGGCTAGAAAGGGCTGGCCTAAAGGACAGCACTGAAGCACTCATCCTGGCAGGAACAAGCCCTGAGCACCAGATCGATAGAGGCTCAGATCTACCACACCAGACAAGACCCAAGGTGTAGGCTGTGCAAAGAGGCACCTGAAACAATCCAGCACATAACTACAGGATGTAAGATGCTGGCAGGGAAAGCATACATGGAGCGCCACAATCAAGTGGCTGGAATAATATACAGGAACATGTGTGCAGAATATGGACTGGAAACCCCAAGGTCAAAATGGGAAACACCTCCGAAGGTGGTAGAGAATGAGAGGGCAAAGATCCTGTGGGACTTCCAGATCCAGACTAATAGGATGGTCATGGCGAACCAACCAGACATTGTAGTGGTGGATAAAGAACAGAGGAAAGCCGTTGTGGTGGATGTGGCAGTGCCAAGCGATGGGAACATCAGGAAGAAGGAACATGAGAAACTGGAGAAATACCAGGGACTCAGAGAAGAACTGGAGAAAGCCTGGAAAGTGAAGGTGACAGTGGTGCCTGTGGTAATTGGAGCACTCGGGGCAGTAACCCCCAAGCTGGAGGAGTGGCTACAACAGATACCTGGAAAGACCTCAGACCTCTCAGTCCAGAAAAGCGCAGTGCTAGGAACAGCTAAGATACTGCGCAGGACCCTCAAGCTCCCAGGCCTCTGGTAGGGGACCCGAGCTTGGAGGAGAAACCACCCGCGGAGGGTGAGAGGGGCGTTTTTTTTTTTTATATATATATATTATTGCTCTTATACTTCTTTTTACTCTGTTTATAGTGAGTTAGATTATTTTTATGGAGTTCAATTATTTTTATATTATGTATGACTGTTTATTACTCAATTACCTTTACATTTCTTTCTATTGAATTTATTGTGTATTTTGTGGAGCAAGTGCTCTATCTATCTATCTATCTATCTATCTATCTATCTATCTATCTATCTATCTATCTATCTATCTATCTATCTATCTATCTATCCATCTATCCATCTATCCATCTATCCATCTATCCATCTATCCATCTATCCATCCATCCATCCATCCATCCATCCATCCATCCATCCATCCATATTTTTGAATAAACATACACATAACAAAATGGAAATGTATGCATTTATGCATCTATAATTTATCTCTAAATAAAACAAAAAAAGCTGATTTATAAAATGCTTTTTGGAAAAGAGTATAATGGCTACAGTCTTGTCAAGACAATGTGGGTCATGAGAAAGAAAATTCTTCCGACTAGCAGTGAAGTTTGTGATTGAAACCCTGAATTAACGTCTTTGTATCCTTACAAAGGAAGCGCTGTGTAATTTCCCCACTGAGGACCTTAGCAATGTTAGAAATAAAGACGTCATTATAAGGTGAACATAACACCTTTGGCGTTTTGTATTTCATAGCACAAAGCCCAAGAAGAAAAAGACACCAGCCCGGTCTTAGAGAAGCTGTTATTCAAAAGTCAGACAAGAGGCGGGCTCAGGGCTGAAACTTTGCTGAAAATGAGATCAGGCAACAGGACAGTGATATCTATAAGCACAACTCTGAAAGAGTACAAGCACCAAAGTCCAGACCCTCTCCACACTGTAACAGAGGTCTCTGTTATGTTGCATGTATCAAAGATAGCATCACTACTTAATCATTTATGCAAAGTTTGGAGAGGTGAGTCAACATGCAGTTTATTGTAAAGGGGGGGGGGGGGGTTGAGTTCATATGGCTAAGGCTTCTTATAGTTACTTTATTGCAAATGTTCTTACTGTATGTCAGGGAGTCTGGTGCCACAGAAGAACCACACAGTTGGATGCTGCAGTGATATCAGTACTTTTACGTCTTGTGTTGTTTGTATGAGATTTTGTTTACAATCAAAATAAATGACGGCGTTCACGCTCCAAACAACACGAGGAGATGCATTTTCCGCCCAAAGCTCAGTGTTTCTGCCAAAGTGATCCCTGTTACCTACCAATTTGCTAAAAATATTTATTTTTCTATTACAATATAGAACTAAAAGATTTCTATAATACCTCGGTTTTAAGAAAGACATCAGCATCTGAAATACCATGGCAGACGTGAAGAATAACAAGACATAATTTAAAATTTGGTGGCTCCAGCAACCTTTGTGACCCTGCACAAGAAAGAGTGAGAATAGAGGATGGATGGATGGATGGATGGATGGATGGATGGATGGATGGATGGATGGATGGATGGATGGATTGATGGATGGATGGAATTTAGGGCTTGTGTGGTCATGAGAGGCTCACTTCTGCCTGGAAAATGTCCTGCAGGCAGGATTTGACTCCACATGTTGCCTCAGAGCCGTAACACATCAAGTGCTCTGAATGCTCAATTTTATTCTATAGTAAAATCTTTCACTCCTGACCTGATTGGTCTCTTTCAGGCTGACAATGACATCTTTTAGAGGGTGCACATCATTCCTGCATGGTTTGAAATCTGGACAATTTTGTGAATCATGTGCTTTAGCTATTACAGTCCCAACAAGTCAATAGGTTCTCCTTTTTCCCATAAAAGTCGCTGTGAGGTGACGGTTTTCAATCCCTCAGTAATATTAGAGAGATAACTTTGTGCGGCAGCAGCAGCAGAATGGATTTATTTGCTGATATTTTTGTTTTTCTCAGATATTCAGAGGTTTCCTGTAATTATTTGCTTATTGCCTTGTTGCATTGATTATTTCTCCAGCTCTGCAGAAATCTCCACCCACATTGATCTAATAGCCCAAGGACAGAGAACCACACAAGGCTTACTCACCAGCCCACTGGCCCACCATGATTACCCACAAACCCAAAGAGATACAGCACAAAGCGGCCTGATTACCACCCCACCGTGGGCTGCTTCCACACAATATGGACGGCACTGATAGAACTGGTGTCTTTGAAGTCACTCAAGATCCCACGCTCTATCAACCTACTAAAGCTTCTTTATCGTTACAGCAGTCTCCTTCCATCAAACATTTGTTTCCATAAACAGCATTCACTGAAGCAGGGATCCCAACCCTTTAGACTCATTAAAAAGACAAGTCAAGCTTCTTTCTCTTGCAAAATTTTATCTTGTTTTAACTAGATACTTTAAAGTGGCTCAACACTCCAGCTCATTAAAAAGGAGAAACAGATCAATTAATTAAGCCCTTCCTTAAGCTAGCTGTAGTTATTCAGATAGTGCTGATAGTTTAAGAGTGAAGGCTGTTTCCTTTGATTTAGGCCTTAACCACGCGTGAAGTCTAGCGAAGCCGCCGCAACCTTTAAGACCTGCATCATCCGATGGTTTCTATTCGTTCTACCACCTAATGACTGACTCTCACAGCCGACGTGTCACATCAAAGAGTGAGAGCTTTGAAAAGAGAAATCCAATTCTGTGGCAGAGAAGAAGGGGACAGCTGACGGCTGCATGACATTTTTGACTCTGAAACACAAGCCGACCTCTGCTGGCCACAGCCTCAGACACACAACACTTCCTTTGTTAAGTTGCTCACATGTCCCCGCATACTGTATCCGTTACTTTTCAAAATGACCTTATCCTCTGCACGTTTCACACTCGGTGATAAATTGCGCATGTAGTGCATAAATCTTAGACAGCGGTCTTCAAACTTCAATCAATGCAAGGCTTTGCAAGGACTTCTGCATTCACACTGAAAGGAGCTCAGTGCATCGGGTGGTGTCGCGTTCGCTGAGCGTTTTGTCTGCAAGGAAGCTGCCAGATAATATCATGTGAAGCGTGTCTCCCAATGATAGCTGTTGGGATGTTAAAACAGCAGGATCCTCGTATAGGATTCAGAACAGGCTGCCTAGATCTCTATTTAAATGGTCATCGTCTTATTAATGACTGCATGCAGTTCTCAGCTACGTCACATTGTCAAGGAGAAGTAAAACAAACCTCAGATGTGGATCTATTTTCTATATTTGAGTTTGGAGTTAATTTGTTTTCCCCTGCGATAGACTGGTGAACTGTCCAGGGTGAACCCCACCTTTGCCCAACAATAGCCAGATTAGGCTGACGCCAAAGAGATACATTAGGTCAACGATGGATGGATGGATGGATGGATGGATGGATGGATGGATGGATGGATGGATGGATGGATGGATGGATGGATGGATGGAGAGTTTATTTGCTTCATTAAATGTAACATTTTAACTAGTTTTGAACAATAATAAGCATTAACCAAAAAGGACTGGGCTGAAGTGTTTACAGTGGTATGAGAAAGTTTGGGCACCACTAATAATTTCCAAGATTTTTCTTCATAAATCATTGGTTGTTTGGATCATTCATTTCAGTTAAATATATCATATAGCAGATGAACACAGTGATATTTAAGAAGCGAAATGAAGTTTATTGGATTTAAAGAAACTGTGCAAGAATTACTTAAACAAAAATAGTATTTCCCCAAATTTCACTGCAATACTGGAAGTATGTTGAATATAAATATATACTGTTTTGGTTTTGTGGATTATCGCTTTAGATATTTATTTAAGTATGAAAAAAAATCTGTTTTTGAACCACATCAAAAAGTCACTTCTGCACAGATTTGCTCATAAAATCCACTGGAGCTTATTGAACAGAGATGACATTTCTCAATTTCACTTTGGCATTCATGTTGTCAAAACAGTCAACCTGTGTTTTTTTTTATAAAACTTTGATCGGCTGAATAGTTTGAACTTCTTGTTTTCTGACAACAAAAGGATCATCTTTTGACAGCTGGAGAAATTGTTTTAGTTAGACTCTTACAAACAACAACAACAGCAAACGTGTGTGCATATGGATTTGACTATTAAAATGTGGCAATAAAGTACACAGAATGTTTTTTTTTCATCATTTATTTACTCTGAAAATGTTGGCATCAGATAAAAGTGTACAGCTACAAGCAGGTGTTGTATAAATGAATTATACAACTGGTTTTGCACATCACAAGGCATGTGGGTGCTTCAAATTAGTTGTCTTCTGTACTATAAAAGGAAAGCAGCAGACGAGTTGTTTTATGTAGATCAGCTGATTTATGCAGGTTTTTTTTCTTTGTTGCCCCCAAAAAAGTAAGTGTATCTGCACCCAAACATGTCTATATTTAATGGAAAAATATTTTCAAAGCACATGCAGCTAACTTTACAAAGACTTGGCTTTAAAAGAGGCTGGTGTCCCGCTGAGTAGGACAAGTTGGCCCATCACAGCACCTTGGAAAAACAGGCTTTCCTTTTCTGTCCCTTACTAAATTGAGGTTGACAATAGAAAGACACACTATTCCAGTTTCAAGTGGCTTCCAGCAAGTTTTATGATGCAATTCAGAGTAAATACTTTTTTCTACCCAGAGAACTATTTCATCCTATGTTGCATTTCTTTGACCCAATAAGTTATCCTGTGCTTTTATGCATCCTCACTGCATCAGGAGACAGAGTTCTTTCATTGAGTGATACTAGTAAGCTGATTAATGAACACTGATGCAAGGCAGTAAACGGTAAATGAAGCTCAAGGATGACGACTACAACCAAGCATGGAGCCTCACAGCTCATCTCTTAATTGTGTTTTTCTTACTCGGGTCAATAAAAAAGAAAAAAAAAAAAAGGATTTTCAGGTTTGTTAAAATTGAGCCAAAGTTAATTAAATGTGAAGCCTTTTACGCCTCTTTATGGACATATTGCAGCACAGTGTGTCTGAAATATGAGCCTCTGCTGTCTTATCCTCACATGCTCCATGAAGGAGAGACTTTATTTGTATGGGAGACGGCAGCTCTGACATTTCCAGGTGGCTTTGCTGATGGAGGAAAGACAGGGGAGGGGTTTGAAATCGTATTAGGAAGACTTCTATTTAAATGCAAAATAAGGCTTTAAATGGTCTAAAATAAGGGAACATATTTTGTCAATAAATTTCTCTGACTTTTCTGGCACAGAGAGGAATTCCTGCATTCCCAAAGTAGACTTTTTGCCACATTAACTATTTATTGAAATTCTGTGCGGCACCCTGGAAATGCCCCCGTGCCATCCATTACCTGTGCGAGGGAACAAAGCATGGATGTGAACACAAGTCTCAGACGAGGATGAATCTGAGTCTATTTTTCAAACCTGGCGATTCATTTGTCATCCTCACAGCCAGAGGAGCGGCTGCTGCATCTCAGGACTCTGATTAAACTGGAGAGAATTAATACCAGGTACCTGAGAGAGGTGTGTGAAAAAGGTTTGCTTGGAAGGCAGGCCAAGCACGGAGCTATAGCCTGCAATTAGAAGATCAGCAGGCCATGCGATCCAAAAAGTATGAGATTCATCTAACCTCTGCTGTTGAAAATGACTGCTGTATAAATGAGCCAAATGAGTTCAATTAAAAAAAAAATCTGTTTAAATATTTTTTTAACAATAAACCTAAACAAAATCCTCCTTTGAATTATTTACAGATGGAGGAGAAAAAAAGGTGCAAGCTGGAAGCCAAGGGAACAGATTCAAGAGAATCTTTGATTACCTCAAATTTGGTTATAGGTAATGGTGACCTGTCTCTAAGGAGCCAAGCCTGAGCTAAATTATATTTCAAATCCATTAAGCCGTACCTCCGATCCATGATTTGCTTCCAGCAAGCAGCTACCCAGGGCAGCAGGTAATTGAATTTCAAACCTGAAGCCAGGAAGAAGATAGGCCCCTGAGCTAAGTCCTCTGCATGAGGTGGAACACTGTTATGCATAAAGACTTGATTTATTTATGCCTTCAAATCCTATAATGGGGTACTTTCTGTCATGGAGAGAAATCTGTTGAAACAACACTTACAGAATGTGTAAATATTAGATTAGGCTGACCAACGGACATGCAAGGTTATTAAATTTATGGATTCAACCCTTATTCTGCCCTGGAGGACACTTGAACAGGGCGAAGGAACACCCACATTAGGGAAAAACATGTTTTTAAGGTCATCTTCAATAAATTTGTCTCAATTCACAATCAGCAGGAACATCAAATCATTACACGCCACATTATAACAATGATGTTGGATCAATTACTGGCTCAGGTAACAGATGAACGGCTGAGGTAATGACAAGGTGTAATAAAAAAATAATTAAAAAAACGGAGATCCCATTTAGCTGGGTTCATAGAGACGCGCCTTCGTCATGTGGCTTTATTTTAGCTTGTTGACAGCCAGACTGGGCGTTAACCTTGACTTGTCTAATTGCTCTTAGTGGGCCGAACACTCAGGGATGCTCTGGACAGTTAATCAGATGATCTTGCACTCAGGGAAAAGTATTGGCTCCTCTTTCTCCTCGCTGTCAACCCTGCTATTTCAAGACATCCCTTAAAGTACATTCCAGACAGATGACACCAAACTCAATACTAAATCAATCATTAGACCAATTTACCAATTAGGCTTGTTGTACTCTATAAATAAACACATCACACCCTCCTGTGCTCTGTCCCTCGAGATATGGTCTCAACACCCATCCTGACAGCTAAGGTGCCCTGGAAAACACATTTAACAGGATTCTTTCCTGATACTTCCAGTGCCTCGGAAATCATCTCCACCCTCATAGTCATTAAATAAACCACAGCATCACTTGCCCTTAGCGTTTGTCTGTTTTCAATTTGCAATGTGCTGTTTAAATGCACATTTTTATGTCATGTATGCAGTATATTCCCTGGGTTTAATTATTCACTGAATGTGCGTCTAATGAACACCCACCCCTTCAGAGATTATCCAAGAACACGTTGTCATTAAATCTGAAAGAATTCCCCAGGGGTCCTGATTTGTTTCATTTGAAGAAATGAAATCATCGTATGGAAATCAAATTTGTAACTTCATTATACCAAGAATTTAAAATAAGCACACGGTTGCGGAGCGCATGTCTGCTTTAGGGGGAGTTACTCTTTATTGTTGTCACAACAAAGTAAAGCATTTACAATTAAATCAATCAACAAACATCTGGAGGATCATTTGTCCAAATGACTTAATATTACGGTTCAGAAGGCATTCAGAGAAACTAGAGTTGTGTTTCAAAGGCTTGCTTCATAATTTATTGAGGAAAGGGGATTTGTCATGATAGCACAACTCTGGGCTTCATTTCCTTTCTTGGCAGGCCGGCTCCTGATCTCAGAGTCTGTGCTGCTGCTGCAGTTTGCTACGGATCTAGCATGCTGTCTACCCACCTGTCAGCATGTAAAGCAAACATTTCATTCACATCCAAGATGCATGTCACAGGCTCACATTTAATCCAGACGCTTTCAGGTTTCCTGACAATTTCATTAATTCATTTCAAGTCTCCATTATTCACAACTTTTCTGACTTTCTGTCACAGTCTGAGAAGCACATCTGTGTTATACAGGCTCTTACAATTCTGTTGCAGTCATGTCTAAATATTTTACAATATTGTCATTTTACCATATTGTACAGATTCCAATCTTGTTACTGAAAGACATGGTTGCAGCACGTTAAGTTAAACATTTTTAACCACTCAAAGTGAAGGATTCAAATTTTCAAGTGCCGCTGTTGGACCAGACCAACTCTGCTTAATTTGGTCTGGATCGAGTTCTGAGGCTTCAGATTGGTCTGCATTCAGACTGCAGTCAACCAGACGTTTCTGTTTTCAACCAAAGCTTGTAAACAAAATCATGTGACTAAAGATCTCTTCCGTCATTGGCCAGGAATAAAGAGGGTGGGGTAAAGCGAGAGAAATAATAATGTAATTTCTTTGCAATGCTTGTTGGGTTAGTTCACTTATTCAAACTTTAAATTTCGCTGACCAATTTTCAACGGCTGTATCAATGGTACAGCACTTTTTACTTGCTACTTTAGTACGGCAGAGGCATGTTGCAGGGCGGTTACTGGGGAGACGACGGCTGATAAGTGTTTACCACACAGACACGTGCACACATAGGACCCTAGGGAAGCTTGAACACCCGCCCCTTTTGCCTCATATTAAAAAGTGCCCTCTTTTTTTTATTAACATCAACAAATTTGTGTTAAAGGTACCAAAAAAGTGTGGCAAAAAATAAAACAGAATTCTATCGTAATCCGGGGGCTCTTAGCTGCCGTTTCTGTCTTTTCAGCTCCACTCGGACTCAGAGCTGATATTTCTGGTTCAGAAAAATTCTCTGTTAGTTAAGAAGTCACTTTTTACTTTAGCCAGACGTCTGAGGGGTCCATCAATTCAACACAGAGCAGATCATGCAGGGACAGGAAGCTGGGTACTAAATACAAAATAAAACAGGGAATTTCCAAAATAAACGGGTCTGACTCTGATTTATCTGTTTAACGTAATGTTTTCTGATTAGAAATGCCTTCTTTAAACTGTGTTTAGTCTCACAATCTTCTGTCTTAAAAATCTTTCCAATCAAAGCAAAAGCCTGTGTTTAGAGGATAAGATGCAAAGGAGAATTTAGCTGTGAATCCCAACATACAACAAGAGTCACATTGGATACAGCTGTCAGGAACTGGTGGTGTGGGAGCCAAAGTGCAGGAAACTGGACTTGGTGGCAGAAACATAAAAATTTAATAAATAAACCTAAACGGGACAAAAACGGTGAAGAAACAAAAAACAGATGACACTGACAACACATTAAAACTGAAAACCAGACACTTCTACTCACTGAGGACAACTACCAGAATAAAAGACAGCAGTGGATGATTAACATGAACTTTGAGTGATTGATAAAGGACAGAACATGACCAAAACCACCAAGCTAAACTGCAGAATCCTCACAGCAACACTATGATAATTATAGCATTACATTTTATTATTCATTTTAGCATTCTGGGGATAAAAGTTGTAGGATATCTGTTTAAAATATTACCATTAAACCTGATTCATGTGATTATCCCTGCAGCACATAGTGCCAATATAAATAGCCTCCAGTGTTTTATTGCTTTGATGTCTTCCAAGTCTATGAGAAAGTAAACAAACTCATGTTGACAATAAATTGCTTATATTAAAAAAAATGAAAATTATATCTTTCACCTACACAGGTATCATAATGGAGTAGTTATCTTGTAGTAGTTTACTTAATTTCCGTATTGTTTACAGGACAAAAAAAAGGGGTTTTCTGCCCTTTTCCAACTTTGAGCCCCTCCCCCTGTCCATTTCCCTGGTATGACATACAGTGTGAGATACAATGTGTATCCTGTTAAAAGTTGTTTTAATGAGCTTGCAATTATCCGACCAAATTTCAATGAGTTGCTCCAAATTTGTTCACAGCTCATCAGTTGCTGCCTTTCTACTCTGTTTACATCCCATAATACCCTGCTAGAGTGAACATTTGGTTTAGTTGTTCCGCTCCGAGCACAGAGCCATTTCAGACCTAGGGAACTCAGAACTAACTGAAGCTCAGTCTGATTGGAAAGGAACCAAGACCCCCTTAAAACCTTAAATGATGGGTACGAGAGCGTTCCTAGTCCCGGATAGGGATCTGCCTGGGTTTATTTTCGGGGCAAACAAACTGTAAATGGTAAAATGGTAAATGGCGTATACTTATATAGCGCTTTCTACCCTCTTATGAAGGCCCAAAGCGCTTTACAGTCACCGTCCCATTCACCCATGCACACACACATTCACTCACACATTCACACACTGATGGCGGCTCCGCTGCCGAACACTGGCGCCAACCTCCCACCAGAGGCAAGGTGGGGTTCAGTGTCTTGCCCAAGGACACTTCGACACATGGGCGTGCAAGGCGGGAATCGAACCTGCAATCTTAGGATCATGGGTCGACCGCCCTACCGCTGCACCACGGCCGCCCCATTTGGTTCACTTGAAGCGAACCAAATGTCTCCAGTCTGAATACACACCCTAAAACAAGGCAAAGCGGATTCAGTTAAACATATAAGCTCAGACAATTTTCTAAAACACACAGTAAAAAGTTATAAAAACTAAATAAATACTCAACTGACGTCCCACTATTTTTTTGGTTTAATGTAAAATGGAGTCACCCTGTGCAGCTTTAACACCTCAAGTTTGAATGGCTTTGCACACGGGAATGTGCACTGGTGTGCAGACATATTGGAACGTGATTGCAAAAACTGAAGACTTTTGTTTTAAGAAAAATTGTCTTATTTTCTGTCTTTGCAAGAAAAATAATTTTATGACGAAAGTTTTTCAATAGCAAAAAAATCTCAATTTAAGAAAACATGTCTTTGTGATGATACTTTTTTTTCTTTAAATAAAAACTCTTGGTTAGACCATTTTTCTTACCCAATTGGAAGAATTTATGCTTTTTTCAAAGAAATGTTTTTCAAATATTAAGACTTTAAAATTGGGGGTTTGTTTTTGCATTCTGCACACCAGACTGTTCCCAGACTGTTGTATTTACAATTTGCAGTTTTGAATTTGACTCCGTGATTTTTGGGTCAATTTGAGTGTTTTTTGGTTTTTTATAACATCAAACTCTCTTGGTGTAAAGCAAGATTTCTGACATTTAGAAATATTAGCTGATCTTTCAACGCAGTGGGAGCTCCCCCCCCTCCAAACTGACTGCAACCATGTTGGATTTCTGCCCACTAGCTGCAATTTCACTGCACATGAACTTGTTTTGAATATGAATCAATGAAGAAACAGTGGTGCATTGTACTGAAAGAGTTTGCTAAACAACACAAACATATTGTTGAACCCTTGGGGACACCAAAGTGGTCCTATTTAACCAAATACCGTTTTCCTTTACTTTTCAGGTTGTGTAACTCAAAGCAACAAAGCAAAAGCAAACCTTTAAAACTAAAAGCAGGACAGAAAATAACACCTCTCAGTCTTTCAGCATCAGTCCAGTTTCAGTAAAGACCTCCCAGAAAGTGAGTGTTCCCTTCACAGAAATAAGAACTGGTTATTGACTTTGCACTTCGCCCAAGTGGGTTTTATGATTTAGTGCAGTGAGCCGTCAACTCTCTGAGCTATGGGTAGCAAACAAAAAACATTTTATCAATATTCCATCAGCCAGTAACCCTTTCCCTGTTAATAAAGTATCTGGACACATTTCAGCACCCCAGTAGATCATGTTTTTTAGGCAGCAGCTGCCCCGCAGCGCACTGAACACTGAGGATTTTAGCAGATAAACAGCAGCTGGTTAAGTCTGATGTTTTTATTACACATATTATAAATTCATGTTCAGTAAAAAAAAAGCTTTAACAAAAGTATAAATGGATTTTCAGTTGTTTTTCCTATTTTCTTCCAGACGACAAGTTAATGTCTGGTCAGGAAATGGGTTTATTTTGAATTACATTAATAGGTTAATCTGAAAAAAGTTTATTTGTTGTGTTTGTTTAACTGCCCAGAACTTCTTCTTTGTCTTTGGTCCCTTCATGGGTCGACATCTGATCCCATCCTCATCCTCCTCACTTACACCAACCACAGTCAGGTCCTGCGCCAGGATCCATCAATTTACTTTTTGTCTTTTTGTATAAACAGCAAGATCTAAAAAGAGAAACTCAAAACTTCTCCTGTTTTATGCTTTTTTTTAAGCAAAAACAACAATTTTTTTACCGCTAGTAAAATACATAAATTGCTTGTTATCAATTATAGTTTTTTGATATTCTCTTTATTAGTTTCCTAATTTAAAAAGTTCTAGGTGCCTCTACAAAATCAGTCAAATTAAAACAATTGAAGCAGCTCAAAGCAGAAACCCTGCCTATGTTGAGTGTTTTTTAAATGCAATTATAATTTGAAAACATCTGAAGACCTCACAATTAAATGTTGTTCATACATACCAGTAGCCAAATAACATTACTATTTTACTATTGATGAACATGAATTTTTTTGATAAATGAGCAAAAAATAACTGTGAGGAATAAATGCAAATTGAATAATTCAGGACTAAATGTGACAGAGTGACCATCTGCCAATTGTTTGCTGCCATGGCCTGAGCATTATACCAAATCATTCGTGTCTCAAAAAGGCCTGCAGACAATTTAAGTCTTCCAGCTCCACTCTATTCTTACAGTCTCTACTCTCAATTGCACTGGTTTGGTGTGCCTTAGCATATACTGAATCTTGATCCTGAGCACACTCCTTTGTGCACATGCAATTTTTTGCACTCTATTTTATTTGATGTTGTAGAAACAACAAAACAGCTTTGATGGAAACTCATATCTTAAAAACAATCCAACCGATTTTTTGGAGCTGCTGTCCTGTGTGTATTTGTATTAGATTTTCTGTTGCTTTTCAATCTCCCACCTTTACACCTGCTCAGGGTGCAACAGGCAGCAGAATGTTGACCCATTGGTCCAAAAAGTCTAATTTTAGACTTCATTAATTCCCACCGGAGAATACCAAACTTTCTGTGGCTTTTTATGGATTTGAGTTTTGTAGAGCAGATTTTCTATCTGGTTGTGCTGTATCCACTTTTCAGCTCTGGAAACTTGTATTAGTTAGTAAAATCATTTTTACAAGTTAAAACCTGAGAGCCTTTTGACTCTAGATCCTCCTGTTGCTCGTTTGCAGTGTCTTGAGGGGTTTTGACCTCCTGGCTCTTCAAAAGTTTGCTGTTAGCCCTTGATGTCTCCTTTACGCTCTGTCTGTTTGTGGCTTTGCAGCATTGTAAGTTTATGTTTCCAGTCTAAACTGTGCAGATTTTCATATTGTGTGCATCCTCTGACAACAGTGTGCCATCTTGCCTTCGTGTTAATTGACTGTTAAACCACAAGTTGCTTAAACTGCAATTGTCTGAAAAAAAGATTTAGAACAAAAGGTTCATTATAACAATCTCTTAGCTTCCAGAATAATTGGAACTTTGACCTAAAGTATAAACACATAAACTTGATGAAAGTCATGGCTTTTTGGTTGCCTTTAGGAAGCTGACCCAACAAGATTCTGTCTTTGCCAGTAGAAAAAAGCAGCACAAGGTGGAAGGTCTTTTTTGGACCTACTCCTCCACCCTTTGGAATTATATGTGCATGAAAAATAGTATAAGCTACTGACAGACATATATATATATATTTTTGATATTACAGAACCCGTGTCCTGAAATAAAAAAAATTAAAATATATCTCGTTCCCACAAATTAATATCTTCTTTGCACGAAATACAATTCTGTTCCCACGAGATACTATTGCGTTCCCTCGAAATGATTAACTCGTGCGAACGCAGTAATTGATTGTTCAACGCAATAATTATTCACGTCATAAGTCATTCTTAAACACGGAGATGCTCTCCGTGTCCTGAATATTATTATTATTCCTATTCGACCCTAAACTACAATATCAGCTGGCTGTCTGTCTACTGCCTAGCCAGCTGCCCGAATGCCAGCATGACAAGCAAAAGAGCTCCGCGGCGGAGCTATGAGCTATGTCCGGTGAATGGTATGGCAAAGCACCAAGCCTAGGTATCATAAAACTTATGATATTTTTCTTATATTCATTGAGACAATCATAAATTGATAATTCTTGTATATCTATTTCCTTTCTGGAACGAATGTGGGTCAAAAAAACACAGAAGTTACCGCTGAAAGCGGCTTTTGCAGCCGGACGGAGAGCATATCCGTGTTTATGAATGACTTGTGACGTGAATAATTATTGCGTTCGAACGAATTAATTATTTCGTTCCTACGAGTTAATCGAGGGAACGCAATATTATCTTGTGGGAACGGAATAGTATTTCGTGCAAACAAGATATTAATTTGTAGGAACAAGATATTAATCTGTGGGAATGAGATATATTTTAATTTTTTAATGCCAGGACACGGGCTCTGTAGGGATATAACTGATACCTTGCATTTTTTGTCAAAATAGATAGGCTGGAGAAAGGAGAAAGGGTGCTGCAAGTACTTTTAGTCTGATAGAATCGAAGAACTGATACCCCTCTCAGAGAAGCAATTGAACAAATTCATAATAAAATTAAGATTAACATAGGCAGTTTATGGTTTATGGTAAAGATACCATTAACTTCTGTTTTAGCAGTAGCTGTATGGCAGCAACAGGATCTGTGACATTTTCATGTCATATTCATTGAACTAGTTCAATTGATGTTTGAGTAACAGAGGCCTGTGTGCCGCTAGACCCTTTTGTCTGGATATGACCACAAATGTCTCTTTCATTTTTAGTAGCTTGATTTAGTGCACGCCGATTTATAAAACTTGCTCTGCAACCTCATGGAAATATAAAACCTAATTAACTGTAATGATAAAGGACTGTTCTACACTTTCAATATAACATTTCATTTAACTGCCAGACTGACTCAGGTTGTAAGTCGTGCAGGTTTTTACTCTTCTACTGCTGAGAATTTAAACCCCTTGTTCCATCATCATGGTTTAGATTTTCCGAGTATTTATATCATATATTTAAAGAAATGTGGAATTAAGATAAAATAAAAAAGGTAAAAAGCATTCATTTAATGTGCACACAGCAAAAAGAGGTAGCCAAAACAAGCAAAAGAACTCCTATCTTTTAGAGGAAAAAATCACAAGAAAGTAGTAAGAGAACCTGTCTGTGCAGCAGGTCACTTCACAAGAAATCTTATAAAATATCAAAATAAACAGAGTTCTTAATTGTGCTGATTTCTAGACAAGCGCAAAGAGAAGTTTAATAACATTTTAAATCTGGTAAAATATCTTAAATGTCTAAATTCAAGGTTCTGTTTGGCAAACCCTGATAGGGACAAAATGGAAGAAGATGAATGAATTTAAATTACTGTTATTGATACTAAATGACCTTCATGTTTCATCTTTTGTGTCCCCTGCCCAAGTGGCCGGGATAGGCTAAGGCAGCCCTGTGACCCCGAAAGGGAACAAACGGAAGAAGATGAATGAATGTTGTTGTGTTAATGTTGTACAGGGAAGAAAATTCATCTTTAAAAGACTCTGCGGTAGGAAAACAAATCAAGTGTGGGAGCATGTACATTGATGTGATGTGACCAAACTAAATCAGAGCATAAACACAATCTCTCTCTGACCACTTGAAGGCAATATTAAAAAACCCAAACTCAATTTCTGCTGAATTACCAACTATATGAAACTCTAACAATGTATACTCTTCTGGAGGAACAACTTTGTGTCTGTGGTACTGAGGTAAATTGATTTCTACTGCACAGTTTGTTGCTTTCCTTTTTATAGCTAAAAGGAAAATAAGTTTTTCTTTTATTGAGCAAAGTGTTTTGTATGATTATAAAAACTCTGGACCTAAACACACCTTTCTGTTGCTCCAGCCGCTTTGAATCTTACTGCATATTGCTTTTTTGTTCGGTTGCAGTCTGCTGCCTTTATTCATTTTAAGCCAAAACTGAAGCAAACTGTTGTGGAGCTAGACTGATAATGAGTGACTGATTTCAGAGATAGTGCACGTCAGCAGTGCCTTTTCACAGTTTGTGCTACACTGGAAATACTTACTTTTTCTTGTGGTTCCCAGGGCAATTTGTACTTCATGCCGGGTTTCAGAAACACTCAGGAGGGAGGGTTTTACTACCAAAAAATCTGCAAGACAGCACTTGTTGGAGGGACACGGGATGCGTATAGAGTTGTTTGTGTAGAAGATTATGATTTTCATCAAGTGGCAGCGTGCCATTAAGCATGGTGCGGTAATCCAAACAGCCCTCTGTGATAAGTAGATGCTGCTGCAGATGATTGCAGCCCTGGGAAAGAACCGCTGAACCAGAGCCCGTCCCCACCGCCTCCACCAGCAGAGAAGAGCGCCACAGACAGCACAGGAACCAGCCTCACAGCCATCAGAGAAACAAATGACACTAAGCAGAGAGATGGATGCAGTTTAGCCAGTCAGAGAAATCCATTTTAAGGTTTAATACATCCATTTTTGCATGTCAGACTAATTTGCAATTGTATCACCTAACGCCGCAGAGACAAATGGTAATAATTATTGCCCTACCGTATTGTCCGTATTATAAAGTGCCCTTAAAATCCTTTTTTCTTTTTCAAAAAGCAACGGTGCACCTTCTAAACCAGAGCGCCCTACATATAGATTAATTCTGGTCGTGCTTACTGAAGTCGAGGCAATTTTTAAGAGGAACACGGTGCTCTTTTAAATTATTTGGTTGGGTGGGATCGTAAATACACGAACACAGCTAACATGTAGAGGTGTCAGACTTTTTTTTCTTTACTAATAAAGTTGGGAGTCAGTGTAGTCACAGTGACTTTGTTTAAACTGTATCTGTCTTTTTGTCCAGTGTTGCAACATGTGAATACCTGTAACGAGTTCTTGAGTTCACAGTAACTCTAGAACATTAGCCACGTTAGCAACTTGGGAGTTACCTCTGACCCTGTGTGACTCTAGTTTATCTCTGACTGTCTCACTTAATGCACCTTACAGTTCTGTGCGCCTTAAGACATAAACTTGTAATTGGACCATCCATTGATGGTGCACTTCATAATTCGGTCA
Source organism: Oryzias sinensis (assembly GCA_037389245.1). NCBI lineage: Eukaryota > Metazoa > Chordata > Actinopteri > Beloniformes > Adrianichthyidae > Oryzias > Oryzias sinensis. The sequence continues at coordinate 17,357,667 of CM074489.1, read as the reverse complement.
GCCCTACAGTGTGGAAAATACAGTATTTTGTCTAAATTGTCTAAAGAGTTTAGCCTTTATGTGAGATAATATCTGTTGCAGTTTCAAATTAACTTCTCTTAATAGTATATTATCACAATGCATTTAAAAAAAGAAAAGGTGCTTAATTATAGTTTCAAGCTGTTGCTACTTTCATGTGATTTCATGAGTCAGACTGAGGAAAAGCTGTATCTCTCCTTAGTTTTTCCAAAAGATTTTCTGCATAAAGTGAGAAGACATCCTATTAGTTTGCCCCGATGTTGAAGTATGATATAAAGCATTGCTTTAATATACTTAGCTAAATGGAATCATCACGAATGAGAAAGTGTGACCTCAGTGAAATTCAGAGAAACCAGAAGATGTGCATTATGTGCCAGTTCAGAGCACAATGTGGGCGTGCGGTGTTGCCACATGGCATTGGAACAACATTCGATAGGCAGCGCCAGAGCAGTGGCTTGAACGCTCCTCAAGCCTCAGCTAGTTTAATGATGCAGCTTGATGTAGCAACCAGGTCCACTGGGCACTCCAAGAACCAGATGTCACCCATACACACGCTCAATCCTTCAAGCACAGCCCACGTTCAATGTTCAGCCCATCTGCTGCTCCGGAGCAGAGTCAATATTTAGCCACTGGGAGAAGGACAGACACGCTCTGCACCTGGATCATTACAGCAACTCTGCAGAAATGGAGGTATTTCTTTCCCAGAGCCTAACTAAGAGTGAGAATGCAACTTCTTTTTAGCCCACTCACAGTAAATCTTTGGACTTCACCTCCTTGTTTTTTTTTCCTGCATTTCTGTTAACAGTGTTTTTTAATGAGGAGAAAGCATCACATCCACCAACAGTTGAACAAGCTTCACAGCTCTTGCTGCATGACTCAGCAGTGAATCATGGGTCGCCAAGGCGCCACTGAGCAAAACTGGCGTGCAATATGCCGGTTCTCGACTGAAGATTTTAACACATTAGTTCAAGGCAGAAAAGAAAGCATTTTCTTAAAAGACCATTGAGGAAAATCTTTGCTCGTTGTTTTGCACTGACACTAGTTTGTTAAATCGTTTATCTGAAGACATAAATATTTGTCTCCAGGTCACCAAGAAAAATGATAAAGCAGTAGATTTTCAGCACGGGAAGGTAACTGTACGTCTATAGATACCATCTAAAGCTAAGAAAGGTAGAGCAAACGACATAAACAAACTGTTAAACCCTAGTTTAAATATGTTTTAATAGCAAAAGCTTTTTTTTTTTTTATTATATATTCTTTTGAATAAATTTAGTAATGGTGCTGTGTCTGTGCTCACCATCAATTAACACATGCCAGAACCTGCTCTTCACGCTCACACATTTGAAAGTAAAAACCCATAAGCTCCCCCTCTTTTGATTTTCATTTCCTTGGACGGAGTTTCATAAATAAGAGATTGGCTTGTCTGCTTGGAGAAACAGTGCACCCAATTATAACACTAGCTGCTAAAACTGAAAAAGCAGGGCAGTTGAAACTTTCAGGAAACACCTTTGGCTTTATTTATTTTTTTCTGTCATGATCTAAATTGCACACCGTACAGCTCTTCATTTGGAAGAGCCCTTTATTTGGAAGAGCTGTACAAAAGCATCGGTAAGCATGTCTCCATGTCTGCGTTCATGAGATCATTTCGTTGGTTTTTTCACACCGATCTTTATCACCTACTGCTGGAGCTGCATCTGAATGGTATTTCTGTCTCTGTGGTACAGTTTCATTGATGGATTGATTGATTTATTCATTAATTCATTGATTGATTGATTGCTTTCAGGCATTGTAGTCAAAACAATAAATAATCCAGATTTATCAAACTCATTACAGACATGATGAAATTTATAGATTAAACAAAAAAACAGAAAAAACAAAAACAAAGAAACACTGAAGTCACATTTGCTTAACTAAATATATTGATCATTAGCTAAAGACATGCTGAGCCTGATTTATTGCTTGAAAATGAGTGAGTAGAAGCAAGTTTATATAATCCCACCCCTACTGAGTTAATTAATTTTATAGTTTTACATAGTTTTCTTGTTCTTGTTCTGATCAGATATATTCTTTTCAAGTAAGAAAATCCAGTGCTTTTTTGATGATTGATTATCTTCAGAAAACATTCATTCATGATTTTAATGAAATAACAGTAACCATTATGTAATAATCATTAATTATCATTAGAACACATTATCAGATAAACCAGTGATTATTGCTACACATTGCAGATCAAGTAAATAAAATCAATAGCTTAATGATTGTAATTTATTTATTTATTTTATAATATATTCTATTCTACAGACAATCATAGCGAACTTATCAAGGTGGTAAACACAGTGTTAAACAAAATAAAATTATGCATGGATTACAACAAATTATCTTTGAACCTAGAAAAAACCAAAGTGATGTTTTTTGGAAACTACAACGCAAATAAAGAGCTCTCAATTTAAATAAATAATGTTTTAATCGAAAGTGTTGCAGAAATCAAATTCTTAGGGGTTTTTATCGATGACAAACTAAGTTGGAAGCCACACATCAGACACATACAAATTAAAGTCTCAAAAAGTATTTCAATCATAAATAAATCTAAACATATATTAGGATACAACAGTAGATATTTATTGTACTGCTCCTTAATATTACCATATTTCACCTACTGTATAGAAATTTGGGGGAATAATTACAAGAGCTCACTACATCCTATCTTTTTACTTCAAAAACGAGCCGTTCAAGTTCACACATATATTTGGAATAATTCAAACACCTGTGGATCATAAACTCCTCTTCTCTTTATGTCATATAATGACAATTTCTTTATAAATTTTCTTGATTACTTGGATATTTGAACATTGTTTGAGCTCATTACGTAACCTATCCCAAAGTTTAGTGCCACACACAGACCCACAGAAACCTTTCTTTGTGGTTCTTATCAGTTTGATCTTGAAGTTCCTGCATCCCCTCAGTTTGTAGCCTCCTTCATTTGCTAAGAACTGGTTTTAGATATTGAATGGAAACGATTTTCCACTGGCTCTTGTTGACTTGCTGTCCCGCATTAGTCAAAGAAAGAAAAAAATAAGAAAAATAATTTTAATGTCTGGATGCACATATCAAAAATATCATAATGTTCAGGAGGAGAATGATCAGATTCTTCCCCATGTTTGTTTTGAGCAGCGCTTCTTCTTCGGTGTTGCTGTCAGTAGTAAATACTGAGACACACACCTACAGAGCCCTCTAGCTGTTGCTACTGGGAAACAACCGCTAAGAGGGCAACTGGTTGTTAGTGGGAAAATAATAAATATATGAGCCAATATATAAATATGTGTTTATTTTTAAATTCACATATATGTCTCCTTGGAGAAATAGTGGACCTAATTATAACACTGGCTGCTAGAACTGAAAAAGAAGGGCAGTTCAAACTTTCAGGAAACACCTTTGTGTTTATGACCTTCTGGGTCATTTTGTTTTGAGGGTCATGATCCAAATTGCCTTACGTTCTTTGGTTTTCTTTTTTTTTTTAGAGCGGTTAAAATGTAAATTGACAGAAGGTTGTTCTCTGTCCTGTTTTGTGCTTACAGCAAAACAGGAAATGGTGCCATGTTGCACTTCTGGAGCCACACCACAGTCAAACAATCTTTAGTTTGAAGGTCAATTTGATTCTGTGGTGTCTCGCAAACACACCTCAGAGTTGTTTTTTCAGTGCTACCGTTCCGGGCTGATCAGGTATGTGTGCTTACGGTGCAGCATATTCAAGTATTTGTTACATTATTTTGCATCGCCAGTTTGCAGCTTTAAGAGAACAGCAGGACTCCGAGAGCAGGTGGTTCACCCGTTTTGAAATTCATAACTCATCTCTGTTGAATAAAACACATGTTTTTCGTGTGTTGTTCTGCAGATGTCTCCTGGGCAAGCCTGGGCAACCATGTGCTCCATCTCTGAGGAGTCAGCACGATGTTGACGATGATAAAATCATAGTAAATCTGCTGAACGCTGCATGGATTTATACCCGTATTCACAGAACAGCTTGCATTGTTTCAGCAACGCCGTTCTGCTTACACCAGGAGCTTAGAGCAGGTGTTCATGTCGGCTTTAAGTCAACTTCCTGGCAGAAAAAGAGTGGAATGTTGCTGTTCCACCAAAGTCTCAATGAATTGGAACTTGGCTTTTAGTTGTTCTGGACCAATGAACTAAAGAGCTCTTGTCAGAGTTCATTTGACTTGCATGAAGCTCCTGCTGGTAAGTGTGAGCCCAGCGTGAGCCCATTATGAAAATTAAGGTCAATAATCAGTCATTGATTTTTCCTTTTTTTACTCAGTAAATACAGTCAAAAACATTTATATTTAAAGAATGTTGAAAACCTTAATCAGCTCTTAAAAATCAATCAGCCTGTTTGCGTCAAACTCGCAGCCTAAAATGGCTTAGAACAGCCAGATCTGCAGGGATCGTCCGTCTTTTTGCTTAGTTTGGATGAGGATCTAATAGAGCTGCAGGTTTGCCCTTCACACTTATTATAAAACCATCAGAAAACATTCATCCATTTATGAATCAGGAAGGCAGCAGGCTTTGTCAGTCATGGTGTTCCATAGTGAGGAACTAGTGATATACAGATCATTCTAGGATAGTCGCAGGAGCAAAGAAATGCATAATGAAGAAGAAAAAAATACATATATACAGTAAGTCTCTCCAAGTCACACTATTGGTGTGTGAATGGTGTGTGAATAGACCCATTCACACACCAAATTCGCATTCACTGTAAACCTGAATAAGTTCAGTCAACTCAAAATTTATGAGGAAACTGATTACATAATATTTTTAAAGTTATTTTACTTAAAAATTATAAGTTAATCAGAACTTATAATGTTTGAATTGTCATTTAACACTTTAACTAATTTGAAACTATTACTTCTTCCTCTTACCTCTCTATCCCAAAGTTCCAATTCATGTAAACTCCACACAGAAAGGGGTGCTGTTACAGGTTCCCAATCCGGGGCTTATCCAGGGTTTTCTTGTTCTAAGTCAGGAGCACTAACAGCTGTGCTGTTTCTTTAGGACATAATCATGTTTGCTTACTTAGAAGTTTTGACACCAAGGTTTCATTTACTTAAAATGTTTTAGTCCAATAAAGATATAACAAGTCAAAGTTGAATCGGCTTATATGTTTAAAGCTGACTTGACTTGGTTGCTTCTTTTGAGTTCTACGATTATAAAAACTTTTGAGCTCATTGGACTTTAGCTTTAGCTTCTTATTTGACGCACATTAATTTCACGTATGGTGCCTCTTTTTTGAGGCACGTCAATTTTGCATCCACGGCCTCTTTTATAGCGCGTCAAATTTAACGCTTACTGTCTAAAAATGTGTTCATAAACTAGACGCTTTCGTCAAGCATGGGAGGAGCTACTGTCAAGTCATTAGCCTCATCACTAAATAAGTCTCTCCACAGTATAAGTTGCACCCCTGGACAAGCATGCAAAAAACTGAGACTTATACTCCGAAAAACAACGGTAGGTAAATAATATTTTCCTAAACATGCAATTGAAAATTTGCACATCAGCTACATTTTTTATCTGTAAAAAGCAGCAGCACTGGAAGGAAAACTAATTAAAAGCAATTATTTAACTAAGAAGAGAAAAAAATTCTTTCTAGGTTTTTGTGAAATAAAGTTGCCATCATCCTTTTAGCGTCTGATGGGTCAGATTTACAGTGAACGCTTGCATGTGGCTGCGACTTGTCAGTGCAAAGCATGTTGCCCATGAGTTTGCTGCCACATTTTTATGCCATTAAACGCACAGCTAATATGGCTGTTATGAGGCCAATGCGCCTTAAGGGCCAGACTGCCCTTTTCAGCTGACGCCTCTGTAATTACGTTAACTTCAAACGTAAAGCATCGCTATTGTCGATTAGAAGAGCCAGAGCTTCCTCATCTTATCTGATCTGCTAGAATATCTGGCAAAGGCAAAAATCATGAAGTAGTATTAGATGTGTGGCTGTTTTATTCTACTATAAATTGAGTGGATGAATAAATATTTGTACCAAAGTCGGCTGGAAGTGGGGCTGAAATGACATTACTTTGCTAATATTCTTTGGTAGTGGCTGTTTGTCTTGTGGTTTCAGGGAAAATTGAGACCCCTGAGTGGAGTGCTCTGTCGTATATCTGCTCTGTCAGTTTTCATGCCCTTCAATCAACAGTGTACAAGATAAGTCCCCCTCTCCTTGTAAACACAAGATGATAAGGCAGGCAACCCTCATAATCTCCTCTGATTTCTGTGTGGTACTGCTGTGCACATCACAAAGTCACGCACACATCTCCTAGGGTTCATTTCCATTTGGATTGCAGCACCACTTCAGGGATTTCTTTTGTTGTTTCAGCCAAATAAATGTATTCAGCAGAAGCAGGTGCATCATCTGTTTTCATCTGAATAAACTCTTTTCTGCATGGCGCACTGTGTTCACTGTCAGGAACGTTTTGGTGAATCTATGAGATTCAGGTTGTCCCTTTCACCTCTGCTTGCTTTGGTGCAAAGACGAGAGAATTTAGTTAGTGTAAAGAACAGTCTTGGGCCACAAATGCTTCAAAATCAGGATGAAATTAAAGAAGAACAAAACTGAAGCGTTGTCTTTCTCATGTCTTTTTGCTGTGGAAGAAATACAGATTTGATGCTTTTTTTTGTTACTAAGTAAGCAATTGTTCAAAGATGTGCTTCATTTCTTTTGATCAGATAAAGAAAATAGAACCCAGTCTCCACCATGCCTCTTAACACAAACACCCTGATGTGACCTTTGGATGATGCCGATGCTGAGATGACTTCCGATCTAATAATATCTCATTAGAATACAAAAGCGGCTCAGTTCATTCCTACTGGCTATAGCTGCGGCACAAGAGGATAATCCCAACACTTGTATTTCCTGCCAAAAGCAGAGAGGGAGACCTCTTTATTCTTAGATTCTAATAGCGTGTCACAATCATTCATAACTTTCAGTTTTGAAAATGTGTTTTGTTTTTTTCTTCCACAGTAAGGCCTGTATAAACTAGAAAAGGACTGTAACATATGGTGTTTGTTGGCAGTCTAGAGTAAAATACCTGGAGGATTGATGTGTTTTCTGTATCAAACTTTGAATTGAAGTTTCTCTTTCCTGCAATTTATTGGCAAGAGGCTGTGGCCTAAATTTCCTCATTCTTGGATGTAGAGGCCAAGCATCCTCCCACCAACAGACGCTGATGTTCACAGGGACCTGCATTAATTCAGAACAAGGGGGATAAAAGATACCTGCACAGGGAGGAGGGAGAGGAAAAAAGAGGCAATTTTGAAGCAGATGGTCTACGACAGTGCACATGAATCTGCAGCTTGTGGAAAAATGAAAACAAAAAAAAAACAGTCAGGATGAGGGAAGGGAAAAAAACACAAAAACATGCTTATCATAGGCACCTAATGGCTTTTCAGCTCACTTTTCATTGCACCTGGTGATTATCTCATGAAAAGCTTCAAACACAACTCATCAGATATTTTTTTGTCTCTCAACTCTGATGAAAGAAAGTAAAAAAAAAAAGAATAACTGGTGCTGATTATTACTGAAACTGACCTAGTGGATTGATACAGAACGTTTCCATGAATTTCTTGGAACTTGCTCTGTCTAAACATCTAAAATAGTCTTAAAAGCTCAGCACCACCGTGCTGCAAATGCAGTGTGTGCAATGAATAGAACAAGTTGCTCACGTTCCACTTAGAACAGAACTGGAGCTACTTTTTAGTTAAAAAGAGATTCGTGATGAGGACAAAAAAAAAACAAAGAAACGTGGCAGAAAGCTCATCTCAACACTTCATACCAAAAGCAGCTTTATTCCAACCTGGAGAGACCCTATAAGATTGTTGCATCAATCACATTTCTCTCTGTTCTCAGATTACTTTGATATATGCAGTGCCGCCAATCCGATTACTCGCCGACACAAAAGCGCCACGGAATCCTGTTTTGTTCTTCTCACAAGCTCAGCACTTTCCATTTATGCAGAGAATTATGAATTGTCAAGGTCAGGTTGTTGGTGCCTCATCCTTTGCCCTTTGATTGGACTTTTTTTTATTCAGTCACGACCAGCTCCCTTCTCTGCTATCAGCTTGCTCCTCAGAAAGTCACGCTAACCGAGATTCTCACAACTAAGTGTTAGTCGCTGTTAAACGTGAGTCACACAGGCGGTGGAACAAACAATTTACAACTAAAATGTTTTCCACGTGTGGATGTACGGCTGAAGCCACTTTGTCCCTGTCTGGAATCATAGAGTGGGCATGGAGCAAAGCGATTCTGATATGAGAGCAGCAGAGGTGAAGGAAAAGTAATGAACCAAACATGAGTTGTCACATTACAATAAAGCAGGGACTGTGCCCTTTTCCAAATACAAACCCATAAACTGCTCATTATTACAGGGATTATTGTGAATACAATAAGGGTAACTTAATTGATCCACGAGGGGAAAAAAAGCTCCATCACATTTAAAAACATGAATACAACAAAGAGGAGGATGCTAAAATACAAATCCTATATAAAAAAGTAACACATTAAAAAGTTACATTTTTCAATATCTTTTTCTTTAAAGACCCACTTGGATGAACATTTTGTAAACATAGAGCTCTGAGTAACGGTGAGGGCAAAAGAGGGTGGGGTTGCTCCATGCCATCGGTCCAGCCCACAACTAAGTTGAATTTTTGTTGCACTACTGCTGCTCTGCAGGAACTATGCCCTAGAAAATGAGTTTTTGATTTTGAATTAAAAGACCACAGGGAACACTTGTAAAATAAATCAAAAGACTTTCAAATGTGCCACTATTTACATCACCAGAACTGCACTATAGCCCTACGTATACATTTAAGATGAATTCATTGTAATGTGATTCCATTTTGAGTTGGCCCTAAAATAACCACCAATAAAGTGGTTTTTTTTTTTACATCAGGTTGAAAAATCTAATTTTCTTTTAGTTTTCATTCAATCGGATCATGTTCTTAGATTTCTATCTTTAGCTTTCCTTTTCCCAGGAAGTGGCGAACTATGATAGCTGGAAAAAAATCATTTTTTTTTTTTTTAGCTCTGAGTCTCAAATTACATTGTTGAGATAGCTCTTAACAATACCACTTTGCCTCATCCAAAATCCTTAAGTGGACTTTGCGGTTTGTTAAAAGAAACACAGGAAAGATGTTTCTACAGCGGGGATCTCTCACACTGCTTTCATTTGAAGGAAAAACAATCCTGTTTAGCTTGTCAGCTCCTCAAGGAGCTTCAGCCAATATTGTTTTATGAGCGCAGACGTGCAGGATGTGCCTGCAGCAGGCAGCAAAAAAAAAAAAACCTGGCCCAAATTTAAGGGCTAAAATGTTTTACAAGCATGCACTTCTTTGCACTAGACAGTGACAGTAATTAACTGAGGTTGGAGCTTTGCAGATTTCAGGTATAATGATCAACGTTTAAAGAGCTTTTTTGTCACTTACCTTTAAATGCACATTTAATAAATTTTCCTCAAATTATTTTTTCTACTTCTAACCAATAATAATTTAAAGTTTCCAATAAAACAATAAAAGTGTCCAATAAAAAAAAAACAATAGTAATGGCGTATGACTGTTATACGTCCAATGCTGATATTTTACTTTTTCACAAACAAATACCTTTCAAACATTATCTCTATTTCTGTGAAAATCCTTACAATTAGAAACATAAAGACCACATTGAAACGTAAGAGGGTTAAACCTATTTTCTTTAGAAAGATTTGTCAAAAATTAAGTTTTAGCAAGGGCGCAGCTTGGGCAACTTTGATGAAAAAGGGACACCTTGAAGGCCTTTTTCATCATTTTTCTTAATACTTCCTGTCTAAAAAAGTGAGTATATTCATCCATCTTTTATTTTCTTTTAATCTGGGGGTTCAGTTGTGAGGGCTGCAGTCTCATCAAGGAAGCCCAGACCTCCCCTTCCCCTGCTCCCTCCTCCAGCACTACTGGAAGGACCTTGAGCTATTCCCATCTGAAAGATAAAATCTCTTCAGCATGTGATGGGGATGCCTGGGGCCTCCTCCCAGTTGTATATGCCTGGAACTCCTCCCTCAGAGAGTGTACAGGTGGCATTCATGTCAGATGTCCAAACTACATTAACTGGGTCCTCTTGGATGTGGAGGAGTGACGCTTCTCACCTTATCTCAAACTCTACGTCCACATGGGGCTTGTTCCTGAACTGGCGTTCAGCATATGGCGTTCACACTGCACCTTTGGTACCCACAACTAGCACAAGTCTGCCAAACACAGTTGGAGGAGGCTCGAGGCGAAATGTCGAAGTGGTGCAAATCTCACAAACCTATCTCCAGGCTTTTCCTTTCACAGCTCTATTCTGATAAATAAAAGACTTTTTATTCCAGCCAGGTACAAACCGCAAGTATTCATTTCTCCTCCATGATCAATTTTCCAACAGTTGATACTTCCGTAAATGAAAATGGACGCCATTCAAACGTCACCACCAAATCCAAGTCCTTAATTGGTCAAAGTTTGACCTGGTTTTACTTTTAACACAGACGCACGTTTTGGAGCCCAAAAATGGTTATAGAAACTTTTGTAGCGATCCGTGATAAACATGCATTTACTGAGACTTTTAATTCAAAGCGATCACTTGAACGCGCGTTTCCGAGGGCGGTGTGAGCACAGCTATTTTTACCGGTGGTCTCTAAACTATCGGTTCATAGCCATAGATCAAGAACTCAGGTGAAAAAACATAGATTCAGCAATAAATGACTTTCTTTGTGTTTAGATTTTAGGACAAAGGTCCTCTGAAATTACATAACTAAAACTTCCTAAAATGTTTAAAATATAAGAAACATGCCCCAAACTTTTAAAACGTTCAACTTCTTTTCCTCTCAGGATTACAGAATCACTAAAAGAAATGTGTCCCACACTGAGGAGAATCTTCAAACAAGATCCCAGGAGATGGGAGTTCAACAGGGCATTGGAGGGTTTTAGATTAAGAGCAATCCATGAAAGTTCCGATTATTTAAATGAGTGATAACTTTAGATAATAAATTGCTAGGTGTAAAAGAGCATTAAAGCTGGAAAACAAAAAGTGAGTTTTAAAACTTCCATGAACGTCAATGGAAAATAATTTGGAGATAATTTCAGTAATGATAACATCAAAACACGCGGTGCTGAAAGTCATTGATTATAGATTCTCTTGTCTTATTTTCATACTTCTCTACATGAATGTCTTATGAAGGAATTCTGTAGATTTATCTACAGCTTTTAAAATATTTTATGGTGAGAAATTAAGATAGGAAAGTTACACAGCGGCTGTGGTGCAGCAGTAGGGTCATCAGTGTGTGAATGTGTGTGTGGATGGGACTGTGACTGTAAAGCGCCTTGGACCTTTGAGGAAGGTAGAAAAGTGTTATGCAAGTATAGGCCATTTAACATTTCGTTTTCACTTGGGAGCACACATTTTTTTATTTTTTCTGTATTTAACAACAACAATTTTAAATTAAAGAAGTTGTCAGATGTAAATGCTGCATGATGTTTGTTTAGCAAACTGTCAGCTGCTTGATGTAGTCATGAAACGTCAGAATAGGAAAGAGGTTAGGTCTGAAAAAGGTCTGAATACCCTCTTTACTCCCTAACTACTTAAAAACTATACGTTGCAACAAGACTATCTAGTGTCCTGTGTCTTCTGATACTATGCTCACCACCTTTTTTTTTTTTAAACGGCAAACATGACATCACTGATTTCACGAATAGAAAATCTAATCAATTCGAGCATTTTACGACTTTTTATGAATCTACTGTGTTCTGAGGAGGATTAACCCCCACAAGGCGGCAGGACCGGACAACATTCCTGGACGAGCCCTCAGAGGATGTGCTAACGAACTGACAGACGTTCTCACCTCCATATTCAACCTCTCCATCAGCCAGAGAACAGTCCACTCCTGCTTTAAGACCACTACCATTGTTCCCCTCCCCAAGAAGAGCCCTCCCACCTGCCTGAATGACGACAGACCAGTAGCACTCACTCCAGTCAACTTGAAGTGCTTTTAGAGAGTGATGCTGATCCACATTCATCCCAGCCCAACAGGTGTCCCCCTCAGATGCCATTGCTGCAGCACTACACACTTCCCTCTCACACCTGGAGAATAAAGACTACATCAGGACGCTCTTTATCGACTACAGAACTGCATTCAACACGGTCGTTCCCCACAAGCTCACCCACAGATTGTCTTCCCTTGGAATACACTCCATCATCTTTGACTGGCTCCTGGACTTTTTGACAGGCAGGCCTCAGTCTGTCAGAATAGGGAACAGGACTTCAGCCAGCGTCATCTCTAACATCGGCACACCACAGGGCTGTGTTCTCCGCCCCGTCCTCTACACCCTGTTCACCCACGACTGTGTGGCCTCTCATAAGGACAACATCATCCTGAAGAAGTTCTCTGACGTCACAGCTGTGATAGGACGCATCACTGGCGGGGACGAAGCAGCCTACAGGAGAGAGGTGGCCAGTCTAGTGACATGGTGTGAGAACAACAACCTCAACACAGACAAGACGAAGGAGATGATAGTGGATATGAGGAAGAAGAGGAGGAACCCTTATCAGCCGCTTCTTATCCAGGGTCTGGAAGTGTAGGGGGTGAGCAGCTTTAAATATCTGGGGGTTCACCTCAGCCAGGACCTCACCTGGACACTCAACACCACACAGCTGGTGAAGAAAGCTCACCCGCGACTGTACTTTCTGAGGAGGCTGAGGAGGTTCAGCATGTCCCCAAAGATCCTCAGCAACTTCTACAGCTGCATGGTTGAGTCCATCCTGACCAGCTGCATCACAGTGTACCGCCATGGACCACAAACGCCTGCAGAGAGTGGTGAAGACTGCGTCCAAGATCACTCCTTTGACCTCGCTGCAGAGCATCTACAAACATAGGTTCCGAGCTGCTTCAAGGACCCCACCCACCTGCAACGAGGTCTGTTCACTCTCCTCCCCTCGGGACGGAGGTACAGGAGTGTGAAATGCAGGACCACCAGACTCTGGAACCCTTTTTTTCCCCTCTGCCATCAGACTCCTTAACAGCTAACAGGAGTCTGGAACAACAAACTGCACCTTGCACACCCTTGCATATCCTCATTGTTCATTATTGTTTATTATTACTGTTCTTACACAGAATTTGCACAATATCCTTTTTTTATTTTGCATGGTTATATTTTTATTGATGTTATGTGTGAATTTTCAGTTTCCTGTTTATATCCTATTCCTGTCTTTATTTTATTTTTATTTTAGTTAACTTAACCTTGGCATTCGGAGCAGACAGCAAAGTAAGAATTTTATTTTGCAGGAAAACCCATTTCTTACTGTGCATATGACAATAAACCCTTTGAAACTTGAATCTTATGGTAATGAAAACGTTGGTTGACTTTTTTTCACAGAAATTGTTGTTTTTGCTGAGACTTCTGGGAGATTTCCAGGGCACTCGGATTAGGATTCAGACAGCTCTACAAAATGGCAAATGCAGTGTAGAGAACTATGCAGGAATTCGGACACAACCATGCTCTTTATTTTTTGGGTCATACCATTTTATAGCTTTTATTATGATATGGATGGAAAATTTTCTTAGGTTAAAAAATATATATAGCGCAATCTAAATAGAGAACAAATGAAACACAATGTGATCTTGAGAATTATCTTCAAAAAGTGGGATTTATATTTACCCCTAGTTTGAATGTTGGTACATTCCAAGTTAAATCTTGTTTTGTGGCTTATTTGCGATACAGACTTTCTGTTTTTTAAATGGGAGTATTGGATGCGCCTGCAGTGATCAACATTGTTATTTTCTGCATTAGTGAGACATGGCAACGTGAATGGTATCCAGTTGAAACTCCAACTGTCAGCCTTTATCCATCTGTGAGGGTTTTTTTTTTCCTAATTACAGCAACGAGGGGTCAGCAGAGTAACCTGCTAGTGCGGTGTGCTAGTCCCTCCTCTCAGTTGTTGCCAAGTAACAGACAAAAAAAAGTGAATTTAAAACAATTTCCACCAATGTTTTATTAGGTTTTTATTCCGTTTTTATAGTATTACTTTTTTCCCTCTGTAATGTATTCTGCAACAGTATAATTCCCCTATAAGAGTTGATAAATTGTTATTCAATGTCAGTTAGCTGTCAGTTGAAAATGGGTGTGTAAAAAGGAAAGAAAAGGCTCGGATGCCCCCTTTGCGCCGGTAAATGCTATATAGCTCTGTTATGCACAGAAACTTGACTTGTCTGGCAAAATGTTTTTATTCCTTGTAATTTCAAAAGATCGATAGAAGCAATCACTGACCCAGAAACCTCCCAGGATGAGTGCGGGGCTATTTATAGCACCGTGCATGCCTCTAACAAACAAGCTGAAGTTCAGCTGCTGCGGAAGTTCAGGCTTGTTAGAGAAATGTGTGCTGGTGTGAACGACTTGCTGATCAGATGAAGGTGCTCGGTTTGTTATTAGTGTTGATAGAGGAAGCAGAGGTGTAAAACCGGTGGGAAAATATGGTCAACAGCACTTCCACCTCCGAGAATTAGTTTTTCAGTCACAGCTCTGACTTTTATGCAGAGTAAATGGGGTTTTACAGCATGCCCTGCAAAATCCCAAACCGTTACATTAAACTCACACGGAGCGGAAGAGCAAGTAATCAATTACAAACAAACTAAATTGGATGGCAGGGCGGGAGAGGATGGACAGCTCATGACATATTTATCAAAAGGCAATCACCACTGAGGAATTCTGCAGCTCTGCCTGCAGTGAAGGATAGATTTAAGGGGCTCTCTCTCTTTAACAGTCTCCCCTGAAGATGGAAATGGGTCCATCCAGTACCTTTTAGCCTTTTTAGGAAGGAAGCTCAAAGCTACAGGGCATGCAATAAAGAATTCATCTTTTACGTGAAATAATAAAATGAAGAAGGCTGAATTATGCATGCGATCCCTTTGCATGCATTTCTAACTAATCCAGAAATGGCCATATGAAGCAAATGAATCCAAGACAATGAGCTTCCTCCAGGAGAGTGTCATAGTGATCCTCACACAGAGACTAAATCTTCAATGGTGATTAAAACAGTACAAAGTTATGCTTGTTCTTCACTTGATGTTAGCTTTTCTTGCCGAACAAACAAGGCAACTCCATTGGAAATGCATAAAGATACAATGATGAGGACAACAAAAACAAAACATGGAGGATTTTTCCAGCCCACAGAGCATGTTCCAAATGAATCATACAAATGTTTATTTAAAGAGATTAATTCCTCTTATAATGATTTATTCATCAGGTTTTTAGGGGCATCCTGGCTTATAATATAGCGTGTCATTTTCTCCAGCTGACTGAAGCAAGGCTAAATTGTCCTAAATAATTCAGGGAGACGGTAAATAAAACAGCAGAAGAGGCAGCGAATTCGCCTGAATGGAACAGACTGAAAGGACTCTTCGGTCTCCAGGTGAAGAGTCTGCTCCTCTTTCAGAGGCAAGGAGAGAAACACACATTATTTAAGCTTGGAAGCACTGGGCTTTATCCAGAGTAGGAAGCTTCCGCAGGAGAGGAGGGAGGAGCAGTTGGCAGCTCATCGCTGAGCCTTGAGAGGGAAACAAACCCTACCAGTGAACAGAAGGCAGGACCTCAGAGGAGAGGAGAGCTCGCAGGGCTGGACAGAACAGTATCAAAGCAAAAACTGTGCTGGTGCAGCTAAAGGCCTGAAACTCCGAATCCACAACGATTCTCACTCTGTTTTATTATAAGATGAAGCTTTAAAACTGGGCTAATGTGGCAAAAAATATATTCTATTTATCAAAAGTGAACTCAAGGGAAAGCAATATCTCTCTCTTTCTCTCTCTAGAGAGAGTATATATATGGAGAGAGAAATCAAATCCGAAGCTTAAATTTAATAAACAATTTCTTTTAAAATAGAGTCTGATCTCAGAATACAAACTTAAATCTAAGAATAAAAAAATTCCGACTTCTAAGAAAAAAAATCAGGTCTGAACTTTAATTCCAGGATTAAAGTTGCAGTTTTCTGAGAGTAAAAAAAGAGAATAAAAGGATAGGTATAGGCGACAGTGACTGTAGATGATGGCTAAAGAGTTTCCTGCCTGGCATGAAGAATGCTTCAAAACTCCCCAAACATTAAAATGTGTCTTTGGAAACTGAACATTTCAGTCATCAGGACCCATTTAAAAGTGTCTATTTATCAAAATCACAAAGAGACAGATAAGACATGAGGGCACTGAAATGAATTTAAACTGTTTATAACGCAGAGCATGCTCCTTTGCATGACAGCAGAAACATTGTATGGAGTTTTCCAGATGGTGTTGGAGAACAGACGGAACAGAGAGTACTTTGTTTTCATCCCCAAGTATTTGAATGCAGCGTGCAGCTTTCAGCACGGCCATCAACAAACTGCCTACGTGGGTAATGTAGTTATGAACATTTTGGTTTGGTTTTTACTTTTGTTTTGAAGACTGAAATAAAGGAACTTCAAAGTTCTGTCACAGTCGTTGCTGCTGTCTGGGAAAAGTAAAAAAAAAAAATTAATGAGCAGACAAAGTTTAGGAATGCAGCAAAAGATTTTTCTTTTCATTCAGATCCTCCCATCAAATGCACAGTTAAAACTTGTACAAGTACTTTTTCCTTTTAGCAAACCCTACTGCGCACTTCACAGGGAACCCATCATCCTCTGGTGATGGCATTTGCATCACTTCTTTGTGGGTTTTCATCTTTGCTCGTGTGATGTGCACAGATGAAAAGATTGGTCTTGTTTTCTGAAAATGCATCAGTGAATAAACTGGTAATTATGTAATTGACAGGACAAAAGTTTGGCCAAAAAATGTAAAAAAACAAACAAATTGATTATCTTTGTGCTTGAAGAAAACTAAACACTAAAATGAAAGGATACTTTTATTGCAGCTGAAATTTCTGCAGATAAAAACCAATTTGTTGATAATGAATCTCCACTAAATAGCATTTTTACAAGAAACAGTGAACCAGAAAATACTCTGTAATGAGGAAGCAATTGGTTCTGCAGAGGACCTCTGAACAGATCATTAGTTCTGATGACAAAACACGGGATCCTCAGTTAGAGACTGAGTCTTCCACGCCAAATCCTTCTGAATGGATTCCTAAGTAGACCCTCATCCAGGTAATGAGGATGCTGGAGGAGCAATTATACATTCAAACTTTAAAAGTCCAAACACATTCTGATGACAGCTGAAACTCAAGTTTGGACGGAAAGGAGAAGTGGTTAGAAAGGAGTAAAAACCTTTTGACCCCTCAATTAAATCAAAATTTGCTAACACAGTAGTGGGTTACTTATGTCCTTATCATTGCATTTAAGTTCAGGCCTTTAATAAAGCAATCCTTCCAGAATGCTCTCAAAGTTTTTACTTTGTTTAAAGACCAACTTTGTTAAAGATTATGTTTTTTGGCATTTTTTTTAATGATGAAGGACATATATTCATTAATTTTCTTCTGTTTTATCCCTCTCGGGGTCACGGGGCTGCTGGAGCCTATCCCTGCCACTTGTGGGCAAAGGCAGGGTACACCCTGGACTGTTCGCCAGTCTGTCGCAGGGCCACATATCACACATCCATTCACTCTCACCCTCACACCTAGGGACAATTTAGAATTGCCAATTGACCTATGAAGCTTGTTTTTTGGATGGTGGGAAGACGCTGGAGACCCTGGAGAAAACTCACGCATGCACGGGGAGAACATGCAAACTCCACACAGAAAGGTCCCCCATTGATGTTCAGTTTCAGGTCCCCCAGCTGGGACTTGAACCAGGGGCCTTCTCGCTGTGAAGCAAGAGCGCTAACCACTGTGCCACCGTGCAGCTCTGAAGGACATATATTAATGGAAATTTCGCTTAAAATTGTATTTCTTGATATTTTGTCAATCAAATCGTCGTGAACCAGGAGCAGACAAACAAATGCTCTCCTAAAATTAGCTTATTTGTGATGTTAAAAATACACTCACAAGCTTCCTGTTCCACTTAACTAGAGAGCTCTCAGCAACGGGGAGGAGAAAAGAGGTGGGGTTGCTCCACGCCAACAGTCCCACCCACCACTCAGAGGTGAATTTCTAATGAACACCTGCTGCTCTAGAAGCTGTCCTAGAAAACAACACAGGTTTTTGGATTTGGGCTACAGACAGCATGATCATAATTAAAATATCCACTGGGAACACTTTGAAAATAGATCAAAAGATGATTGGAGTGGGTCTTTTTGCATTGCACATCCATAAGTATTTCTGCCTGTATTTGTTTATATTTCAGAATTTGTGGATTCCATTAAAACTTCATTTAAACTTTCCTGTTGACACTTGAAGGAAAAAATTTGTTTCTATTTATTTCAAATTATAGCAGCAGGTTGACTAATAGGTTCAACTAATCATTTTCTGCCCCCAAGTCTTCTGTATAAACACAGGCTTCACTCTTCAAACCTGTGTTACCTTTTCTGCAGTTTGTGCTAGAATGTCCCTTTGTGCAGTTTTCCTCAATGTCTGTGAGTCTGTCTCCTACATGTACCAGCCTCTGAGGCATTTTGATCCAGGGGGTTTATGTGTATACAATAAAACAGTTTGAAAATAGAATAAAGTGTTTCTCTTTTTAGGGAAACGCCCCCAAACTTAGACGAGATAAGCCAGATGCATTCTGTAGTTCTGTTGTAAATAACCTGGAGAGAAATCAAAGGCGAGCGTCAGATGGGCTTTTATTTCATTAACAGCTGGCCTCCGAGGGAAGCTTTGCTTCTTCCCCTGAGACTGTGAAGTGGCTGCGCCAAAAAGTCGGAGAAGGAATCCTAATGAAAGGATGTAATCCTTGCTGTCACCTTTATTTGTTAGACAGAGCAGCACTTGTCTTCATGTGGAGGAAATGCACAAACGCACAGGTCTCCAGATGATTGTTCCCAAGCAGAAAACTCTGGATTAGGGTTCGTTAGCATCCCACACAGAAACGGTTTGAACAAACTGAAGCCTCCTGAGGCAGTCACTCCCCATTACCCTGCCTAATCACTGAACATGCTGCTGTCTGCCATTAATGGACTGACAGTATTGGGCAGCATCTGTGATATGAGTTGAGTGGCATTCAGCTCGCTTAACTGAGTACCTACATGGTACTTGCTGTGTATTTATGTGGTACTATCTGGTTAATACTTATGTGGTACTTACTGGGAATTTAGATGCAATGTAAGTATCAATTTGTGAAAAGAAAGCATTACCCTATTCCTTTCAGCATTCTGTTCATCTCAGGCCATAACATGAATAGACAAAATGTTTACACTCCAGACGCTTTAAAAAAAAAGTTTCTTACAAGCAGTTATTGAATAATGTCAAGCTCTATCCATTAAATGTAAAATCAGTTAAATTTCTGGCCATAAATTGATTGAAAATTTCATTTCAGTAAAATACATTTCTTGAGTTTCCCTCTATTTGCTTAAACTGTGGTAAATTGATAATCTTCACCACTCTGCCTTTGTTATTTGAGACCCACGTGTGAAATGCACCCCATGTGATGCTTACAAATAAATCAAAAGAGGGAGGAGACGCTCATGTCTCGGCCCTCCAATTATTATTCCGCTGTGTCACTTCATGCTCTACATCTGCATCTGCTATCGCTGATGCAGGTTGCAGGGAGCCATTTCAGATGGAGAGATAAAACGAATCCTGCTGTGGATATTAAATTATAAGAATATTAAAATGGCTCTTCACAGGGATATGGAGTGCTTTTTTATGAACCAAAGCATTTTAATAAGAATAAAAATATAGCTTTGGATATTCATCTAGATTTTGTGCGATTGTTTTAGATGGCTCTGTGTCATTTTGGGTTTTAGTTATTGGTTTTCTGCGGCAGTGGGGCTCTTAAAAAATGACATTTGTTGGAATTGAGTTTGACTTAGCCTTGTGCAGAGTAAATCAACCTCTCAGGGAGAAATTTCCCACCGTTGGAAGCAGTTTATGTTACCACCTGTACAGTTGTCCACTTAACGTGGAGGAATTTAAGCATTTTCTGGCAAAATGAAATCTTTTCTATGCTCATAGCATTAATCCACGCACTAGAAAGGTCATTGTTCACTGTTGTGTTGAAGACATCACAACAACAGGTTGTAAACTTGTACCACAACTATAACCATATTTTATTGTAGCCATCATTGTTTTAGAAATTTCACATGATTAAGAGGAGAATTTGATTTAGTAAAGCTGTTAATCTGCAGGTTTTGTATTGTTTTCTGTGATTGCTTGTGTAAGGAGATGGTTGAGAAGTCCTAGTATGTTTTGTTGACCTCTTTATTTATAGCATCTACCTGGTAAGATTTTAGAAATCCACTGAATGAGTTTCTTTTTTTCTTCTTTTTTGTTGTCACATACTTTTTGTTCAAGAGTAATCATTAGGACTTTGGTAACCAAGGAGTTTTTATTATTGCATAAAACAAACAATTGACCTTGTGTAGTGTCTCCAGTGACTGGTTAAGCTCTGAATACAATGAGTCTTATACTGCAACCAGTTATCTTGGTAAAAAGAAAAATCAGGCAGTCAGAGATTTTAGAAAAGCTACTGTGCTGCACGGTGGCATAGTGGTTAGCGCTCTTGCCTCACAGCAAGAAGGCCCCAGGTTCAAGTCCTGGCTGGGGGACTTGAAACAGAACATCAACAGGGGTACTTTCTGTGTGGAGTTTGCATGTTGCATGCGTGGGTTCTCTCTGGGGTCTCCAGCTTCCTCCCACTGTCCAAAAAACATGCTTCATAGGTCAAATGGGAACTCTAAATTGTCCATAGGTGTGAGAGTGAATGGATGTATGATATGTGGCCCTGCGACAGACTGGCAACCTGTTAAGGGTGTCCCCTGCCTTCACCCACAAGTGGCCGGGATAGGCTCCGGCAGCCTGTGACCCCGAAAGGAGAAAAAATGGAAGAAGATGAATGAATTTAAATTATTGTTATTGATTCTAAATAACCTTCATGTTTATATTACATATTGTTATAAATTGTTCCTTTTTACAAAATTAATACAATTTCTGTTGTCACTACATTTACCCAATCACCCCTCAGAATTAATTTAGAAGAATAGTTTTTGGAAAAGTGTTCATTTTAATGAGAAACTGAAGTCCTAACGTGGTTCTTGTTCATTTCTACTGTTGGTTGTTCTATGTCCCCTTTTAGAAACAACACAAACACAAACATTTACCCATCTGTCACTTTGGTTCAAAATCAACATCAGTGCTCTGAAGGCTGAACAAGACTAAATAAATCCTTTCACTCAAAGCTGAGGAAATAGTTAAATTTTGGTTCATCTGAATCTGTAACACAATTAAAGCCATGATGAAAGTCAGGAACTGCTCTGGAAAAAATACTTTTTTTATTAGTTTACAAATATCAGTTTGGACAGCTTTTTTTTCTTTTCTGAGTGAAAATATTTAGCTTTTTGGTTTGTCAGTTTTTATGTTCATCCTGTAAACCGTGGGACCTTGTGCAGCTATCTGAGGTCTCCATCGTTTGACGGTTCTCCTATAAATCCCAGCTGATACCCTCAATAAATATCACTTAAATGGCTTCGAGAAATCCCTAGCAAACAGAGTAAATTGTCGCTCTATGACAGAAAAACAGCAGAGCCTTATTTCATTTGTCAGGCAGGATAGCGTTCATCGATTGGTAAGCCTGGTTCAGCTGCACCGCGGCGGCGTTGCACAGGCTGTCAGGTGTTGGCTCTGTACTTGAAACAAACAGGGCTAAAGCTGCCCTATTTAAAAGTTCCACTCAATCCTTTTTCATTTTTTGGGGACTTTTTTGTGTCTGTGCTATCAGCTCTGAGTTAACACCCTTCAGAAACTGAAGGGTTCACAAGACTCACAGAACAGATGTTTCTGTTGACGTCATTATAGGTGATGATGAAAAGCTATTTTTAACAACAAAGAAACAGACCTTAGTTTGTTCGTGCTTCTTCTCTTCTTTTGTGTGTCCCTGTCCATACCGGTTTTGGTGTTTGTGCTCGCATGTGTGTGCAGCAGACTGACCTTTGTCTGATGGATTGGTTTTGCCCAAATGAAGACATAAAAGAGGAGGAGCAGGTTTGTGTGACTATGTTTGTGTGTGTGTTTAATGAAAGAAAGAGGATGTTTGAGGACATACAGATGAGCAATCCTCTGCCTTGTAATTATGCACTCCTTAGTCACCTCCTTCCATTCACCCCCCCAAAATGATATGCTGCAGATTTTTTTTGTTTTGTTTTTTTGTGGGCTCTCCTCCTGCATCAGCCTCCAGCTGAGCCGCAGGTGGTGGCAATCTCTGTCTGTCCTGCTGCTCAGACGGCACAAAGCGAGCTGAGAGCTTGAGGGCTGCTGCCCAATAACACAGACTTACCTCTCAGACAGCACAGCCACGGCACATCACATGCCGGGAGGGAAGGCAAGGTCACACGCTAAAACATTTATTGTGTTACAGTGCATATGAAAACAAATGCACGCAGGTGCAGTCATGAGAAAATTGTTATATCCTTGTTTCTTTTTTAGATACACAACAGGATATGATTCCCGAAATCTTTTGAATAAAAGTAAACCGTGTTTCTCAAAGTGTCCATAAAATGTGAAGTTTGCATGCTGCTTTTTCTTGTCTATATTTTTTTTTATATTCTAATAGTTGCATTTCTAAAAAAAAACAGAAAAAAGGTGAAAATCTGTACATTAGATTAAAAAGATATGTAAATGATATATTCATATTGCATAGAAAATATGTACATTTACTTTATATGTATATTAGGTTAAAAAAACAGTCTCTGTGTAACAAATAATACAATATTTTATATGGTAACATATTTAAAATCTAAAATATTTTAAAAAAATTAATACGTTTATACTTTCCTCTTTTATAAACCATTCCTGTGTAGTTTCTTATATTCTAAACTTGACACTGATTATTTTCATGGTTTAAGAGGATAATTATTCTCTTTGTTTTTCAAGTTTGTCACCAAACTCCATCTTCGACTGCCTCTCTTTTTCGTGCTGGGCGGGTTCCTCCTGTACGATGGTGGCCTTTCGTTTTGCTAATGTAGGGTGATTTTCCCACCGTAACAGCTCCGTAATCCATCTCCTGCTCACAGAAGGTGGCGAGTTATCGTCTGCGCTGGGATTTAACGCGCCGCAGCTAAGAACAGAGGCAGTGCTTTAACAGATAAGACTCCAGAGTAAGATGGAGCATTCAGATTAGCTGTGGTGTCAAATAAATTGCATGCTTTTGGAGTATGCGCTCCAAGTTGTAAAACACTATCCTCTGTATCAGATCTGCTGCAGATTTGGGCATGGCATTCGGTAAATGAGGCATAGCCTTGCAGGGGTTGCCTCCACACAAAACCCTCAGAATGTCTCCCATTTGAGAGGAATTTCCACATAAAACTTTACAGAAGTATACAGTAGGTACTCATGATTTCACAGTTTTCCCTGCACTTTATTTCTCCCCTGGATACAAAGCCCATGTGAAAAGAGTATCAGGAGCATTTGTTTCAATAAAAAGAGGTTTTCCATTTGATATATTTTAATTGAATTGCTTAAAAAATATAGATATATAAGCATAAGCAACTCCATTTGTATCTCTGTGAAATTTAATTATGCTGTGATATTCTAGTATTGATATCCAATTTTCTGCACTGTGACCATGTTCACCGGAAAATGTAATTTTTGCTTTGGAGTGAAAACTTTTAAGACTTTAATTATCCAAGGCATAATTACTGGTGCATGCTTACAGCTGCATATTGTTATAATACGCCTAATGAGGGGAAATGGTGGTCTAGGAATACAAAATATTGCTGAAGTTTTAATTTTGCCTTTTGTTTGCCACAGCTTATATGAAAAGAATGACAACTTCTAATCATGGAAAAATATTTTAAAGTATAAAACTTTCTGATTGGTGGATTTTTCATCTACAATTTAGAAGATTAGAGAATGTTCTGTTTAAAGAGGGAGTTGCCATGTATATTAGTGGGGGTATTGCTCCCATTTAACCTTTAAATAACATTTCTTTTAAAAAAATAAAAACTTTTTTTTTGCAGATGAAGCTACAGATGATGTCCGAATTTTCCCACAGAAAATGTCATTCCTAATTTTTTCATGTAAAACAAAACATTAACTCAAGACAAGCCCCCTCTTTTCCTTTATTCCAAATAACCAATGTATTGTTTGGAGAAAAATTAAGCCAAATGGGCAACTCTTCAGAGGTCGCATTAAAAATATCTACTTAAGATCCAAACAAATGTGGTTTTGTGTGTTAATGTTTGACACTTTCTTCCTATTTGGAGTTAAAACAAGTTGTATTCTTTCTTTTGTGTTTTTATTGGCAGGAGCAGGTTGGTATTTTTATTTCAAGAATGTTTGCTGTCGGGACCGTCGTCAGACTATAACAGAAAAAGGCTGTTATCCTAAATTCAATGTTTGAAAACAGAAAAATCCCAATAAGTGGGATTCATCAATATTAGTGACTTAATATATATGGAAACAACATGTGACTTGGCAACCTATTGGTTTTTGACCTGAAATAATGTCGACATACCCAGAAATTAAATGGAAAAAGGAAAATCAGCCTAATGGTTCTTGCTACACATCAAATGAATTCATTTTAAAAACAAAAAAAAGCCCTCTGTTAAAAGAAAATTTAAAACTGGAATATTAAAAAATTGACTCTTTTTATGTAACAACATTTTACTCCTGTGTAACGATGTTCAAGGTCATAATTTGTTAAATTAACAGTTAGGAACTAGAGAACCATTTGGCTTTTACCAACATTTGATTATATGTCAGGAAAAAATCAACTATAGCTATTATTTCAGCAATTTGGGATAATGATGCACGCTAAAATTCAAGTATAGAAACAATAACAGTTCATATCCTAGCCTTAGATTTGTGATTGGGAATATGGACAATAAAAAAATGAGTTTATTTTAAATTCTGTAAAGAAACAGAAAAGTTTTCAGAACAACTGGAGTATAACACCCGTGGTTACCTGGTTTCTCTGTTTTTCTTTTCAATCTTGCCTCAATCAGGAAGTTCAAGTGTTGTCCCTTCTTTCCCACACAAAATGCACTAAATTAGTGTGTTTTAGTACTTCACTCTGTGCTGTGGTCCATGTTAGGCCCGCATTCGGGATCTTGCGTATTCATTCCATGAAGCTCCATCTACACAGCCTGTATACTTTTATTAATGCCGGGGCAACTTTGGAGCTCTTCGACTGTGGAACCAGCGTGTTTGTGACGCTACCTAATAGTTAGTGTGACCCCACTCTGTGAAGTTAAACGCTCTTCTGCTTCGTGACTGTTGTTAATAAACACCTGCACATTCATATAACGTCCCTTTTCATCTGGATTGAGACTATCACGGACGGTGAGCACGGCTTAACCAGTTCACCCTCTCTTGAGTGAGTGAGCTGCATTTGCCGGGTGAAAGCCTGAACAGTCAACGGCTGTATTACCACCGAGCTCATTTTCTCCAGAATGTGGTGGAAGAGGCGCCATCATCCTGAACAAATAGCTCCGGCCACCAGCCAACGCTTTGTGCCTTTCAAACTCACAGCCAATAATGTCCTCTGTGTGAGGTAATGACCTCAACTTCTCTTCATTGATGGCGCTGTTTATGAATACTTGAAGGCGCTTTTCAGCTCTCTGTTGGAGAAAACAGAGAAATGGCAGCATTTGTGGGTGGCATTTATCCTTTTCCAACACAATGCACTCGTCTCTTCAAAAGGCCCGAACAAAGGGAAAGTGAATGAGGAGCAACGTGAATCCTGTGTGGGGAAATGTCAGTATCACCCAAAGGACCATCAGCCACACCCACAGCTATGATCTAGTTCACATCGCTCCTCTATGTTTGCCTTCTGTCATCCTTTGTTTTCTTTTTAATTGCAGCGACTTTTTTTTAGATCTTCATAAAACAAACCATGATGAAAGGAAGCGAGTGCAGAACTTGAGTGATTCACTTCAACAGGTGGCTTTCTTTGTTCAAGTGAGCGTACTAAATGACACACTTATAACAGTGGTCAGTGGAAGTAAACACAGAAGAGACTGGAAAGATGACCAGAGCCTTTCAGAAGCTCCCACACGTTAGGGTGTAGCTGCCAGGTGGATGATTCGACCTCTCAACGTGCCAGTTGCTTTGGATGAAATCCAGTTCCAGCTGCCTCCAGAGAAAATAGAGCTGACCTTTTCCAGCTCTTGAAGATGCTGGATATAAACTCTGAAAGGGTTACGATCCTTGTATTGGCATCACTTTTTTGATTTGTATTGCTTTCTCTTGTGTTGAAGCAACTCAATTGGCATAGCATGTACAACATTTTCTTCCCTTTCTCCTGATCCACACATGTATGCTTTCAACTCATGAAAAAAAATGCTAATTTATAAGTCCTTGACCGTCCTTTTATTGGATTTTGTAGGTTTATGAGTCGCTCGCCATCGCAGGAGAGTTGGAAACATCCAAAAAGCTGCAGCCTTCGCTATTATCAGCCTCCTCGAAGTCTTCCATGTCATTTCAATCCCACCCTATTCCTCCTTCCGTCTGAAAACTCTGGTTTTGGCACTGAAGGCTGTGATACTGATGGAATCGAGTTGCTTTGGACCAACACATCAAGTGAATTACAGTAATGAGTTTCTGCAGCCCACACTGCTGCCTTCTGAAAAGATAAATTCCGCTTCAACTTGAATTAGCAGCATCATAAGCTGCCCTTGAAGACGACAGAGATGTTATCTTTGACGCAGGTTTATTCCAAGAAGCACTAAGGAAACAGACCTGTCTTTTGAGCGTGAAACATTTCACATTGTCCTTTGAGGTGAGACTTTGTCTTTAATTGATGCATGATCAAATGTGAGGGAGGCATCACAGATGTTTGGGTTTAGAAGTTATGAAAGAGCCTCAATACTTTTATGAACATCCCTGAATGTCTCTGTCTTTTTACAGGGCAGCTTTAGCAGCCACAAGAATTGCTCACACTGAGCCAGAAATCGCACAGCAACACCAGACAGGAGGGCGACACAGTGCGGCTGTCCTGTCACTTTAACTTTCTCAGAATGACAGGCGTCAGATCTGTTATTTCCAGCTCAAAAATGCACCACCCATCTGTTGTGCTCTTTGTTTTCCTTTCTTTTTACTGAGAATTTTAAACCTGTACGACCTATGGGCACTTGCGTATCATCTGCATTCCCATTGCGTGCAGCATTTGCCCGTAAGGAGTCAGTACTGACGCATTACAAATGACTAGAGCCGGGGAGTCAAACTCCAGGCCTCAAGGGCCAGTGTCCTACATGTTTTCCTACTAACCTGTCATTGAAGCTTCTTACACACCTGACCCAGGTAATCGGCAAAAGGTAGGACTGGCTTTTTCACAAAAACCAGCAAGATATTGGCCCTCAAAGCCTGGAATTTGACACCCCTGAACTAGAGAGTAGGGTAAGAACACGTACAACAGCATCACCTGTACGTCATAAATGTGTGATATTTCTGACAAATACTTCATGATATTCAACAATGGTATGTTCCATTTTCATGACGTCCCTTAAGTTGGTCGCACGAGCCTCAAGGTAAACTGCAATACACAAATACACTCCTCCACAACCCTTAAAATGCAGCTGCTACAACCCTCGATGGGCCCAGAGAACCCCAAAATTCACGGCACCCATATGGGTCAACCCCTCTTTACTGGTGCATGCAGCTAAGGCTTTAACTTTGTAAGCAAAGAGAATTGAAGTTTATATACAGAAGAGTCGGAGAAGGAGATTATCTTCCCGAAATGATTTTTTTCTTCTCTTTTTGCCACTGGCTAAAATCTGGCATTAAGCCACGCTGTATACCCTGCTGTAAAGTATGACGCCTTCTAGGTTTCATTTGCAATTAAGGTTAATTAGCAAATGTACAGTTGCCCCTAATCTTTGCTGAATGTGGATTATAAGTCTCTGTAAGACAGAAAGGCACCCTATGGACTTGCAGTGAACACACTGAATGTGAGTTAATGGCCTTAACTGTAATTAGTTTACCTTCGGTCTCCTGATTGTTCGATGAGGCCAAATATTTCATGTCCCTGCGCTGCAGGAGCACTTCTCTGCTAATGTGACCCACTGAGGCTTGTAAAGGTGCCTTTCCCTTTGCAGCTTCTGCTGTCCTTGGACGTACAATATGTCTTAAGTGCGGCGGCACTGGCACATACCCTGGGAAGCTGCACTCTTCCTTTAGAACGGCCTCTGCTGCAGTAAAGCTCCCTCTCGCATTTCAATAAATTCTCAAAGCCATAAATTGTATATTTTATTTGCATGAAAAGTCAAAAGTGCTCCTCGTTGTGTTGGCTTCTCATAGAACTGCAAGAGTTTTTAGTGTTCTCCTGCACTTGATGAACTGCTGAAACCAGACTTAGAAAATATTAAATATCTGAATAACCATTTTACATTAAACAGCGGTAAAAGTCCAATTCTAAAATGAACATGCTGAGAAACCAACAAAACAATAAAAGCCTATTGCGTTGCGGTTCATTGTCACAGAAAGAAACAGCGTTCATTAATCCGTCCTCCGTCATTTCTGCGTCTCACTTCCGTCCCTCCGCAACGCAAGCTTTACGCAGGATTTCTATCACTGGTTCGTGACCCGTCGATGTCACGGCAAAAAGCCGGAAAAACTGGAAACGGGTTTCAAAATAAAACTGTATAAAATTTCTATTATATTCAAGGTCACGTGCCCACACAATAACGCACATCAACACCGGCGTCCATTTTCGACATAGATGACAAAAGTTTAATTTCAGAACTAAAAAACTTAACATAAAAAGTCTTTTGACAAAAAAAAACAGTCAATTTACAAGGATTTGGAGGGGAAGGAGAGGGCATGAGGCCTGACTAAGTTATGGAGATTAAGATTAAAGGGGAAAACATTTGTTTCATTGAAAGTTGTAAATGACATGTTAACATGTAAATTGTACACAAAAATGTATCATACAGTTAATCATCTATTGCTGCTGAAATCAGTGATTTTTGTCACTTTTTCATTTGTTTCTTCTCATACCTGTTTTATTTTTCTGAAACTTCAGACTCACATGTTTGGTCAATCTTTTTTAATGCTGATCTGCTGCTTACATTTTGGGGGGTTTCATGTGTTTTGAGTTATTTTGTTATCGCTCAAACATCAACATAGAAAGTTTTGGCTGCAAGACGTAATTTTTTTTCCCTCCAATCCAACTTCTTCATGCATGCGCTTACAGCCAGCTGGTAATAAATTACATACTCATATCTTATCAGTGTAATAGTTTCTTTCCTCTTTTGTGTTTTTATTTGGAACTCAGTGCTGAGAGCCACTTTAAACAGAAAACATGACCTAAAATATTTTTTTAAAGCAGCTTGTGTTCGATCAAAGTAACATAACTTCAGAAATGATGAAAACACTGAACACGTCTTCCATGCTGGCTGGTAGTTACTTTGCAACAATGCACTATGGGGATGATGTTTTATGTTAGCTCCAGGAAACTGAAAGCCAAAACCAAACACATCTTTGTTGTTTTGTCTGGCTGTACTATTTTTTTTTACAAATGAACTTCGGCTTCAGTGAAGAAAAGTATATTTATCAGAGGAGCTGAAGCAGTATTTTCCGTGAATCACTCTTCTATTAAAGGGTAAAGAGTAGCGCAGCTTTAGCTGACCCTCTCTGTGACACTCAAACTGAAAGCTGATAGTTTCTCGTCCATATTCAGCAGCAGCATTGTTAAGATTAATGGCAGGCATTAAGTCCATTGCCATGTCATACTTCAGCTATTTAACTTCCTTTGAATTTGAGAATTGGCCATGGGGAATAACATTATCACTTGAGATGGTAATCTCACCTGCTCATTGCTGCGCTCTGACAGACCCTATTGTGACTTGGCCCCTTTTGTTCACACAGAAAGCTCCATTCCACTTTTATAAACTCCACTTTTCTGCTGGTAATAAAACAGCTCCATATTATTTTGGTGGATTGGTTAAGCGTGTAATTTATTCATTAACCTGGCCAATGTCTGCCTGGCTGAATCACTGAGCCACCGGGCGTGTCCAAGAGCTGGGTCTCTAATACGGCCTAAAGTGTATGTCATTAATAATGTTATGCTGACATGATGCGAGGCTGATCTGTCCTGGTATGTGGGTTTTTGTGGGGCTGCCGTCATTAGAGGCCATGCCTGGCCGGACGGTTGGCTGCTTCCTCTCCCCTTCCAATGGGCAGTCAAGTGTTTCCTGTTAGCTTTCAGACGCTGCTTCTCTGTTTGCAGCAAGTTTGTCCATCATCTGACTGATGGCTCATCCTCCTGATGCACCACTGTTGTTCATGTATATACCCATCATTGACAGCTCCTTGTGAGTCTGAAGCACTGGACAGTTTAATGGCTTAGGATGATGAGGTGTAAAACCTGATCCTATCTTCAAATCCTGCTGGGAAAAAAAAGCACTTCTGTAGAATTTAGGTGTAAACAATAAAATGTAATGGATATTTAAAAATCTTAATTCCTTATCTTTTATATATTTTTTTGAATATACCCCCCAGGAGTTTAAATATCTTGAGGTCTTGTTTACGAGTGAAGTAAGATCGGAGCGTGAGACTAAAGGCGGATCGGAGCAGCGTCCGTAGTTATGCGGTCACTGTCCCGGTCCGTTGTTGTGAAGACAGAGCTGAGCCAGAAAGCTAAGCTCTTAATTTACCGGTAGCTCGTCATTCCAATACTCACCTATGGTCATGAGCTCTGGGTCATGCCTTAAAGAACGAGGTCCCTAATACAAGCGGCTGAAATGAGCTTCCTCCATAGGGGGGGCTATAGGCGCTCCCTTAGAGATAGGGTGAGAAGCTCGGTCACCCGCGAAAAGATCGGAGTAGAACTGATTCTACTCCATGTGGTGAGGAACCAATTTAGGTGGCTCGGGCATCTAGTCCGGATGCCTCCTGGACGCCTCCCTGAGGAGGTGTTCCTGGCATGTCCCACTGGGCGGAAGCCCTGGGGAAGACCCAAGAAACGCTGGAGAGACTACGTCTCTCGGCTGGCTTGGGAATGCCTCGGGGTCCCCCCAGAGGAGTTGGGGGAAGTGGCTTGGGCGAGGGAAGTCCCGGCCACTTCCCCCAGCTATGCGGAAGAAGATGGATGGATTTATCAACACAACTTTTTTTGGATTTGAGGCCTGGGTGTGTACAAAAGCATTGTGCAGGCATTTCACTTCTCACCCAACATCCTGTGTTCTTCTGTTTGGTTTTCCAAGCTGGTAAAACAACAATCAGAGATATTTGTGGTATTCAGACAATACCCTGTAAAGGGGGAAAGGGATGAACCAAGTCCTTTATTCATGTTTCATGCTAAAAAAAAAAAAAAGGGTCCAAAACATGCTGCCGAATTTGATGTCTCAGTTAAAAAAAATGGTAGAAAAGAAATTTAAAAAATATTCAGATGTTGCAACTTCAATCAAACAAAGATGTGAGATTTCTGCCTTTCTCAACCAACCTTGATCAGGCCTAGGGATAAAAATGAGGACATATTTTCTCCTTGTTTTCTGCAGCAAGTTTTGCTTGTAAAATTACCTAAATGAATAAAATGAACTGAATTGGTAACCATCAAATGGCCATGTTGCTTAAAACCCAATCGAAGCTCTAAAACATAGTTAAACATGTGTTTCTAATGATGAAGCACATCAGCACAGCTCTGTGACAGCAATGATTGACTGCAGATCAGTGTGAAAGGCCTGTAAAAGCATTTCATCTCTAGTCCCTTCATCTCATATTTGGGTCACATGGTGGAAAACTCTCTCTGTGCTTCAATGCTTTCTGTTTCTTTCATTGTCTCCTTTCTTGTTGTCTGTCTCCCATGGTGTCATTTTTTTTCCCGATCGTTCTCTGACTATGCTCCCTGTATCTCTCTGTCTCCTAAATTGTTCTCTTTCTTGCCTTTTTTATATTTACAACAGGCACCATGTTTACAGCCATGCACAGCTTCTATCCCAGCTGCCAGCGCTGCACAAACTTAAAAAGTGTTACCACGGTAATAGTCCATTGTCAACCACGGAGCGAGTTGCAGGGTTCAAAGCGAGCTCTAGTAGCACAGATCTCCCAGAGAGCCACTCCTCTGGCAACGCACCGCCAACCAAACTCGACGCTCAGCCAGAGCTCTTGTCAGCCAAACCTGCTTTTCATGCAACATCAGAGCTGTCAGTCAGTGGAGCAGCAGAGGATATTGAAACTGCTTAAGATCTGCAGCATTCTACACAACACTGGCATAAAATAACACACACGCAGACATCCATTTTAAGGGAGGGGCGGGGTTGTCGAGGGGCAAATGCAAACTAAGGTTACACAGCCTGGGGCACAACTTTGAAAGCAAAGCTGTCAGTAAACACAGACTTTATCTTGAAAGTTACTCTCATGCATGATATGCCAGAAATGTTCAGACGGTATCTGTTGATTGTTGATTTAAAGTTTTTAGTCGCCCCGACCTGATATTCAATATGTTCATCAAACTGCATATGTTTTTGCTGATTTCAGTCAAATCAACTATATCTGAACCAGGAAATAGACTGTCTCATGTGAAACAGGAAAATGATTTTTACTGATTTGCTGCCATAGTCGAACACTAAGGTTAATACAACTTCATATAGAATAACTTTTCTTTATTGAGTGTCTAATAAAAAAAAACTGAACAGGAAGAAATGTATAACCTTGATAACCGTGACTTGATTCCTTTGTGACTTATCTCATCGAGAAATTTACACCAAGTTGGTTAAGGCAACTGACTTCTGTACTTTAAGGAAACGTTAAAGAAAAGTTATCACTTCATTTTGCTTTACATTTACAAATGTGATTTTCATAATTGCTTCTGCTAGATCCAGGAACCTATAACAGTAAAATAGCCAATCGGGTCTGTTTCTTTCTGATCAAAGTACTCAGACCGCAACATCTTATTTTACCCTTTTGGAAAATTTGATGCTGCTTTGCTATTATATTTTTACTTTTATATTTGTTTTTAGGCGTGAATAAAAAAGGAAATATAAAGACAAAATAGCATTTCTCATATTATGGAATTCTCTTTTACTTTTGACAGAATCTCATATGACTTTTCTTTAAAATAAAAGACGCTCGTCTGTGCCACATAGGATCATCCCGCTGTAGCCATTGTACTCCTAATGAAGGTTTTTAGCAATGCAAGACAAAAAGGACATTTTCTCTTGATATGCCTTAAGTTTATTGTGGTGAACTGTTATCATTTTTCCTGCTGTTGCTGTCAACCTGAACTTTAATATGAATTCATTGGTTTTATGATCCGATAGAAAAAGTATATATAACTATATGTATTTTAACAACTCCCCTCTGGTCAGCGATTAACCATTGTTGTGCAGCATAAGCCTATATTTGCTTTAAACTCATAAAATATAGTAACCAATTAAAGAGCATCAATTTTCTTACCCAAGTTTTGCTTAGTATTTGAAATGTGTGAATTCTGGAGAAAGCGGAGAGTGAACAAGAATATCAGCAAGGATGTAAAAACCTTTACATAGTTTATCTTACTTCTGAGTGCATGTTAAATTATAAACTAAGCCAAATTAAATCAATGTTTCTTTAGTAATATTTACTTTCAAAAATGTCAATCCTTTTATTTATCTTGTGCCACAGAGCCACTATGGAGGTGGTGACTCTGGAGCATCAGGCTGCAGACCCCTGCACTAGACAGGGGTCTGCAGCCCCAGGCTGTGCTAGTCAGTGTTTATAAAATATAACGAGCAGTTTACAAGTATAGCTGCAAAGTAAGGCCAAACATCACCCTTTCTTTTGCAATTATACTTTATTAACTTTTCAAGAAAAGAACACAACACAAACCAGCAAAGCACAGCAAGATATCTGATAGGAAAAGCTGCACACACCATATACGTTACAATAACATGTTGGGATGTTTTCTTAAAACAGTTACTAGATACTTAGAAAGATCAAAATGTGAGCCTCCTTTACAAAGTATATCAGACAAATTTTGAGGAAGGTGATCCAGATTAGGCTGCCACAACTTGATGAAAATGTCAGAGTTACCCTTTAACAGGGCACTGAGGCGTTCCATTACAAAAATTTTAAAAGTCTCTTTGTACCACTGTGTAACGGATGGAGGTTTTATTTGTGTTTATTTGTAGAATAATACATCTCCTAGCCAGGAGTAAAAGTTTTTGGAGCAACCTCATCTGTCCAGGTAACACAGGCAACCTCCCTGACTGGCTTAAAAGAAACAAAACAGGGTCCAGGGAAATAGACCTATGAAAAATTGAGCAGAGCGCCGCAGCAACATTTTGCCAAAATCTGGAGATGGACTGACACCACATCACCCTTTCTTAAATGTGGAGGACACTTGAAATGTATTCAGTTTCCGAAAGGCAAAGAGAAGTCTTGGTATGATGTCCGCCTGGTGGTTTGTTAATATTCAGGTTTGTGAATCTGCTTCTGACTTTGTTTTAAACGGAACTCCTTCAAACACGTCACGCTTCTTTCTACCTTTTAGGGTCAGAGACGTTTGCTTTTTAATATGAAGTCTGTAGAAGTAAAACTCTTGGTCTGTAGTATTTTTCTGACCAAACCTCGATCTGACCCTGAGCTTGCTGATGTCCACACCTGAGACGTTTGGTGACTGGATTGCTTTTCACTCGTGAGGATCAATGATGTTCTGTTTCTCTTTTCAGTCATTGTGTTTGTTTTTGTGCTCAAATTCTTAGTGTATCCTCTTTGGTTATCTAACTCTTGACTCCACATCTCTCTTCTGCCCTCTTGCCATGTTCACACCTGGTTTGAGTTGTTCAGTTCATTTCTG
The DNA here is from genome assembly GCA_037389245.1 of Oryzias sinensis. Classification (NCBI taxonomy): domain Eukaryota; kingdom Metazoa; phylum Chordata; class Actinopteri; order Beloniformes; family Adrianichthyidae; genus Oryzias; species Oryzias sinensis. Next base: position 17,322,848 of record CM074489.1, on the reverse strand, counting down.
AAAATGCTCTCATCACATTTTACGTCATATCTCTGCTTGCTTTATGTTATTGCATCTTCCTTGGTGTATGTGTTTTTTTTGTCATTTGTTTCCGGCCTCAACCTTGGATCACAAGCTACAACAGTGACACCTTTTTCAAAGTGTAATTATGAACTCCAAATTATTTTCACCTTTTCTGCATTGATGTGCATCAACAAATACATGCCATCATTTCTAAGTAGGGTGTCAATAGCAGCAAACAAATGAAACTTCTGCAATTATAGAGAGCAGCTGTTCATATAGGAGTGATAATTAGGAGCTTGTGGTTTTAGCCTACCCTTTAAGAGCCTTCAAATGACAAAAAACAAACTAAAATATATTTTACATCCAAAGTTGAGTGACAGTCACTGAAACCCCAAAATGTCCCATTTGCGCACATTTTGAAATGACTATGAAGGGACTTACTGTACTTTTCACTAAAAGAAAAAAACCCTTCAACTTAAAAAAATGCCCAAAGCTGTACTGAGTCACTGCAAAGGACAATGTGAACCAAAATATGTAATCGTCTGCACCACAACTGTACAATAAATCATCCTCCCACTCTCAGTCTGACACCAGCTCCAGTTGGCTGGATGCCTTCATTCCACACAGCTTATTCTTACAGCTTCTGTGCATTTACAGCCCAACTGGATGCTTTAGCTTGAGCAAAGGCATCATTATGCCTTTGTTTTTATTCATGTATTTAGATTCTATGCATAGAAGAAAGCTGAAAGCTAAATACTCTGCTGTGGTTTATCACTCTGTGACCAGTTTAATAAACAGAAACGGCTCATATAGCTTGTCTTACACAGAGTTTATTAATCATTACTGATTATTCTATCAATATTAAGTGAAATGGTGTAACTTATCTCTAACAAGTTCAATTATTAGATAATTCACTCGTTTTTTTATTTTTTTTCTTAAAAAATATATATGTATACATGTTGGTGGGGAGGGTGATGGGACATCACTGTGGGTAATCAGGAGATGTCCCCTCAGTGCCCTACCGGCCAATTTTAACTGCACCCCATTTGTACACACACCCTTCCCCCCTCAAAATATACACTCCAACATAAACACACACATATGCACACACCCTCACTAACACACACGCACACAGTCATTTCGCAAGGAAGGTGGGACCTTGGACATCTGTCCCCTACCCCATCCCTGGTGGGGCGTGCGGGGCCCTTGGTGGTGGCGGCCGTGTCCCCCGGGTGACGGTTTCCTGGGCCCGGCTGTGCTCTCTCTGCGCGGGGAGAGGGATCCCTGAGCTTTCTGGCAAGGCCAGGAGCCGGGGATCATACCACACCTGAGTCGGGGGTGTCTGTGTCCCTGTGGGGTGGGTTCTGGTCCTTGCCGCCCAGTGCTGGGCCTCGCCAATTTCCATCTGTGGCCGAGCCTGGTCGGGCCATGTCTACAACAACCCTTGTGGGCCCCCTTTTCCCTGGGGTGCCCCCCTCCTGGGCGGGGGGGCAACTGGCCCATGTCTTGCACCTTTCTGGACCAACCGTGGGCCTGGTGGATGGCTGCCAGGAGCGCGGAGCGGGTCTCCCTTGGGGGGTCCTGACTCGTACCTGGGGTTGGGGCGGGGGGATGCCCAGATCCCCTGGGTGGTGATGGGGTGCTTGTCTGGGGCTGTGGGCACCCCTCTGGGGTGGGGCCCGGCGTTGGGCCCTCCTGTTGCTGCGGGGGGCTGCTCTCCTGGTTGGGCTGGGGCGGCACTCTCTTTCCCCCCATGCCTCCCTGCTCCATGGCTCTGGGGACCTCGTGGCAGTCCTGCTGGCCCTGGCCTGGGTGGCGGACGTGGTCACCCGGGGGGCGGTTGTTCTCCGCCTGCTGCCGCGTGGCGTTGGGGGCTTTTGGTCTTGGTGTGGGTATGGCTGGTCCCCCCCCCCTACTTTTCACATTCCATCATCCATTTTAGAAGAACATAAACACTCAACTGAGCACTATGGAGTCCTATACTGTTCATAATTAAATAAATAAATATTTAATTAAATAAATAAATATGAACTCATGCAAATACACAATCAACCAATAAATCTCTCATAAATATATAAAAAGATCATGAAATGGTGAAAAAGCTGCACACAGATTTTAAATTAGCCATTATATTATTCAATATATTTCATTTTGCGTTAAAAAACCTGTTCAGTATTTTAAAACTGCATTTTAAAATAATATTATTATAATTCTACTTCTTTTTTCAGAACCTCGGTTTTCAAAATCAATATTTTTCAAAGTAGCTTTGTTTTTATTTAATGTTGCTGTTTTTCACAATGGCTTATTTATTTCATGAAGAGCTTTTTCAGGAGAAATTAGTCTATCTGTCAATCAGTGAATGTGGGCGGGATCTAAACGCTCATTGGCTCATCCATGGAAATCGACTCTTATTCCTTGATACCCGCTCAGCGGTGTGCCAGTCAGATAGATGCCATATTTCAGCGATATCCGTGCGGCTTTGCTGTCATTTGATACAAAATATCTGTCTGCAGCAAAATATGCAAACATGGACGACTCTGTTTTTGTAGTTTGAGGGTTTTGTGGACCAAAGGAGCTCCGGTCGTCCACGTGTCGAAGTTCCCCATGAAACACTCCTGACTCTTACACCATTCACTCAGCTCTCCTTGGCTCTGCAGCTAACAGCTCTGCTCTTTTTTTTTATTGAACAATTGCAACATACAAAACAAGAAAATACAACAATTATGCACATATAATGTACGGTAGAATTCTGAATACAGAAAAAACGTGTTTGCTGTCTGAGCTCACAGATCCAGTCTGACGTGATCGTGCTTTACACTGTGTCGGCTCGCAGGAGGCGAGCTGGCGGACAGACCGAGAGTCAGACCAGGCAGCAGCGGATAGCGGAACAAGCCTGCTCGGGCCTCCTGAACCTTATGATATGTTTTCTATTTTCATTGAGACAATGATTATAAATCAGGTCCTCTGGTTTTATTTTTCCCTCTCTGGGAAAATGTTGAACCTTTCCTGCGAAATTTTCTCTTTCTGGTTGTAAAACGCAGCGGAGATCTGGGGTTTCGGTTTGATTTGGGGGATCACTTCCCAGTTCGGACCTCTCAGAGCGGGTTATTAAAAGATTCAGTCTCTATACTTTGGATATACTTTTTTATCATTACTTTTCCGGCGAACTGAACAACAGACCCTTAACTTGCGCTCACACACACTCACTCTCGTGCTGCCTGGGCGCTCTGATTTACACATAATTTTGACGTAGTTTGACTGTAGGACCTGAAGCAAAGACTCTCTGGGATTATCTCATGAACTCAAACATGGAAACATTGTTATCATGTAGAACTATTCAAAATAAATAAACCTGATCTTTTTACAGTCCATGTGCATTGTGCATCCATTCATTTTAAATGAGATTGACACAGCCACAGCTCCATGTGGCTATCAGGCTAAAAACATTAGCTGCTAGCTCCTCCCACACGCGGCATGGTGCGTTCATGGAACTCCAGTTCATAGAAGTTTTGTGGAACTCCAACAGCCACCCAGCCTAACTTAGACCACTACTAAATGTTCATGAGAAGATGAAAATTGCCGAACCGACCACAAAATCACCCGAATTATGCACACTCGCCCAAAGCCACTTTTATCCGCAAATTTAGAACCAAAACTGCCCAATTTATGGTAACACTGTGGATGTGTTGTGGTGCATACTCCCACTAGTGTTGAGGGGTGGCCATCGCGCCGTCACGTTCGCTGAAACATCTTCGATCGATGTAGTTAGGGTGCTGCTGCTCATGTCTGAGTAAAGGAGTAGCCAATCACAAAAGTGTCTCCGCCTTGTCTGGTTTGATTGACAGATAGACTCATTCTCCTGAAAAAGCTCTTCATGAAATAAATACGCCATTGTGAAAAACAGCAACATGAAATAAAAACAAAGCTACTTTGAAAAATATTGATTTTGAAATCCAAGGTTCTGAAAAAAGAAGTAGAATTATAATAATATTCCACATGAATAAAATGAATATTTTGAAATGCTGTTTTAAAATAATGAACAGGTTTTTAAAGCAAAATGAAATATATTGAATAATATAATGGCTTATTTAAAATCTGTGTGCAGCTTGTTCACCATTTCATGATCTTTTTATATATTTATGAGAGATTTATTGGTTGATTGTGTATTTGCATGAGGTCATATTTATTTATTTAATTAAATGTTTACTTATTTAATTATGAACAGTATAGGACTCCATAGAGGACGGCCACCCCCCCCCTTGAGATTTGTATTCTATCTGAACCTGACCGTAATGATAAACATCCAGTAGCTTGTTGTGGGTAGCTCTATATGCTGCTTCATGGTTTTACCCCCATCCTATGATCACCCTCCTATCCCCCCTCTTTCTAACACCCCTCTCTCTTCTTCCCTTCTTTCCTTTTCCATCCGGTCCAACACAAAAGAATTTCAAAAACAAATAAAATAAATAAAGTTTGGCCTCGATAACAAAAGGGGTTTATTCAGACATACCTCTGGTTTGTCAGAAGATTCATAACCCCTGTTGTAGAAGTAAAATATGTCCAACACAAGAGGCCTATTGGACAGCTGGGCAGGACAAGTTAAAAAATAAAAAATATATATATACATGTTCAAACTTTTTTTTCATTTGTCACTACTGTATTACTTTTGAAAGACCAACGTATAAAATGCAATAGTTTTACATAACATTGAAACATAATCTTTAAATTTTGTTTTACATACATGCACTGTGAACCAGAAAAAAAACAAAATCACAATACAACAGACAAGCAAACGCAATATGAACTGTTTATGTGTTTGTACATCTACACAGCCCAAGAGTGACATGTCATCACACTGTGCTTTGTGCAAATTAAATTTTGCACATTTTGCACAGGTCATGCTTGTCTTGACATGGTCACATGAGTCACTGCCATCCTAGTGGGCCCTGGCACTGTGGTTATTATGTCTCGGACAGTTTTACCTGACGCATATTTGGAGATGAAGTCCAATGTATTTCACCATTCTTTGATATGAATGTCTTGCTTGGAGGAACAGGAATAGTAATTCCCTCATCTGGTTCAAATTCAGAATCATTAAAATCAGAATTTAGCTCAAGATAGTCTTCTTCTGATCACGATCAGTGATGACTTCCACAGCCTCCTGAACTGTCATCTTTCTGCTTCAGTTGCTCATTTTGTAAAGTTCTGCCTGACATAGTTTAATGTTGGAAGGACTCCCATGCAAAGAATCTTTTATATGTTTTGCCCCTCCCCTGTTACAAAATGAGCAACTGAAGCAGAAAGATGACAGTCCACACTTTGGTGTAACATCTCGCTGGACCAGACCTTTGAACAAACTACTCTTCGGTCAGGTTTTTTTTTTCCCACCCCCACTTCTATCCCTGATTGGAACCACTTTTGATCTGCACCTGCACAGCAATGGTGCATTGTGAGCTACCCACAAACTGACAATGAGAACTTGATCAACAAACCTATGAAAAAGGAACTTTGACAAAGACGCTACACCCAACGGAAAAAGGAACTTTGAAAACCAAAGACTGAAAAATACACTCCATTCTCCACTGTCTCAACTTATGTTTAGTTATATGTTTTCTTTGTGTTTTAATGCATTCAATTGATTACTTTATTCCTGTGTTGCGTTTTCCATCCACACACTCTGGGCTCCATGAGTCGAATAAGTCTTCTGTAGGTCAGAGCAAGCTAAGCAAGCGTTGCAATTAATATTTTTAAAGATATTTGACGATTTGGTGCGACTGAACGCTACAAAAAAAATGCTTTTTTTTTTTATTCATGTGTGCTTACACAAAAACAGCAACTGCTTTTCACAGTTGAACTGAAGCACAGTTTCTGCATTGAAAGGACAATGCTAAAATTATATCTATTTTATGTGCTATTGTCAAATGTAATATCTCAACTTTTCGTATTAAAATCAATAATTAAACTGCTTGAAAAACATATTTTTCACCCTTTCACTTGTAATGGCCTTCCGTTGTGCTGTTCTTATTTGCCACCCTTCCAAAGACCTGCGCCCCCCCAGATAAAATGTCTAGCTCCGCCACTGCTGAGCTAATAGTAAATACTTGCAGTTTGCTCAATGGATTACAGTAAACAAAGATAGCAGATGTCCACTCATGAGTTTTAACACTCCTATTTTTAGCTTGCTATCCGCTAAAACTTGCTTTTTTTTATAGTCTTGCACTTAACAGACTTTTAAATCTGGTAAATTTCCTCCACCAACCTCTTGTTCCACACCTCCCGCCTACAAATCTAAAACTCTGCAGGCGAAAGGAATGAATGAATCAGATCACAATGTGAGCTGTGCTACTCTCAGGTTACAGACTGTGCAAACCCAGAACAGCAGGACTCCCCTTCCTCAAAAACTAAAAAAGACACGTCACACTTCTTCTTTTTTATTTTTTTGAGAATTCTGTGCCTACTGTTACAAAGTTTTTCATTGATTTGTTAATTTTCAAACAACTAAACAAGAAGCCATTCTTTTATCCTCTTTTGTCTGCAGCACTTGAACTTTTTGGGAAAATGGAATGAATGGCAGGCTTAAAGGATTTTCCTACTCGAGGAGCTCAGACTATGTCCTTACTGTGTTTTTAAGATGCAGGAAAGCAGGTGTGTTGCTAAGCTTTAATCACAAAGAATGTGAGATTCTGACTCACAAAAGATGACAATCTTTATTCAAGAGGATTGGAAAGATTTTCCTGTGGACATTTTCATGTGGTTGTTTAAAATATATGTTCGCCTCCTCATTTAATTTCTCATTTTTACCCCTTTGATTTTACTCAACTTAAAAAGTAGTTAACTGCATCACTGCCTGAATTGCCACAAATATCCCATTCAAGTATAGATTTTTTTTTCCTTGTATATTTATTTTTATTTTAGTCCTAATAACTTTTTTCAGTCTGTTGTTTTTTGGTTTAGATTTTCTTTCATACCTTCTAATCACTCTCTTTGATTCTCTCTGGAGAGATGCATTTTTACCTCTCGTCCTCATTTATAAGTGTGCACTGATGTGGATGATGCACATCCATTGGTGCATCTTTTCTGGATCCAGCAGCTATGGCCTGTTGCCTCGGCCTCCTCAGGGACCACAGCTGAGCAGAGAAGAAAGAGGAGTAATGCTTTAGCTTCAACCCTCTTGGTTTCCTTATCTTATCAAGCTCCCTCACACTGTAAAATACTCACACTGACACACAAATGTGTGTTTTCACAAACTTACATCCGGCCTTTCTGGAGATTTCCACCATGCATGTCTTCTCGTAATTTCCTCGCAGGTGCAAAGCGTGGAGCAGGTGTACCTGAGACCTTAATTACTCTTTGCCTAATCAAGTGTTGCAGTAAGCAGTCATCATCAATGTTATTGAATCCACCTGCTCTTACCAGCTATATCAATTCAAAATCCCTGCAGTTAGAAGCGCCCCGAAATTGAGTGTTTGATAACTGAGTAATCAGAGTAAAAGGACGGCGGCATCGCTGCTCCATCGAGACTCTGACACAGACGACTATGCCAGAAAGGTTTAGTGTCTCACTTTAGATGGGTTTTTTTCTATAACCCCCTTTTAGAACAGAATCTTCTTGTCCCATTGATTTATGTTTGTGTTGCAACATTTTTGTTTTTCCGTTCAAATGTACACAAAATAATTAATTTCATTTTATTTATTTTATATTGGACTACTTTGAATAAGATAATAATAATAATACAATCCAACATTTGAAAGTGTTTTGATTTTGATCCAGATCTATTTATTTGCGGTTTATAAACAATTTTCATTTTACATCTGGAAATCAAAAATAAAGTGAAAAATTTCATTGCAAATTTTGTCAAATTTGTATGCCTTTACACGCTAATTGATCAAAATGTCCTCCTAGTTTAATAATCTGTGAGTAATTCTTTTTTAGTGCATGATTTTTATCTCTATACTGAATTAATGGCTGTTAAAATGGAGCGGGTGATCATGGCAAAAACTTGAAAATATTTATTAAATGAATTCTCTATTTTTTTATTAGTCAAACCTCTGTACGCCATTCCCCTACATGTAATTCATAGTTTAGTTATTAATTAGATGCCACTCTGGCTTAGTAAAAACAGGATATAACATTTTTTTTAAAAAGACAGAAATAAGTATGTCATTATACAAAACCCCAGTGTCCTGATGACAAATTCTTTCATCTTATCTATCCCTCTGAATGGTCTTAATGAAGACTCATCAAACTCACAGTGCTTGACAACGCAATCACCATGGAAACAAGAGTCATGGCAAAGCACCGCCCTTCACCAGACGCTGTGAGCCAAACCCAGACTTCAAGAGTGTACACATGATGTTTAAACACACACAGTTACAGTCAAACACAACATGATGCTTCTCACACATGGCAGCGGCTGTGTCAGTGGGCGGTCCACGGTGAGCCAGAAACACACTAATGGATAATGACAGGGTTTGACAGCAGGAGAGTGAGCTGAGTCACTCCAGCCGAGCAGGCCATGAATAAAAGAACCGAATGCTGTCTGAATATCGCGCGCTGACTGGATTTCCTTTGATACTGTGCTATTCCTGCCAGTCTCCCTTGGTAATCCCGCTCATGACATCAGGTTGCCCCGCTACTTTTGTGAAAGCGGCAGCAGCTGCCAGCAAGAGAGTCGGACAGGAGGGATGGAAAGTCACCCTGGCCACTAAGCCAGCAGTCATATAGGCTGCTCTCAAAAAAATGGATCATCCTGATTTCTTCTCGAGGGTTTCTTAGCTTCCAAAATGTATACTGAAAACATTTCCACACGTAGGTGAAACCTTTAGAAATTCAAACTTCCCCAATAACAGATGCTATTTTTGTTTATGTGTCACATTCTTTAAAAAAGGAACTGGGGAATTGTTCCCTGTTTTATAACAAGTTTATGTGAGATACAAAGACTTTATTTGACAATGTTTTGATTTTGATTATGGATTTCACTTCTTTCTTGTGTTAATACAAGACTAACTTTCAGTAAAAACTGCCAGAATGATCCGCCCCCACTGAGTGGAGTCCAATTAAAAACATCAGAGAGCCCCAGCTTTGACCGTTGGCTTGTTTTTCAGAAGACAACATGTTAGTGAGTCTGTTCTCTTAGGCACAAACAGCTCTGACAGAAGACTGGATGTGTAGTTTGTCTGATTAACCCGCTTTTGCTTTAGGAAGACAACTTGTGAATTCAATTCCAGAAATCCTAGACCTGACGTTTCCCCTCCAATTCCAGTCGGACACGTTAAATGTTGCTCTCTCTTTGTCAGTGTCACATAGACGTATAAATGCTACTCCAATTATTCTGCAGCCTCTCTGCTCGCTGTCAAATTACCAGAGCAGGGAGCAGAGCATGGCTTTCGCTGCACCTCGCTGGCATTTTGCCTTGACAGGGAGAAGAAAGGATTTGAAGATAGCACGACGAGGGAGGACTCACGGCACAATGAGCATTGAAAATGCCGGAGCCAGGTAGTCAGACAGAATGGGGCTGAGAACTGTGGCATCACAGGCTGTGGATGGTTTTCAGTTGATTTTCACAACAACAATGCAGAGAAACCAGATCATGACTCACACCAAAACAGATACGTTTGGTGAAAATTCATTTGGATTACAACCATCTTCTTCTAGCGAAATATTCAGGTAAAATTTAAAAAATTGATTTTATTGGGTTTTTATCTTAAGCTGCAGTGTTGAGATACTTTCGACTACCGTAACTCTTCAACCGTTTATATAATCAACATCATTCCACCAGATTCTGAAGCGGAGAAAATCTGCCTCGTGCCGATATGTAACACTTTACAGTGGTGAGGTGCTTTTGCAGTTTACGTAAACTAATTCTGTCAAAATCAGCTCATATTGATCGCATTAAAGGTCGAGGGCTTAAGGTGCCTCAAAGAGCTTGTGTGATTCAGGTGTCTGCAGCGACATCTCTGGAGTTAAAGGGTTTCATTGTAAAAAACATTCAAAAATGTGTAAGATTTTTAATTAATGTGTAAGATTTAATTCTCACGGCATGGAGGGATGAAGAATCTCACAGAAATGCTCAAACGTCTCTTTTTGAAAGCTCAAGTGAAGCTTCAAGTCTTTGGCTTGAAGTTCTAGTAAATTTAAGATGAATTTTTATTTTTTCACAAATTATAGTTAAGGTGGAGTCACAGGAACAGACATTGGTTGCACTTTATTTATTTGTTTGTCTGTTGTTTTTTTCTCTGTTTTTTTTTTTTTTTTTTTTTGCTTTCCAGCAATTAAAAACAACAAAATGTTTAAAACATAAATGTTTTTTTTAACTGGATTAACAAATATTTTCTGGAATTTAAAATAAGAGTCAACAAATTATCCTCAAGTTTTAAACTTTGAGTCCCCATCTCTGGAATTTTTACCAGAATAGTTTCAGAAATGTGTTTTTTCTTTATTCGGTTCAGTCGGGTTCTTCTTGTGTTTCACTCTAGTTTTCTATCATACAGTTGAAAAAAATGGTTACTCAAGGTCGACACTCAAATTCCTGCCCTTTGATTAACAATCATGCAAACAAGATACCACTTATGATTTCTGACTTTTTAGCTTGTTCCCAACATTGCTGCTTCATCTTTCATTTATTGGCAGTCAGCTGCACGAAATCCTCAGCAACAAGTTGTGCTTGATAAATGACACCTCAGCTCTGGGGACCATGGAGCAACAGCCACCTGATGTGCGCATGAGCTATTTCAGGCATAAAGGATTGTCAGTCAAAGTGACATCTTTTTGCAGCATTCACCCTCAAACACACACACACACACACACACACACAGTCACAGTCTTCTCATTAGCACCAAGCTGCAGAGGGCTTGAGTAAGTGCTGCTCCGCTCAGAAGTTCACATACACCTCTCTGCCTGTCAGAGCTCAATCACGCAAAGCACTGTGGGACCACAAGTCCCTGTGAAAAAAAAAATATCTTGAAGCAAAAGTGTTGCAGCAGTTATTTCGATTGTTATTACCATCCCAGAATGAAGAAGGGAGAAATCTCTCGCAGAGACTGTTTTAGAGCTCATTGTTGTACGGTGCTGCTTTTGTTGTTTGGTTGCTTATCATGAATAGTCGATGGGGAGAAACACAGAAGGCACAGCAAGGAGCATGAGGAAATTATAGGTTGCAGTTTGGAGGCCAGAAGTGATGTACTGAAGAAGAATGGGGCGGCGGGGGGAAGAGCAGATAAGAGACTCTGAGAGGGATGGAGCACAAATCAGCATCTAGAGAGGAAAAGCATAACTATGGAGGGGGATGCAGAGAAAAACAGAGGTGAATTTGAGCTAAGAAAGTGCTGGAGGCTAAGCAGGAGCTGCTGTAAAAGCCTGGAGTGGTCCTTCGTGTGGGGGGGCTTGAGCCACAGAGGTGAGGCCTGTTTAGAATCCAGGGCTTCAAGGCCGCCTACATAAAAGCCAAGACGTTTGGAGGCTTGAACCCAGCTGATGCTGGTATTTCTGTTCCCATTATTCCCAATGTAAGCTTCAATGAGGACTGTTTACATCAACGTCTGTACTGCAATCAAATGTTTCTTAAGGACCCACTCCAAAGAAAATGATGTTTTTGGTGTTTTTACAGTGTTCTTGCAGCCTTTTTCCTCATGACAAATACAGCATATATATAGAAAATGAAGGTTAAAATTGCATTTTTGAGTTTTTCTTTATTCAAATTGTTGAGAACCAGGTCCAGACAAAAAAAATACTATTTGAAAAACCTTTTAGTTGTCCGAGCAGGGGTTGTAAGCTAGTGATAGAGACTGTAAACAATGGACGATGGGAAGTGGGAGCGGGCTTACTCTGCGCCACCAGTCCTGCCCACAACTTTTAAATTTCACAAATTCTAATAAACTCCTGCTGCTTTGGAGAGACTATGTCATAGAAAACTAAATGTTTTTTTTTTTTGTTTGTTTGTTCTATGCGCCTCATTTGGAATTAAAAAAAAAATCCAACTTAACTGATAAAATTGAAACAAAACCCACTTCAGCCAAAGCAATCTCCTGATGTGTAGAATGTTTTTGTTGCAGCGTCATCTTATGTTGGACTTTTTTTTGTTTTTTCTGTTTAGAGAGGACCCTTTTAATAAAAATGACCTTTATTTCCAGCACAGCAGCATGTAGAAACTAGCTGAATGTTTGCACAAATACATTTAGAACACAGGAGTTTTTGGAAGTCGATCCTATCGTCTAATGAGGCCAGATGTGGGATCTCGTTTGTTGCTCTTTTTGTCTTCAACAGTTTCCACGGAGATGCTGTAAGGGCTGTTTCTCTGCTTCAGGCACAGAAAGTTTTAGAGTAGTTTAAAGAGAAATGCTAAAATATAGTTTTAGTTTGCTGCAGGATTTTCCAGCAGACAATGATCAATAACATTTATTTAACTTGGGTCAAAACTTTGAAGAAACATCTTAGCAAAGATTTTAAAGTGAAAAAAAAAAAAGTTAAAAATGCTTGTATAGCTCATCCTGAACTATTTCAAGTTTACCTAAAAATATTCAATAATTACCAGCCAGGTTTTACTCATATAAGATTTTAAGAACCACATGGTTGTTGATTTTTATATGTTGGTCAAACATATAACCTACATAATGTGGTACACGGAGAGCGTTTAACGTCTTTGAGGAAGGTGTATAACGATTCGTTTTAACAACCATTTGATTCATATCATCATTTTTGATACGATTCATAGTCGATATTGGTTCACTTTAATCCGATTCGCTGAACTAAAATGGATCCAGGACATCTTTAGCCAAAACTTCAACCAGTGTGAACAGTGCAGGTGAGGTTTTCCAGATTCCTTAAATTTCTTGCAAGAAAATTCTACCAAACTGGAAGGTCAACATGTCTTAGCTAAATTCAGAGTTTTTCCACACACTGGACTGTATTGATAATCCAAATGGTACTTTCCAATTTTGATTATAATCTTTTAATTTCATTTTAAAAAAATTTTTATTGTACAGCTCAATAAATTGAACAACTTGCCTCACACAGATTGATCTGTTTGAATCGTAGGGCTAAAATTTGATTCATCGATTAAGTTAATTAATTGTTACATCCTTTCTATGGAGTATTTAAGTATGAGATGTCGCTTTACTTAAGTGCAGAAATTTCAGACTACTAATGAATGACTAGGTCAGCAGCTAGTTTTTATATTAGAACTTAACTCTAATGTTCTAAAAGAGTCAATATTGTTCATAAAATGAATAGTTTACAGATTAAAGGCAGAGAAATCAATGCGAGAGCTCAAATAATTATTTCATTTGTTCTTCCTGATTCTAAACTTTTTTTAAACTTTTTTTTCTTAGTTTTAATTTTTAATTTTATCTATTTAGCCCTTCGAAAAGACAGCAGGGAATACTGACCAAAAGATAGCAAATTATTCAAAAATAAAATTAAAAAATAAACTAGGTGGAAAATGAAACAGGAGTGAAAAAAGAGCAGCAGGAGATCAAATATGTACAATTTCCTGCTAGATTAAAAGCAAAAAAAAATACCTTTTATAAGGGGTTAAAGAAAAGACGTGTCAAATTTGCAATGCCAGTTCATTCCATAGTTTAAGACCAAAAACAGAAAAACTGTGGTTAGTTTTTAGTAAGACGGGCCAAAGAACTTCAGGAATTTTTGTTGTTCAATATTTTCCCAATATTTCATCTTTTTTTTTTACCAGCCTATGTTTAAATATTAGTTTCTCTAAAAATATCTTTTTTTCTGGTTGATCAATCTAAATGTATTGATTATTTGGTTCTTGCTGGCACGTTTCCCACTGCAGAGGCAAACTTGTGTGTATGTCATTGGGAAAATGTTTTCATCAAATCTATGGTGAGTCTTCGGGGAGTTCAAGGTCAGAGTCCATGTTTGCAGACCATGCAGTTTTAGGGGCTGGGACAAGTTTTCATTAAATATTAAAATAACAACCAGGGGAAAAAAATGTATACTTTGCAGTACTGCAGATGTGTTTTGAGGTCCATGCAAACAGAATCAACTCGGTGATACATTGAATAAAAGTAACGAAGATTGCTTTTTTTTTTATCTTTTGCAACCAAACACATTAGACATGCTATTTCACATTTGATAGACAAGGCTGCCGTCTGAAGGTGAAGCTCCACATCCACCAGCCTGACAAGCCTGTCCCCTTAACTATTCAGTTGGTATTCAGCCGTGGTCCCTGTTCTTTACTCACATGTCTGGACTCATCAGTCCCAGCTGTAATCAGGAGTGGTCTGACAGGAAAACAAGGGGTGTGTAAAGGAACGTGAAGCTAACTCAAATGAGAGGCTAGCGTAAACAGTGACAGGGCCAATTTCAGTTCCCAATCTCACTGCAAATAGAGGTGAACAGAGAAGCGCCGGGGCTTAACGAAGACATAGCAGCATCTGTTCACATCACCTCAGCCCTTCTCCGGTGTACCACGAGGTCATGATGAAAGGAATTGGCATTGACTTTAATCTAGACAATAAAAACGAGGGAGAAAGACATAAAAGTGGCCATCAAACAATTTTTACTCAGTCGCTTCCTCAGACCATGCACAAAGCTTAAATGATTTTGTGGAAAAACTGGTCGGCAATCTTTTTCTCTTTTATTTATTTGAAGCTATATCAAAATCATTCAACCTTAGACCAAAACACCCACTGGGTAATAGAAAACAGAGACAGACATGATTACTTTTATCAAACAAATGATTTTCTCACATTATATTTGTGCATAACTGACTCGATTCTACAAGTTGATGGTGATTTTAACCTGTTTTCTTTCAGATAGACTTGCAGCTTTATAGTATCCTCTCTGCGTTTAACCACAATGCCCAAACCACCTCAATATAGAGGTTTTCAAACCTGGATTTACTGACTTGAATGCAATGTGAGATGGAAATAAAGCCTTTGCTGGTGAATGCCCTCCACTACGTGACTGTTCTGTTCAAGCAGCAGCGGGCTAAGGAGAGGATGGGAGGTGGTGTTGCAGAAAAGGATCATTCCAACACAAACATGTATAGGCACCCGCAGCTTTGCAATATACCTGTTGAGCTCATAGGAAACCCTTTTTTTCACATGAAATTGTGGTGGAATCCTGTTTTAGGCCCGGTCACACAGAATTTTGCCAGATGATTAAAGATCTCTTGTATAGAAGACATTCAACCAGATCTGTGTTCATTTCATAAATATATTAGAGGGAGAATATTGTTGTTCAGTTTATGAGATCAATAAAAAAAATTATTCAAACTTTTTTTTTTTTATTAGCCTGCATCAACATTTTATTGTGACAATATGAAGCCTTTTCACAGTCTGTGCTGGTCCCTGATAACAGATTTTTCAAGTGCATTGTAAACAAAATATTTAATCTAACAATGGTAATTATTCGATACCCAGAAATCCCATAGACACATCAAGATTTTGCTCAAAAAGCTAAGGAAATAGAAGTCTTAATGAGTCAGACAATAAATTAAAACATGTAGAGCAAAATCTTCTGACAGATGCATTTGTAAAGTCCATGTAAATGTAATTTTTTTCAGCTTATTGCACATACAGAACCCGATCTCTCTTTGTTTTTAGCTTACATTTTCTTTTGAGAGGACTTGATGCTTGAGAACATGTGATTCCTCTTTCATCCTCTGGCTCCCTTTTCAGTGAGCTAATTGTCTGCATTAAAGTTTCAGTACAGCGCAGCTCAGCTCCACATGACAGTTTTCCCACCTCACAACAGAAGAGCTTTCCAAAATCCCTCATTACTTTGCATTTTCTGTATCCGAAACGCCTCCTGTTGTCATGGACAAGTGAATCCACAAAAGGATCACTGCAGCCTGCATACTCTGCCAATACATCCACAACTGCGCTGCATCTAAATAAGATATGTGCCAATTAAAGCCATTTGCACCTTGTTTCAGCTGGGATAATTCACTTAACCCTGAGCTTTCAGCTGACAGGTAGCATTTGTTTACACATCCCTCATCCTGCAAGCTGCCAAGCCCTCTTCCTCTTCATGATATTAAAACCAGCCGCCTCCCACCACACCCCCGCACAGCGCTCTGACTCTCTGTTTCCATGGAAATCTGCCCTGAGAAGTCTGTGCATGTCCCAACCTCGAAGGTACCCCAAGTAGAATCGACTCTGACAATAGATTGTTGCCGAGATGTGTCGCCGCACTGCTAATTGTTGTCTTTTTTTGATCCACTGTTCTCACACCTTTTTCACATCCGACATCCAGCCTTTTGGGCTCAGGTTACTCCCATGAGAAAATAACTTTATGTTACAAAGAAAAAGAAATCCTGTTTTGAACCTCAGTAGGAGTTAAAAGATAAAAATAAGTGGCTTTGACTTCTGTTTATTTGATCAAACTTAGACCACTGCGTAAAAATCCTCATAAAAACTATGATTTAGTTTTTAGGTGATGCCAGAAAAGTGAAGCATCTTTATCTGTATTTTAACACCAGCGTTTAGTTCTTGGTTCTGCTTTTGAAGCTTTTATATAAACTGGAACTGTGGAGCAATGATGGAGATGATAATAAAGGGGCTGAGAAGCTGCAAAGGTGCTCTTAAAATAGAGCAGAGGGTCCGTGGCAGCACTGCAGCTTCTTATCACTCTTGTGCGCTCAGTTTGATTCTTGTTCGCAAGGAACAATTACAAGCCAAATTTTGGGTTATTTATGGTGCAGAAGGCACAGTGATTTAACAAAATGGGATGTTAGAGGAAACACTTTGAATTCTCCAGAGACATATGACCACACAGTGTGGTAGAATGTTTTAATAATGTTCCATTTGTATTATTTTGATGTATAAACAGTGAGCTGAACTTTAGGAAACTAAAATATGAATGAATTTGACATTAATTTTTGTTTACTTGTTTGTTTGTTTGTACACATATTTAATTTACACTTGATTATCTTGTAAGAAATACATGAATTCCTCAAAACCTTTTCTGTTCAGTACCCAGGTATTTATCTCTGAGTCACAATGGTTGAAGATTTGGCTAAAGATGTCCTGGATCTATTTTAGTTCAGCGAATCAATTCTTTTAAAATGAACCAATGTCAAATATAAATCATATCGGTAACCAAAAAGGATGATATTTTTAAGGGGAATAGCTACACCCCTAACACTAAGTATTGAGTGCCATCAGAATTTGGACACAACCAATGTTTTTGTGCTTCCCGCCACAAAGTAGGTCTAAAACCTTCCACATCTTCATTTTCATCCATGAGAAAGATGCACACAAGCCCTAAATGTTCAGTGTTTAGTGTTTAGAGAGTCTCTTCTGGCACGTTTAATCTCAAATCTCTAGTTGCTCACCCATCACCTCCTCCTCCGCCCCACAGCAACTGCTCTCTCTTGCCCAGTCCTGCAGGAATTCAGCACAAGCTGAAACACCGTTTCATCTCTTACCACAACAAGTTAAAACATCAATGAACCAGAGCTCAGAGCCTAATGCCTTCACTTTCAAGCACTTTTCAGCTGATAAACCACACTAGCACGCCTGTGCCTCGTATTCCCCCAAAGAGTCAAGCGGAGGAGGAATCGGCTGAGCAGAGTGCAGGTGTAGGTAAAAAAGAGGAGTGCAGGTGGTTGGGGTCACGCTGGCTCAGCATGGCGAATGACTAATCAAAGGTTTATGGTGGCGCAGCATGGCTGTCTGGTCTGAATGGTGGGCTGCAAGGAGGCACGCCTCATCTGGCTTTCAGCTCCCTCCTGCACCGTCTCTGGTCGAAAGCAAGAATTCTGCCACAATGCTGGGCCACAAGCCCTCACTTAACAAGCTCATTATTTCACATTGTTTTTGCTCTGTGCTCCTCCTCGGTGGCAGGGCAAAAGATGATGTTTGATGTATGCCTCTGCTAAAACGCTGCACAAGGATAATGGATCTGCTAATGATGTGACTCTTGCTCATGTGGATTCTTGCCTTAATGCCAGGCAGAGCATGAATATTCAGAGGCTATGTCTCTGAAGAAAATGTGGCAGCTCAAGGTTATTATAGAGGGCAACAAAGGACAAGTCTCTAAAGCTGGTTTGGCTTTTTTTATTATCTGCAAAATTGCTAGAAAAGAAAATACCCGACCATCAGCACAAAATAAAGAGATTTACTAACTTAAAATTTAGCACAGCCTCAAACCCCAAACAGGAACAGGATATGTTATGAGTCGAGATTAGGAGCACAATTCGATTTCTAAGTTAGACTCCTCCTTACATTCTGACCATATCAGATCATCTTTTGATCTGTTTAAGAAATGTTGAAGAAGTGGAAGAAGTGGTCTTTTCATTATGACAATGCAGTTTTTAGCCAAAAACAAAAATACGTTTTCGTCTTTTTTTTTACATAGTTTCTGCAGAGCATCAATAGTTTATTGGAAATTAGTCTCTGAGTAGTGGACAGATCAGAGCACCCTTTCGCCACCCTTTCCCTTCCTGTTAAGCTGCGTTTACAACAGCTGCGTCGACTTGCGTTCAGTGGTCACTTCAATGAAAAGTCTGTGAAAACGCAGGTGAACAGAAATTTTAGGCCTCCACATCCAGAACGCCTACAATAACGCACCGCCACGCAGGTTTTAGAGTCAGGTCGTGGTTTCTACGTACAGAACGGGCATTTATTGATCTGAAGTTCAACCAGTTGAAATTTTTGGCTGCTTTCACACGACAATGTGGCACTCGGATTTGGTAGTGAGATAGATAGATAGATAGATAGATAGATAGATAGATAGATAGATAGATAGATAGATAGATAGATAGATAGATAGATAGATAGATAGATAGATAGATAGATAGATAGATAGATCTTTATTTGTCATTGTCACAGGTACAATGAAATTAAAAGCCCTTTTTCAAAAGACAGAAGTACCAGGGTTAGGGTGCATTTTTTTTGTCTGCTCCTGATTCACAATGATTTGGAAGCAGATACTATCATCAATGCAATTTTAAACCTAATATTTCGAATATCTGTCTTCCATCATCAGAAAAATGCCTCAAGAACATGTTAAAAACAGCAAAAATACAAATTTTATCTCTGCTCCTTGCTTTGTGAAGAACCTTTACGACTTGTTATACAAAAATTTTTAGAAGACATTCAACTTAGAGACCTTTTTAAGTAACTCACTTTGTTCCACAACAGAAACAATGAAAGAATTTTTAAAGCAACCAAATGTTTTGCCCGCCTGTTTGAATCACTTCTCAATGTGGAATTACTGGTGTTAATTTTTTTATTTTTGTATCATGCCCTCTGATGCTTCCCTCTTAACAATCAATCATTGTTTCAGTGTGCAGCAGTAGAAATCAATAGCATAGATATACTGAGTCGAATTGAGTGAGTGTGAAATTGCAATCAAACAGAAACTATTAGCCTCAACCAAGTGGATACCACAGAGATAAATGATGTTTTCAAAGCCCCATAACATTTGTTTACATAGTAATATTACTTGTTTCATTCGCACTCTGTCATGAAAAAATGTTCCTCTTATGAAATGTAATTTTGGCAGCTCACATGAGGGGAAATTGCTTTTTCAGAGGCAGAATCCTCACTGTTTGTAACCAATTTAAGGCTTCGATTTATCAAATCAGCTCACTCTTTGTTGAACAGGATGGTCCATTCAGCAGAATTACATCACATTTCAAATTTTACACGCCATGCCGTCTGTGAGAGCACAAAGGAGAAGTGGGAGAGACGATATTGACATCATCAGCCATGACAAACTTGTAACAAGAGTGAGACACGAGACCGCTTAGAAGGAAGCAAGCAAACCCTACGAGATTTCAATTACCACCCTGATAGGGTTTTCGGATCGATAGAGAAGCGTGTGCCTCAACAAGTTGCTTGGGGATAGCGAGGTCTCGGCCTCTGCAGTTTCGGGCTGCTCCTTTTGTTGCATTCAGATGTCTTTTTGTGGGAGTGGTGTGATAAATATTCATGTTTTTCATGCGTGGTGGCGTAAATTGAACTCGAAGATGTGCATCCCACCTGTATGAGCATTACAAAACACTCTACCGCATCCAAACAGGATTTCACTTCAACCAACCCCTCTTTTTTCCCTCCCTCCCCCCACTTTTTCCTCACTGTTGTTAAGAAGAATGAAGACAGAGGTTGAACACACAAAGCCATAACACAGGGCTCTCCGGTGCATACTAATCTGAACAACACTGCATCAGGGCAGCGTGTTTCATTCCCTCCCCACTGAGGCGTGTCTAAGTGGGAGTTAGGCTCTGCACATCCCATCACTTACCGAGGCTTGTGGCCTGCCCTTTCCCTCACCCCATCCCCCAAATCCCCCCATGTGCAGGTTCCTATCACTTCCGCTATCAAATTGGAAGTGACAGGTTACTCAAGCAGAGGTGTCTTCACTCACCCATCAGCAGCCCCACTCAGAGCCGTCAGCCTGATTACATATCAGCCCGATTGGGGAAGCTCTGGAAAGGAGATGTCCAACTGGAGACAGACCGCTAAACACATCGTCTGTCCTGCTGCTGCACATCTGCCAATACATATCCCACCTACCCCAACGCCCCCAGGCTGCCACTAAACCAATCTGTGGGTCTCCATCGCTCTCCTGCTGTCTTGGAGAAATTCAGATAGATGCAACTTTCTTTTTGTCCTTCTGTCAAATTTCATGTTTACTCATTTTCTGTTTCAGACTTTTATCTTTCTGTGCTTCAGCCACAGGACTTTAAACAAGTAACAAAAGTCATTAATCCACCTAACTGTGTAATTTTGAGAAAATGTCTGATTCATCAAGAGCATCGGGACAAAAATGACCAAAAAAATTAATAAAAGAAGTTTCTTCAACTGAGCACTGACTGTTTTCATTTTCTTCTCTTTCCCCAGCTATGAGGCTCGCCTCCACTCTGCGGCAGTCCAGAGAGGTATGATTTTACTCCGTCTCTCCCAGCACACAGGCACACGGTTTGCTCCCACCACCTGTTATCTATAGCGAAAAAAGCAACTGTCAGCCTTGTACCTCTCAGCGAGTCTGATAACATCTGTGTCGAGAGGCTGACCTCACACTGTGCACTCAGTCACTCCAGCGAGTAAACGACCCCAGCTGAACAAGGCCAGACTCCTCACGGTGTGAAGAACACCGCCACCTTTGCTTCTTTCATGTCTTCTCTAAAGTTTTTTATCTTTTGTTTGATTTACTTTTATTACGTTCAAACCCAAAGCACTCAGTGTGTGTTCTGATTTTCCCCTATGTGAAAACAAATCTCTTGTTTTCACATAGGGGAAAACAAATCTCTTGTTTTCACATAGGGGAAAATCCATGGAGAAACAATGATAAACATTTTCTTTGTTGTTACCGTTGACTGTATATGAGAGCTGGACTGAGCGAATGTGGCGCCAATGGCTAATGGCCAATTTTCGCTTCCAATGAAACAGAGTCAATTTAGTCGCCATCTTTTTCGCAATACAGATGCCAACATGTTGGAACCAGATGACATCAGTGAGCAGCAATTAGTCTGAGTTGATCTGAGTCATTGACTGTTTAAGAGAACTGGACCGAGCGACTCCTCCCCCCTCAGGTTCCAAACAGGAAGTACCTGCTGGTTCCAAGAAGCCAACATCCCTTAGACTTCAATAGAGAAATAGACAGCTGTTACTCAGTCATTTGATTAGTCAGAAAAACCATTCCTCCTCTGCTATTTTTTTTTTTACATTTTCTAGCTAATCCTAATTTTTTTTCTAAATTATCAGATGTCTCAATAAAATCATGCGATATCCACTGGTCCCTACCTCATTGTTTGGTAGACAGATTCTCCCAAGCCTGCTTTCAGTAGAAAGGGTGTGGACTTCAAATAAGATCACTCCTGACTGACGACAGTTGTTGCCACGGAAACGTTGATTCAGACTGATCTGGAGCAATCACTGTCATCTGGCATCAACACGACAACGTCGGTATCGTGGAAAAATGGCAACTGAATTGGTTTCAAATTGCTGGAGCTGGAAGTAACGCATTTTCTATGGGTGACGTCACACTCACTCAGTCCAGTTCTCTAATACAGTGAATGGTCTGAGTCATCATCATATGGAAACCACTTTCACCAATCAGGAGTGAGCTTGTTAGAAATCCCTCGTTTACATCATAGTAAAAATAAACCTTTCACTTAAAAGTGGGCTAAACAGAATCTGTCAAGCAAACGTTTCTAACGTTTGACACAGGGGCCATCAGACACCCCTGCGGAAGCAACCGTCCTCCACTACACGTCAGACATTTCCGGCTTCCACATTGTCTGTTAATTTCTCATGACAGACACCTCCTCGTCGGCCATTATCCCGTCAAAATAAAATTTTAATCATGTGCAGATTTGTTTACAAAAACTATTTGATTGGAATTTTGAGCAGATTTTCTCTCATTTGTTCAATCAAAATTGTAGATAATAGCAAAAACTGGCATAAACAAAACTGAGAATTACTTGATCATTTAATTTAGGGAGCAGGAAAGTGAACTTCCTTCAAATGGAGAGGACAAAAAAAGTTTTCACTGGCTCAACTGACCCTTCTCAGCCTATTGTCTCTTCTCTTCCTATCGTTATTTGCAACTATAAAAGTCTTAACCTTATTCCCAAATCTGGAGACTGCCTAGAATATACAGACTCCTGCAGGAGGAAGGAGCAAGCAATCGTTTCTCCTCTAGAAGTCCCTGCAGGTGAAAAATAGTGGCTTTTTAAGTGAAGAAGAGAAGGACCTGCATGGTCCCATCACCTTGCCTGCTGTAAAACCTAAATTAGACATTCAGTCTAATGGTTTTATGACGCCATTATACTATTTAATTGAAACAAAAAAGTGGGAAAGTGTGGACGCCTTGGGGATCATCTGATGGTCATCAGGCAGTAGATAATTTTAAATTAGGTTCCTACCTGGGTTGTTATAAGGCATTTATATGGTATTGCAACTCATTTCACTGACGGGTCACCAATGGCATTAGACTCTTTATATTAACCTGTCAAAGTTAGACACTTGAGTACTTATTGAACAGCACCATCAAGTGGTCAAACTGAGAATGTAGGCTCTTACTTTTCATTGCAGAAGAGTTTGAATCTAATTCATCATTAAATACAAATATATTTATTTCTTGTTTTTACCTTCACATTTTACTGTAAAACAAATACTTCTGCTTCTTTTGATGTTTACATTGTTTTACAGACTCTATCCACACAAGACAAAGAGAGGCACAAATCGTACGGTTACCAGAGGGCCCAAACACCAGAAGGTGTCCTGACCAGCCTGATTCCCCCTATGCAGTTCCCTCACACTGAGAGGAGGAAGCAGAAGGCCTCCGCGATGTCTCAGGAGCATGATATGGACTCCCTTCATGTCACTAAACGACAACTGAAGCTGCTGAAAACAAGTCCACTCGTCATACAAAATAAAAACAGTGGCTTCTCAAACTCCTCCGTCTTTGCAGCATCTTCATCCCTCTCCGTTTCACCTCTGGATTCCTTTTCCAGTTCTTCAGGGTCAGCACTCCAAGGAAGCTGGAAGTTCTTTAGTATTCTTGAAGCCCGCAAGCAATTGATGAAAGAGATTTGTGCAAAGTACAAAGGCAGCATCTCCAAGATCATCACAAGGAGTCATGTGAAACACCTCTATGTGGAGGACAAGCACAAGCTCTTGTACTGCCAAGTTCCCAAAACAGGGTGCTCAAACTGGAAGAGGACTCTCATGGTGCTGGCAGGCAAGGCCTCTAATGTTCAGAACATTCAACATGACACAGTGCACTATGGTGGACATCTCAAGAAGCTTGAAAGCTTCAGCCAAAAGGAGATCATGCATCGTTTGGAAACCTACAAAAAGTTTGTGTTTGTTCGTGAGCCTTTTGAGAGGATTGTGTCGGCTTACAGGGATAAGTTGGAGAATCCCAACGACTACTACCACAACTTGTTTGGAAAGCCCATTATATCCAAATATAGACTCAACCCATCTGAGGAAGCCCTCAGGACAGGTAGTGGAGTCATGTTCAAGGAGTTTATCCAATACCTGTTGGATGTCCATCGGCCTGTGGGGATGGACATCCACTGGGATCAGGTTAACCAGCTCTGCCACCCCTGTCTCATACACTATGATTTCATTGGCAAGTTTGAGAACATGGGAGAGGAGTCCAACTTTCTTTTACGGCTCATTGGTGCACCGCTTAGCCTCACTCTACCCACTTTTAAAGATAGAAACCCTGGAGACGAGCGAACCTCCCTGGAAATCACAAAGAAGTATTTTTCACAGCTCAGCATGTTAGAGAGGCAGAGACTATATGACTTTTACTACATGGACTATCTGATGTTTAACTATTCTAAACCTTTCAAAGATTTATATTGATGTACTCTTGTAATTCCTCAATCAGTTACATTCCACTGCATCTTAACCCTGACAGGAATCGAACCATGAAGACGTTCATTTAACATTCTCACAAGTCTTTGAAAGGATGCTGGGGGTTCAGAGAGACCCAGGTTTATTTGATTTTTTTAAAAGCAGATTCTTGTTTAGCAGATAAGTTCTTTTGGGGAGAAAACCTGTCTAGAATAATTAATATGATTCTGAATCAGACATAGTAAACTACCTTGGATGTTCAAAAAAATGTATATTTTACAAGCAACTGATGTGATAGTAGAGATATTAAATATATTAGGGGTGTAACGATTCATTTTAGCAACCAATTGATTCCTATCATCATTTCTGGTTACAGAGACAATTCAAAGTTAATATTGGTTCATTTTAAGCGATTGGATTTACTGACCTAAAATGAATCCAGGACATGTTTGGGCAAAAACTTCAACCAGTGTTAAAATGTAGAAACAAACAAGTAAACAAGAATGAATGGAAAACCCATTTACATTTTAGTTATACAAAGTTTAGCCCACTGTTGTTTTTCCATGTCAAAATAACACAAATGGAACAGTATAAGAACCATCTATCACACTGTATGGTTACATGTCTTTGCAAAATTCCTAGTTGGACTGTAATGATAGTTTGATCAGTTTTTGCTTCCATCACACTTGTGTCATCCACTGTAATGCACTCGGTCGTTTTTACATTATAGTAAAATAAACCTACCATGTCTCAATTCCAATGGTATTTTCCAATATGGACTATAATCGATATATTTCGTTTTGAAAGGATTTCTAATACTATAGGCCAATTCGATTAAGACCTTCC